>WEIV01017105.1:0-117452 GCA_013390005.1 Calyptomena viridis
TCAAACCAGCTGTTGGCCTACAGAAATTGAGCTTGATGCTCTCTCCCACTGCAATAAGAGCACACAGAAGCCATGAGAGTCGTAGAACTGCAGCACAGAAAAAAGAAGTAAAATAAAAACACACAGGAGATTTAAAAGACCCAAGCTGTTTCTGGACCTGGTGAGCTTTCCTGTTGAAGCTAGTTGCAAAACCACAAGAGTACAGGTGCATGCCACATGACCAGGTGATAATAAAGCAACTCTAGAAGGTGATCTTGAGGAGCGTGATGATGGTTCGTCTCTGTAATACATCCATCCCAAGGTGCACTTTGGCATCTGTTTTATATTTAGTCTTTTTTTTTTTTTAACTAGTAGCTTTAAAGGAAGTCAAGCAGATGAATATCTACATTTAGGAGACCATATGTTAACAAGGGGCTGTGATGTGACATGACAAGGTTGATGAGGCACACTCACCATATGCAAAATTGCTGAGTAAAGTTAGAGGTTTATAAATGGATGGGGATCCATGAGCCACTGCAAGAAGAAAGGTTCTCCCACAGATTACTCCATGGCTAGTCCTGAAGTTTTGGCAGACTGACTTGTGAGATTAATTCATTGGTCATGGAAGTACCTGAGTTAGGCAAACTCACTGCAATAGTAGTAAAAGCCAGCACCATATTTCTCCCTCTGAAGGAGAGCATTAAGCAAAAGGGACACCTGCTTTCTGCTATCTTACCGCTCCCACCTGACATAAGTGCTGCTGAAAGGAAAAGGATTCAGAAATGCAACAATTTTTCTTGCCAGGAAATAGTTGCTGTATCTGAAGTAAAAAGCTAAGCACCAGAGAAGAACTGAGCAGTTGGGAAGCCTCAGTTGTCAAATAAGTCAGAGATAGGAATGTCTGATTTCTCACGGAAAGGAAATCTCTCCTGGGATCATTGGTTTAAACAGTTTGATATGCTAGACCATCTGAAATGTCAAACCCCAAGCTATTTCCATTATCTTTCCAGAATCCATGTGTTCCAAAAGGCATCTCTTGGCCTTGCTCTGAACAACAAAATTGTGCAAAACATCTTTCATTTGGCAGGCCATCTTGATTTGATGTCAATTCCTTCTCTATTATATTGTTACACACCTTGTTTTGTGCATGTCTTGCTTCACTCACTGCAGTGTCACCACAAATGCAAAACACTAACTTTGCTTAATGTTACATTACAGATTAGGCTGTGCACAGCTCATCATAGAATAATCCCGACAGTGTGATTTACTGCGTGAAGAAGAAAGTGAAGACTTTTCCACAACAGTGACCTGTTAAATGCATAACTTCACAAAGAGATTAGTATGTCTGAGTTGTTTTTTTTAATATTTTCTTTTCTTTTTTGAAGGTGGTGTGGAAAGGTTCTAAAGCCAGCTCCAGTGTTATATTAGGTGTACTATTATTTAGACAGGAAAATACTTAATCTTTTTGCATATCAGTCAGATGGCATATTTCTACAAATAATATCTCAGGTCTTCTGACCACCATGCAAGAGTTCTGTACTGATCATTCATGAGTCTCCCAATGGGACTCAGGAATTTCCTTCATCTGTTGCCCAGCATTAAGGAAAGCTGGGCTGCTAAGTTAAAAAATCCTTCAAGTTACAATGAAAATAATCCAGTTTGAAGATTTGGCTATAATCTGATGCCAAATAAAAATTTCAAATGTATTACAGTAACAATGAAATTACATTTTTGATGGCACTATAAATAAACAAAGAACTAACAAAGAACTGTGTATTTATGGATGGTTGAAGGAAGTAATTATGATTTGAGTCCTTTATGAAAGACACTATAATTATCACAAATGTATCAGCTTTTTGAAGAAGAATATCTCATGAACAACTGTATAGATGGCAAGACCTGTTCATTTCTTGCATACCTGTTCAGAAGGAAATAAAAATATCAAGTACAGGGGAAAATATATGAAATCTATGTTAATTATATGCCCAAATGGAGAGGAACACTCTCACCTAGCTATTGTGAAATATGGATTACTCTCACAACTGTGAGTCAAATGCTTTTTAACCAATGTCTACCTCTGTACAGCCAGATTTGAGAGCATTTCTCCAGTAAACTATGTCTGAACAAATCCTCCTCTACATCTGAGTCTCTAACTTGGATTATGCAGTCGGGGACCACACAACAGTGATTCTGTAGGTAATTTTATAGGGGAAACATGAGAAGGGATTGGGAATTCCACAGAAAAATAATTTGAAAAATTTTAATAATAAAACCCAGTGACTTTAAACGGAGACTTTTCACTGTAATATATCAGGTTTTGATAAAATCTTTGTGATAAGATGTTTTTTGGACTCAAAAAAGAATCTCTATGAAGACCCCCCAAGAAGAAGGGCCCATTCTAGAGTAGTACAAAAGTATGCAGCATTCAATTTTCTTCCCATCCACAGTCTCTGCTAACTATCAGGCTATTGGTTCATCTAGGATGAATGTAAGGAAGTGAATATAGAAAGGACAAACTCTAACATCAGATCTAGTCCTCTACAATGATGCAGAACTGCACACTAAAAGCCAAATTTAGAAAATCCAAAGTCTCATTCACAATGCTATTGATCCATGACATTCTTTTTAATATGTAGAATTCAAATGAGAAATTGTATAAGCTTGTGAAAGCCACATCTGCAGTGACCTACAAAGAGAAAATAGGAAAGTTCCCAAACTGCAAACACTATTATCTTGTTGGATCTGTTTCATTTTTCGTAAATAAGTAAATACTCTTTGGGTCAAAATAAGCCTGGCATCTGTTTTAAGAAAGTTTAGCATTTATATCCAGATATTTTGCACTCTTTCTGCAGGTTCAGAATGAACCAGACTATAACATACACTCTCAGATATATTTAACATGGTGAAAAGTGACTTTGCATTTTCAAGACTGCCCACATCCATATTTATTTAGTTATTTATTTATTTCCACTTTACTCAAAATAAGTGAAGTGTTATGCTTTATATCTGGATGTTTCTCTAATGTGTATTTTTTTTATAAAAACTGATCAACTGTTTTTCAGTGCAAAAAGCAAAATTCCCAGCTAGTGACAACAGCTTTTCTGAAAAACTTACCTGACAGTACCATACAGTACCATACAATCAAGCCAAACTTAACTTTTTCTTTAGACTTGGAGCTCAATGCCAAGATCTGGGGCAAAATTTATGGAAATGGTTAAACTAGTCTTGATAATGGGGCTTCTAAGTCACTGTGGTACACCTAAGAAATGTCACCTTAACTCTATCTCATTTTGATGTGCCTTTTTTAATTAAATGCCTATTTCAATATGAGACCATAAACTGGCCAAGTTGAGTCTAAGTGCATCCAGCTTATTTCAAAGACATGAGAACATTAGCAAACTTTTAGACAAAATGGGGCTGAGTTTTGATTTTGTAATGAAACTCAAAACCAGTCAGGTTTCTCTTGGTTTTGCGTTTCATTGCAAGAAACCCTAATTCTCAGATGAGTACAGTCCAGAGTGCATATATTCATGATCTGCAGTAAATGTGCAGAAAAAGAAACTGTAGAACAGACATCAGATTTTTCTTTGCAGTCAGCAATGCCTGGAAAGCCGCCCTGCTCCATTGCAATGCAAATTTGCAGACTTTGGCCCAAAAAAGACCTGTTGGTGAAGTTTGATACTGAAAAGTAATCTTCTTCAGGAAATGAGTACCAAAGAATTGTTATACCATATAATAAGTAAGAAACAATAAAGATCCCTGGTGAGAAAGTAGTTTTGGGTTGATGGACAACAGTCATTATAAACTGGGCTTTCAAATAAAAATACCTTCAACCTTTTAAAAGGGTTTTTTATTTTAAATATGGACGTTTGCATTTCAGACTGGAAAGCTTCCAAGTGACCTTCTGACTTTAAGGGTTAAGTGCTATGAGAGAACAATTGCAGACACTCAGAAGGAGAAGGAAAATATGATTTTATAGCTGGAACAGACTACAGAGTATCTCTTCTAACATTTCAAATTTGAATTAAAGAGGAAACTATTGGGAATGGTTCAAAAACAGCTGAGGCTGAAGAAGTGAATGAATCTACACTTTATATTGCTTTGCAGACACTACTGCCCCAGTCACTCCATTTAAAGACACATGTAAGGGCTTGTCTGTACTAAGCGCATGATGTTGGTGAAAAAGCTGCAAATACGTGAAAGGCTGTGATAGCAGCTCTGGTGCTCAAGTAATCAGTTAATCAGTATGACAAGATCTGATTGCAAAGTAATCAAAATAAGAAGGCAAGATTCATAAGAAAAATAATCAGTGCAATCATTACTTCTCTCTTGTTGAGCCACTGAAGACAATCCCTCATTTAAACTTTGTTAAAGCCCTGCCTTCTCCATTTCTCTTTACATTATCTTTGGCTTAAAGTAGGAAATCACACTCTTCCTGGGTTAGTAGTTGTCACATTTGCAGGAGATGTGAAGAAGATTTCTACAAATTTGTACTGTGTTGTAAGGACTGAACATAGCTGAAAATGGTCTTACAGTTCAAGAAGACGGAACAAAATACAGGAAAAGGTAGGAGAGTGTCACCATCCGGTCCCTTCTTATCTCACAAATATGTCAAAACATACCCTTTTTAAAATTCTGCTGCTTTTACTAGGTGATCACCTGCACCGTGTTATGGGAAAAAGATGGGCCCCTTTTTCTGTTGGACTCTTCTACCCTTCCACTACACTTCAGGGATGCTGAGGGAAAAAAGACCCATCAGCAGTATACCCTGCTTGGGTAGACACACATGAATCAGAGCACCTCCTGGGAATACATGTGAAATGAATGCTGTTTGCGTTATATTGGCACATATCTCAATGCTGAGGGTGTATGATTAGTTTAGAGGATACCTGCAGGCTTTGGTTCTTGCTTCTCTGTATAAGTTTAATACAAATTTCAATTTCACCCTCCCCCACCAAATCAAAAAAAAAAAAGAAAAAAAGGAAAATTCCTCAAAGGGAAGTGAAGAATTAAAAAAAAATTATTTATTGACAAATACAGTATACAAGAACAACTAAGCCAATGATAAAAGGAAAATTAAAATCTCGCCACCAGAAAGAGAAAAAACCTGAAATATATCCAAGGATCGCGTTATAAAAGTCCCTCTGTGTCTCTCTCCTGCTTGTATCGGAGTCGGTGTGTGTGGGGCACAGGGCCCCTAGGGGTCCAGGCTGGTGGAAGAGTCCAGTGAGGCCTTTTCGTCCCAGTGTTTAAGCAGAGTCCAGTAGAGAAGAGGAAAAAAAACGAACAAAAANCAACCGGAGCCATGAAATCTCTGACCTTCAAAACACAGGACTGTTTGGGAAAAGTTGTTGTTGTTTTTTTTTTTTTCTAGCTGGGTTTTTCTCTTCACTCTCTAGTTCAGTTTTAGAGGCATAAAATTCATTTTTCTGGCATAAAATAAGGATATGAGATACATTATAAAATCACTCCAAGACATCTCTAAATAGACCTTTAAGCAGACGCATCCTGCTATAATGTGTGGAAAAGTGACATGGGGCACAGTAGGATGAGCAAAAGGGAATAAGTTTGTTACAAGTTCTGCCTCCTTTCTAACCAGCTGAAAAGCACTGTCCTGTTGCTGTTTCAGTCTGTGTCATAAGTTGTCTTCTGCTTTCAGTAGCTTTCTAAAGAAAACTGTAAGTAGAGTATTGTGACTTCAAACTGCTATTTCTCACTGACCTCACGGGTCTTCACTTAGCATGTATAGATACTCCACTTACATTCTCCCATACAGAAGGTCTTTCTGCACAGTAAATATCTCATCAGTTAAACTCCTCTGTGCAAGTACTGTAAATAATAAATTCATACTCCTTGTGTGGCTGCAGAAAGACTGAAATAAAATTCTGTTACCTTGACATGTAAATACAGGAGAGCCAATTTCTTGTTCTACACAGGCTTCTAGGCTTCAGATTAAGAATTTTTATTTGGAGCTGTGATTATATTTATAGTACATTTTATGTTTCAATGTTTTACATGAAACTCATTTGTGAAAGAATACTATATTTTAGGTTAATTTGAATTTTATTTGCAATATACATTAATCAACAAAGAAATAGTGAGTAGTGAGTATCTCCTACAAGGTGATGTACTACACTGAACTCCCATTGAAGAACCACAGTTCCAGTTTGTGCCTGAATTCAGTTTGGTACTGAATTTATGAAACAAATACTTACTATTACTGCTACCTGTATGAAAAACTGTATGCTACCTGTATGAAAGAAACTAGACCTCATGGCAAAATGAATAAATCAGATCCTAATGGTGTGAAGCAATGTTTTTAGGTGGTAGATGTGTGTAAGTCAGAAGCTGGAATTCTCAGGCAAGACTCATAAAAGCAGTCAAAATTTTCCTTTGCTTTTCCAGTGTATTTTTCTTTACAGTGAAATTCATCAGCTGATGGCTCTGTGAGTCAAAGCAGCATAAAACTAATCTTCTGATGGGCAGTGAGGGCTAGAAAAAGAACTGACTGGACATGAATACATTAAAATATTAGAAAACATGGTATAATTTTATAGCACAAATGCACACATTTTCCTTTGTACTTGACAGATCTCTCTTTTGTCATGTGAGAAACATGGTCTTAATTGGTCATCCTTGCCATAGCATAATTGGGATGTTTATTAAAATAATGTAATTTGTTGGAAAGTACTAGTTATCATCTATCTAGTGATGAAATCTACCTAGATATATTACTGATTCCTGAAGTTTTGCAAGCATTTTTCAAATAAAGGCCCAACTTTTTGTTCATTATGGTGTGGGAGGAGTAGAAAGGATCTGTATCACATAAAGATTAGAAACATAATTTATTGTTTATAGAAATGGACACAAATACTGTAACTCAGAAAATGTGTTAGTAAGACTTTTTATAGAACTGCTGTGTTAAAAACAGTTTAGTCACTAGAGTAGCCAAACCACACCTGATGTATGAGATTATCCTATGAATAACAAATATTTGAAGAGAAAGATATAGACCTGCCACTTGCTATTTTGGGAGAGTTGAACATACTACAAAGAAGGACACTACCTGAGTGTCTTCCTCTTGAGCATCTGTGGTCTTGTGGACAAGAATTCTGTTAAGACTGACAGAGAAGTAGAGACACATTAGTCCCATAATACACTTGCAGTTTCTCTTTTTCTGTTGCTTGATCCATCTGAAATGACCAAAACATATAAATCAATTTACTGAATGTATCTTGAACTTGAATCTCAAAAAAAGGCTTTCATTTGTATATGTTCAGATGTTATCTACATGTTTTACACCTCTACTAAAGAGTTTTCATGGTTAGTGACACACAGTGCAAGAGAAATAAAAGATTTCTCTTGGAAAATATCAGTCAGTCAGTACTATGACCTTAACTGACTAGGGAAATTGACATTATAAAAATATAGAATCACAGAATCATATAATATTCTGAGTTAGAAGGGATCCACTATGATCATCAAGGTCCATCTCCTGGACCTGCACAGGACAGCCACAAGAATCACACCGTGAGCTTGAGGGCATTGTCCAGACACTTCTTGAACTCTGTCAGGCTTGGTGCTGTGACCACTTCCCTGGGGAGTCTGTTCCAGTAACTAATCATCCTATGGGTGAAAAATCTTTTCCTAATATTTAACCTAAATCTCCTCTGTACAGCTTCTTAACATTCCCTTTGGTTCTGTCTCTGGTCACTACAGAGAAGAGATCAGTGCCTGACCCTCCTCCTCACAAGTAAGTTGTACCTGCAGTGAGGTCTTCCCTCACTCTCCTCTCCTCCAGGCTGTACAGACACTCCTCATACAGCTTCCCATCATGGCCCTTCACCATCTTCATTGCCCTCCTTTGGACACACAGCTTATTATCTTTCTTATATTGAGGTGACCAAAACTGCACACAATATTCAAGGTGAGGCCACACCAGTGCAGAGCAGAGCAGGACAATCACCTCCCTTGACCGGCTGGCAATGCTTTTTCTGGTGCTCCCCAGGACACAGTTGGCCCTCCTGGCTGCCAGGGCACTGCTGACTCAGATTCAACTCTCTGTCAAACCAGAACCTCACGTCGCTGTCTGGGGCATTGCTCTCCATCATCTTGTTCTCCAGTCTGTACATACCTCCAAGGTTGCCCTGTCTCAGCACTTCTTGTTGAACTTCACATGGTTGGTGGTTGCCCAGTCCTTTAATTTGTCAAGGTCTGTCTGCAGGGCCTCCCTGTCTTTGAGCGAATCAACAACTTCTCTCACTTTGTGTCATCTGCAAACTTACTAGTAGCAGTGTTACATCCAAATAATTTATGAATTTATGTGGAAGAGCACTGGGCCTAAGATGCTATTAGTGACAGGTCACAGTCTGATGATACCCTATATACTGTAACACTTTGTGCTCTACCCAGTCATATGGCATGTATGACTGTTGTACCAGTCGTAAGACATGTTTATCCAGCTGTGTGTTGGACATTTTGTCCAGAAGGATCGTGTGAGAGACAGTATCAAAAACTTCAGTGAAATCCAAAAAGATGACATCATCTAGCTTCTCTTGATCAGGTGGTTGTTGGAGTCCACGATACCCAGAAGACCCCCATATTTAGGAGCCTGGGTCGTGTCAGGTGGTTTATCTTGTCATGAAAGGAAATCAGGTTCAACAAGCAGAACTTTCCCCTCATGAAGCCATGTTGGCTGTGTCCAAAGATTATGTTGTCCTTCAAGTCCTCCCAGAGTAGTCTTCTCCATGATTTTACCAGGCACTGAAGTGACTCCGAGAGGCCTTTGGTTTCTAGGGTCATCCTTCTTGCTCTTTTTCAGAACTGGGACAACATCATCCATCTTCTAGTCAACAGGGAACTATGGCAACTTTGATCCTTAGAAACATTTCATTACTTATTAATTCTTGGTATCATGAGAAACTATTCAAATTAAAATAGAATGGAAGTACAGCAGTTTCAGGGACAATCCCATTGCAGTGTGGGTAGAATGGTGAACAGTTGGGTTAGCATCATTGACACTGTCCTCAGCCCTGGCTCAGGTTAAGGTAGATCACATGAATGAATACACACAATATGAAGCAACACTGATGAGAAAGTCAAAGTAAAAAGCAGAGCACTTTGAACAAGAACACAATGTCTGTAAGCTGTTCTGAAGAGAAAGTTGCTCTCAGTATATCTTTGTTTTCCCCACCCAACTAAATGGTGTCTTTAACCAAGAGGTGTTACAGTTTTGTGACGCCAAGGACTGCTTTGGTAGTTTGTGTGGAGCTGAGCACATCAGTGCCAAAGAACATGCTAAATAGACATTCTTTCAGTTCACACCCATCTGAGCTGGACCTCACAAACACTGATGCTCACATATTATTTCTGCTCACTGGCAGAGCTCTTAAGCAATGACAGCAATTCCTAGTGCACTCTGAGGGCAGGCAGAAGACTTCAGCCCTGATCTCCAATGTGTGAAATCCATGTCCACCATATTTGAAAGACAGCTAACAATACACATCAACCAAAGGTATGAATGAAGCTTCCTAAAACACACGAGATGACAGCTTTCAATTAACCAGTCTTGGTTAGCTGATCTCCTGATCAGCTTGTCTCAGTACAATTTTTACAGTCTCAAACTAAAAAAGACATGCTGGGCTAGCTGATCTATTTTCAGCATTGTCATAAGTTTGAGGTAATTAAGAAACAAACCTGAGCTAGCTCTGTTTGCCATGTGCTTGACGGCAAGGAGGTAAGGAGAAGGACAGCAGGTCTTACTGCATCACTCTAATGAAAAAGTTAAAAACATTATAAGAAATGGAGATATTTTCTCAGTTCTCTTAGCTGAACTCTCCTTTCCACCTGGTGGGATGGGTGAAGTCAGAAGACTGCTAAAGGAAATATGCAGATGGCATAAGTAATGCATATTTTAAATTCTGTCCAGCTGCATCATACTGTCTGGTTATCAAGGGAATTGGGAAGAAATAAGAGAATATGGAGGAATTCTGAGTGTAGCTTGCTGTTGATTGCAGAAATTGCTGCACACATCTAAATGTAGACAAACCAAAACTTTTAGTCATAGATAAGATATTAAATATTTCTGGAGGTTTAAAGAAGTGACTTGACATATTCCAAGGTTGGCTGTTGGACAGCTGTAGTGCAGTTAGCCACAAGGCCATCTGAAGTTTGAGCTGCATCTTATAAGTTTTGTTGTTTCACCTCCATCTGCCAAGTAATTCTTCAGTAAACTGACATCACAAGTATCATCTTTCTTAGCAAGAACACATTGCATGTACTGTGTCTTACAGATTTTTTTTCTGAACACTTCTGTTCAAATAGGAAAAGTGGTCCTTTACAGGTAGTTTTTATGATTAAAGTGGTACATTTGAGAAAGGAAGGTAACGTTAGAATCTGTATCAAGGTTTCTGGATGTGACATTGTGATCTGAAATACACAGTAAGATGTAAACCCCCCATTATTTATACAATGTTGTCATAAATGAAACAGCTTGACTATCGCAGCTATTTGCCAAATTTTCTCTGACACTGTTGCCAGTGAGAGTTTTGCCACTTATATAAACTAAACTAGGATATACAGTCTTACACTTCTAATATTTTATTTAATTTTTACAATTGCATTCATATTATGAATACAGCTGATGGCATCCAGGAAGTGCACCCCACAATGGCAGAAAAAACAGGCACCTTAGAAGTAGACAAGGAGGTAGTAGAAGAACCCTTACTTTGTTTTCCATCCTGTGACTCCTTTCACAGATTGTACCCCTTAAAATAAGCAAAATACATAGTGATGTTTGAAGCTGAAAAAAAGCAATCCTCATGTTCTACTCAGCAGCATATTGCAGTCATTGCTCTCTACTTGCTTCATGTAAACTCACAGAAGATATAATACAGACACAGACATGAGAATTTTTTTTTTTACTTGCTAAATGAGGCATTATGAGACAGACTGAAGGCAGTATTTTAAATGCTGTGGAGGAATTATAATGAGAATTGGCTAGGCTGTGGCACACCCCAAAATGTTTGTGATTATTTCAGCCTCATAAAAGTTGCCAAAGTCCAGGAAAATGCCCTTTGTTGTCTTGGCGTGGTGTGATGGAGAGGTCCCAGATTTCCTCTGAATCTGAGTGATTAGAGCAATGCAGCTGGCTGTGTTAGGTGACACATACCAGGACTTTGAACTACCTATAAAAATTAGGTTTCATTTAGCATGTAGCATTAGGCATTTGGCATGCAAAGATGCAAGGCTTCCCCTTCCTTTAGACAAGAGCAAGAAGAGTTCTCTCGCAGAAGGGAGGTCTGGGCTGCAGGCGTGTTGCCGGCTGGAGGGAAGGCTGGGAGGTAATCACCAACATGATGGAGACAGAGCTGCAGCCCCCTTAAACTCTGTCATAAATCTGTTGCAGGAGTGGGGATCAAATGCTGCAGCATGAGTAAATGTGTCATTATAAATTTGGATGCCCATGGCTCAGCTGTGAGGCAATTACTAACCAAAGAGAGAAAATTTTTCTTTTTCCTGAAGGGTGGGTTTCTTCTGGTGGTTGTTCCTATTCCCATGTTGCAATGACTCTCTGGAATTTAACCACCTTTGTGAACAGTGCCTTCCAGACCATCCTAACACAAGATTTGTGGACACAAGTAATACTGTCTTGCAACTGATATGCAATTTGCACTTTTCTCCTTTTTTGATACATTGCACCATTGCAAGGCATTTGTCTTTTTGTCATCTCTTTTGACATATCTCGAAGTAGCTTTTAGGACCAATTACTGATTATACTTCAGAATAGCTTTGTGATGCATGTTGCTTAGTTGCAATTGAAAAACAGCAAAAAGAAGATGGCAAAATCTTATTTTGTTTACATTAACTGTATTCCTTTGGCCAGGATTTTGTTTATGCGTAGGTTTTGACCCAGATTCTTTCTTCTCAGCCATTCACTTACAGGTTATATGGGATAAGGAGTCTTAAAAAAGTCTTTCACTGTCTTCCCTTAGATAACTCTAAAGTTAAAAAAAAAAAGCAAAAAAAAAAAAAGCAGTTACNAGCCCTTCAGAAGTGTTTAAAACATTTTTTATACAGACAGAGAGTTTCTATCCTGTGCATGATTTTTTGGATGACAATTTGTCATAAACTAACAGCTGAGTGTTAGCTAGGATGCCAACCTGAAAGTATCTCCATCAGCATTCTCCATATGAAGCCATGCCCTAATTCTACCTTGCTGATGGTCCTCAGCTGGTTGTAATTTCAAGACTGTGAAGAGGTTCTTAGTGAAGTTTTTCTCCCCTTCCTCAATGGTAAAAAGTCTATTCCCTACTACAGTTGTATTGGCAACAGGGGCTCCAAAGACTTTTACTTTCAAAACTGTGACCCAGGAAATACTGTTTTCTTGGAAAAGCACAGGATGAATGTTAGCTTTTTTTTTTTGAAGGCCTTTTAACAGAGAAAGAATGTAGCAGCTTTCCTGCTGCTGCCATAGACACACCACTCATGTTCGCTCACAGGTGGAAATTTTTTTATGGAGCTGTACAGGTAAGAGAAGGGAGACACATTCAGACAATACATCTGCCTTGTTGTAAGTTGTCTGCCATTTTTACACAATTTCTGAAGGTCACTGGAATTTAACTTGAGGACCACATATGTGGGGAATATGACACTTCTATCCTAGTAAGTAGCTGTCAACATAATTAATATGCTCCCTATGTTCACCATTTTCAGAAGAGCTTTTTTGTTTAACATTTATGAAAAAGTTACAAGAGACAACTGAATTTTTACACTTCAAATATAGTACAAAACTGAGTCAATATGTAGAGGCATTTGAGCAGTAATACTATGAGAAGAAATTATGCCCTACAAAATCAGTTTAAGATGTGTCCTTTGTAGTTCTGTCCGATTACAGTTTTGTAATAACTGTGCAGTGTAAACAGTGCATATCTTCTGGATGCGTTGATATCTGATGTAATGGAGGAAAACTGCCTCCTGCAGTAGGAAACATTGCATTTGCAGGGAATACCATACCGATCCCTTCTGCTGGGATAGTGTTGCCCCTCTTTTCCACATAAGGAAGATGCTTTTCAGTGGTTCATCACTGTCTGTAAAATCACTGTAAATAGAACAGTTTCTCCTCCCTCTCCAATCATACATTTTGCGTGTGAATAACGCCAACTGAAGAAAAGATAAACTTCTCAAACACTGGTCCTAGAACAACTCTGAAACAGTGATACAAATAACAGTGATACATTGACTAACCTCTCCAGCTATTTCCTACAAGAGAGAAGAGCTTTTCTGTCCTACTTGTCCTACTAGGACTGATATTACTTCTATCACAATTTGTTGTAAGAATTTACCTTTCATGTCTTATTCATAAATATAACCCTATAAATATAATATATTCAAAACATATGTATATGTCTTATAAAACCAGACATCTTGGCACCTCAGTCTCATTAGCACTCTTCTCCTCTACCTGAAAAAGCAAGTAGTTACCATGGGGAAGCATGCTTAGCCGGGGATATAAGGCAGAAATACAATATTACAATGTATAACAATAGCAACACTAACTTGATATTCCTGAAAGGAGAAAATTCTCTTGGATAGACCTGCTCCAACTCAGCACTGTTCAACTTCATCCATATCCAACTCTATAGTGTATTTTGAAAACTCCTCAGCAACCAGTCAAATACACAGAGAATGCCATAGGGGTCTGGAATTGAGTGACTATTTTCTTTACCCCATAGACTCATTACAATCCTACCAGAGCTATTTTTTTTACAAAGTATCTTTACTGGACTCCTAAGTGAAGCACAGAGAGTGTGTACACTCCAGGATCTTGAGCTGCCTAGAGCCAGGCAGTGGAAGCACCTGTACCTTGTCTTTGGAGTCAGCATGTTGGAAATCTCAAAAGCACTCTTGTTTCCTGCATGAATTATTCCCAGATCCCAAAACAGAGGAACTAACAAATTAAAGCCCAAGTTACAGGACCCTTCCTTTTAAAGTCCACCAGCTTTTACCTGCCAGACAGGATGTAAGTTTTTTTTGAGCAATTTTCCCCCTATCTACTTGCAGAGGCAGGTCCTTTTCCAGAGATTGTTGCTCAACCCATGATTTTAAAGACTTCATATAATTTAAACTCTGCACTGTGCCCTCCAGGTCCATCAGAAACTGTTCTCTCTTCTTATTGACTCTGGAGGTCATTGCTGTGTCTGCTCTTGAGACTCTCATAGCCTCTGCTTGCTCTCTGGACAGTGTTTGTCCCACTGTGTCTTGTACCATGCTGGGCTCTCAGACTTGCTGCAGCTATCAGGTTGCACTTGTACTTGGGACAAAAACCCACCTCCCACTTTCTCTTCGGCCCTATTCTGTGTTACCCTGAGTGCACAGTTCAGAAGGAAACTGTGACTAGTCAACTAACTTCCTTCTGCCCTATCTCACCCCTGCCTAAGATGTGACACTGTTTATGACAAATTGTGAATAAAAAAAAAAAATTGTACGGTCTGCCACACGGAACCCCAGTACCTTCATTTCTTTTTGATAGGTATCGTAGAACTTGCAACACAGTGCAATCCATGTATGGGACCAGAGTTAGTGTTCAGTGACTCCAGCTGGTCTTCCTGCAAGCTGCCCCTCTTCAGTCTCAGCAGCAGCCTTTTTCAGTGAACTTGGATGACACACACTTTCGCAGTCAAAACAAATAAGGACATTTGTTTTGAGCCTTCTACCAATCACAAGGCTTGCTTGGGTAAAACACTTGTTTCAAGGGTTGGGACTGTGCTGTTTCTGCAGACTGGTATATCCTTGGCATTTTGCATTCAACTACGCTAGCCATGCAAAATGGTAGTGAGGTTGATCTATGTGGCTAAATGGAAAAAGGAACACACTAGCAATTATGAAAATGTGTTGTTCTTCTTTTTTCCAGAAGGTGCTGCCTCTTTGCATGTGTTGCTAAAAAGGTTACTAAATCCCTCTGTCCATCTCTGTGCTTGTACACCTGAATAAGAAGATGCTGTACTTCTAAGTCAGGCAGTGGGTGAGCTTAGAGACATCTGTAGAAATAGTTATGGAAGATGAATAATGAGTACAGCTTACCCTTTCCTTTCTGTTAAATAAAGGAATATACAAGCTCCCAGCACCTGATAAATTAATTTAGTCCTATAGAGACAGGGTATCTGTGTTGTTACATCTGTTCAGTAACAGTATGAAATTTCCTTGTTAGTAGTCGGAGAAGGCTTGACTATAATAATGAAAGAAACTGAAATAGAAGGATCAGCGTATAGTCACTTTGAATCCTCCAATAAAATCCCTCTTCTAAGTCAACAGACTTCACTAAATTACCACTCTTTTATCTTTCTCCACTGTCTCCCCTTCCTCTCTGGTGTTTAATATAAAATATTTTCTTTTATTTTCAGAGCCCTTCACAGCCTCTGCACAACAGTTTTTCATGTGTCATTACTTCATATGTCAGCTCTCTCCTCCACATCCATCAGCCACTTGTCAGATTTTTAAACACCTCTACTCTTTTTCATGACAATTTTCATAACTGAGTTGCATCCTACCAATAGTAAGAAATTAAGAACAAGTCATACTCTTTCAAATTTTCCCTTAAAACTTACTTTTATTTACAAGACTGCACCTGGATGCTGTCCTGTCATACCGTTGTGTGTTAACCCCAGGAGACAGCTAAGCACCATACAGCTTCCTGCTCACTTTCCCCCATCATTCCAGTGGGATAGAGAAAGAGAAAAGGAAAAGTGAAAGCAATAAAACTCATGGGACAAGACAAAATTTGTTTACTTAGTGAAAAAAAAAAAGTGAAAGAAGAGAAAAGGAAAAGAAAGAAAAACAAGTGGTGCACCTTCCATGGATAGACAGATGTCCTGAGGTTTTCAGAGCAAAAGATGGTTAACCCTTCTAAAACCCCATCTTTTCCATTTGTATTGCTGAGCATGCTGTTATATGGCATGGAGTATGCCTTTGGCTTGTTCAAGTCATCTACATGGTTTTCTTCTCTCCAAATCTATTCTGGGGGCTCAGAGTTAGAACCAGAGAAGGCTTTGATGCTGTGTAAATGCTCTTCAGAACAGCTGAACCAGTATGTCATTAACATCCTCTTGGTCACAAACCTAAACCACAACACCAACAAGCCATTATTAAAAAATTAACTCCATCCCAAATAGATGCAGTATATTACCACTGCTATCCACTACCTGCCTCTATGTAAGCCATTTGTTTAGTTTACTTTATACTCAGCACTAGACTCTATCCACAACCTGGTAGTGGGGTATCCTGGTCCTCAGGAGTCATAGATATTTCAAGGAGCATTGTCAGTCGTCATAAAAATACAACTCTTGAGTGAATTGCATGTGGTAGCAAATATTTGATTGTCAGGCTGTCTAGTTCACTTGCAGAGAGTTCCCAGATGACTGCTTCCAGGGAACCAATACCAGCCATCCCACCTGTCCTTAACCTCTACCTTCAGTGTTCTCCCATGACAAGAGCTTAACTATTCCTTCAGTGTAGAGATGCTCTGTGGAACACATAGTCTTGTTCCACCTGGGCTTCATTGCTTCTAAATCCAGAAGATCAACTTTTCTTTTTTTAAATGTCAATATTAATATACATCACAGAAAAAATCAGTATTGACACTGATGATATGTGAGGAGTTAATTTCTCACTAACTTTAAGAATAATTATAGGGAACAAAAATAAAATTTAGAAAGAAAACACTATCTTAATAGAGTTTCAAAAAGGGTTTAGAAAATATATCTGATTTTTAACTTCAGTTTTCTCTCATATCAGCTTTGAGACAGGTTCTATATCACAGCTTGATCTGAAAAAAAATCAATGCAGATACAAATACGGTGTAATACATATATATTTTTTTTCCTCCTAAAGAAAAAAACTTCCTCTGAAAGGTGGAGCTCATATATCCTGTCATTGAGAGAAATAAAGCTTTCATTAATATTAGGTAAGAAAATAACTTGTCAAAGGCACTTGAAGGAAGATAGTCATCTGTGACCGTGTGGTCGTTTTGTTGTTTGAGAGTTCACCTGGAGAAGTCTGAGAAACCAGATCTGAGGTAAAAGAAGCAGTTTTAAAGCCTATTTTTCCTTCCACTGGGTTATTGTTTACTTATGCATGTGAGAGTAACACTCCATTGAGGCTTATACTTGTAGAAGTCAGTGTTCAGACTCTGTCCAGTCCTGCCTGCTCTTTGTAAAATATCTCTCTTGTGGTTTTGTTGTAACTCAAATGTTAAAAGAGATTTAGTTACATTTCATTGTAGCAGTTTTGTGCCAGAAAAGCAGGCAAGGCAGTTATTTTTAATGTGTCATTTAATTTGAAACTTTTAAAACCATTCAGTGAACTAAACTGTAAAGGTCTCATTCATTTCTTTTCATTAAATGCATTTGAGTTTATCAAACCTAGCTTTCCTGGCAAAAGGAATATCCTGCATATTGTATTTGCACAGTAATACAGAAATACAGTTTATGAAAACACATACGCTACCAATACATTCTAAAAACTTACTTCAGGTTTTTTTCCTAATCTAAAAAGAGAAGAGCATAAAAATATTTAACAACTTCAAGCACCACAGAGAATAAAAGTAGCTATAAATATCCACTTTATTTTGCTTCATATGAATTCTATCAAAATGGCATCAATGGCAATTTTGGCCATTCTGGCTTTTTTTTGGACTATTCTGGCTTTAGTCAGTCTTCAAATAATGTTCCTACTATTTAATTAATAAAAATATATCTTAAACAAATGAAGACCGGGTGTTGTTTTGTAGCACTAAAATATGTACATGGACATGTCCTTGAATGTCCATTCCCATGGCACCTGCACTGAGAGGGGGGGGCAGTTTTCATTTTTTCACCTGATCTTTCTCCACCACAAACAACTCTAATTAGTAATAGACAAAATTGGGCATTTAAGTTAAAAACAACTCCAAACTTCATCCTGAAATTCAAATGGAAGAAAACTTCCTTATATGTTTATAAAAATTTGGTGGCATATTTCTGTATAGCCTGATTGTTCTGAACATTTCTTGGTTTTATACTGAATAACAATACACAAAACCAGCTCTGGTTCACTTCTGTTCCACCTGATTTAAAATAATGATGTTAACAGTATAAAGATATAACTGATTAAGTTTTTGCTGTTGTGTCTTGGTAGAAGATAACCAATTAAGTCTGTTTCTAAACTGTGTGTTGCCAAAACTTAGGGGACGTTCAACTTTGCCAACTGTCAACAGATGGAATGACCTTGTAGCCTCTGCTGGTTTCAAGCACATCAAGGAGATACTAAGGTCTGAATAGACCCTTCACCCGTGTATTAGATAGAAGAAATCCAGAAAGGAAAGACCTGTAGTAAGATTTAAAACTGTAAGTTTATCTTTTCACTTCTCTCTAGAAAGAAATCAGACTTTATCAGCTTGCCAGTTAACAACACTGAAAGAGAAGCAAAACCACTGTCAGCTAGGACCTGTACTACTTTTTAAATTCTTTACTAGGCATAAAATGTGTTGTATAACCATGCATCTGTATATCCATACAAACACACCCTTTTGGGAATAATTGATTATTCAATAAGTAAAAGAATATCTGGTTTCAAACATCCTTTCCCAAACAACAAATGAATTTTTAAAAGCAGACAACACAAACATTTTCTTACCAAGAAACAGAATCCATTGTTAATCAACAAAAGAAATGGTTTTCCTGTATTCTGTAAACAGAATACTTTTCATATTAAGAAAAACTCCATTTTTTCTCCTTCTTTTATTTAATTTTTCTTTGTTTGTTCTTACTGTTTGTTAAAGAAATGTATGTTCAAATGAAATTTCAACCTTCAGTGTTCTCTTCAGAGCTGTATTTGTGACATCTTTCATTTCAGTGAGAAAATGTATCAAGATGAGTGCATAACTGCAAATTCTTTGCAAAATAAGCCTGTCAAAAAATTCAGCTTAAACTAACCTGTAATGCTGCATAACCTTGGTCAGAGGAGGAAGGACAACAGAGGGGAGGCCTGGAGGTTGGAATTTTTATATAAACCCAGAATCTGTGGCTCAAACATATCTTTGAAAAAGAAGCTTGTTAGCAAGAAAGAAATAACAGAATTTGAACAGCAGTGAGAACATAACTTTTTCCATGTTTCTTGAGAGCTATGAGTCAGTGAAAATGCAGCTCTCAATAGTGCTTCATTTTCATAATTTTTTATTGCTATAAATGTTCTGTACTTAGATAGGAAGAGAGCTCATGGATTTTCCCCCCTCTCTCTCTTAAATAGGTCTTTGTCTACAAACCTGGCTGGGACTATTCTTACTTGGAGATGCAGGTGGCACCATCTGTCCTTAGGAGCTATGTGCCAGAAGATTCTGGCTTTGCTTTGTATGTGAAATTTCTTCCTGCATAAAATCGCCATATGCAGACCATGTGAAACTGACTCTGCCCAAAAGAGTCACAAAGGCACCAAGTATATAAAATAACAGAGACTTCAAGGATTAATTCTATTTCAACAGAATAAAAAATGTAAATGTGAATTTAATATTTTGCCCTGAAGTATCTCAATCAGAGTTTAAGATAATGTCCTAAGGTGATATGTGGATTTAAGAGGGATTTTGTTTTCCTGAAGAACACAAACATTGTTATCTTGTATCTTTCCTGAGAACAGAACTTGTCTCCTGTGGTAATGGGACTGGTGAGACACAACACAGAGTTCACATTGTGGACCTACATTGCTAGCTCTCTGGTATGAGCCTCCTACCTGCCCCAGACATCCTGATCAGGGCCATTCCAGACCAGGAGCCTTATTCTCCAATAATAAATCAGCTTAGTTTGGATGCTGAACATGATGAACCTCCTGACCCTCAGAAAGTCAATCTGGTCACTGCCATTAAGAGACAAGGCCTGGATGGCCTCTGAGGTTGTGTTTCCAGAATTTTTTCCCCACTAGATGTAGAGCTGTTCTTACCTGCAGGACCTGTGTCTCCACACTGGCTTAGGAACATGGAGTGGAGGATTCAAAGTATCCTGCTTTTTCACAGGAAAATAACAGAAACCTCTGTTGTCTGAAAATTTTTGTCTTGAAATCAGTCCATCAAGCTGGAGATGTCTAACAGCAAAGCTCTCTATTTGTCAGAGTATCCATTTTTAGGGAAAACTTTGCAGGCAGAGTATTAGACTGGTAAAAGCATTTGCTATAAAAAGTGTTTACCAATAGGGTGGGTCTGATCTCAGTTACATCCTGTGACTTCACTGGAGTCCACTGAACTTAGTAACAGAGCAACACAACAGAGCTCCACTGGGATTAAACTCTTAGTTACATGCATGCAGCCCTAGTGGATTCATTGGAGATGCAAAAACGTACATGATGGCAAAACTTGGCTTATTGCTATGTGTCAAGATGCAAGTGGCACCATATGCAATGGGTTTACAGTCCCCTGGCAGATGTTCACAGCTGTCTAAGAGCAGAGAAAAACCCACATAGTTAATTCATATTTGGGCAGTGGTCTGTTTGAGAAAACTGACATTTGATATTTTTTTCAGTTTGCTGATGTTATTTGCCACTTTGAAGTTTGCTGCAACTGGTGGGAGAAAACAGGGGAAAAAGTTATAGGACAAAAATGAAGGGACAGACATTTACCCAGATTTTATACAGTATATGCAAACATCTTCAACTTACGAGTTGGCTAAATGTTACTTACTGTCTGTTTTTCCATTCAACACCATTGTTTTGGGTTTTTATCTAATCTATTTATCTATGCAGGTTTAAAAGCTTGCACTCAGCATGTATTTTGGAAAGTCAGAAACATATACTATTGTTTCACAGGGAACCTAAATAACTTTGTTGTGACAAAGGACATGGGAGAGAGAAGTGTTTAAATATAAACAGTTGTGATTTTATCCTTCGGAAAATCCAAGGGAAGCTATATTTGTTGACAGCAAAGTTTATTACACTGAATAGCATGAGCAGTTATCTGATCTTCACTAATCAGCTCAGTTGCTTTTCTTTTTCCCTCCCTTGCTCTGTCTTTTCTCTCCAGGCCTAAGTTCAGGCAGATACAGATAAAATGATCCCCATTTCTGAAACATATTCTCACTTGAAGTGTCCCTTTGATATTGTTTGACATTGCAGATTTGAAAGAATTTTTCAGCAGATCTTGCTCATTTTGACCGGCCTACAAACCCTTCCAGTCACACAAATCACAGCATTCTCAGAGAGGACCGAAAAGCACAGCTCCCAGAAAGCCACCCGAACACCACAGCAGGGCTTCGGAAGGAGCGGAGCTGTCACGCCAATGCCCACAAACATCACCAAGGCTCGCAGGAAAATTTCGTGTTTCTCTCCGACGAGCAGTGAAGGTTCACTGCCACCTGTGGGCAGCAAACAGCATCCGCACGTAGTGCGCCCCTGAGAAAAGCTGGAGCCGGGAGAAGGTCTCTAACTACCACGGCTCTGCTGATTAGAAACCCTGTGTCGCTAAAGGAGCTGCAGAGCCACTCCCCTGTGAACAGTGGACAGCCGTGCCTGGCTTCAGACCAAGCCACCGGGAGCTGCTCCCTGGCTTTCAGTGGGCTGGTCTCCTGGGGGCTGGGTCATGCCGAGGCTGGCCAACAGCTCTGGTCCACAGTCTCTGTTGATGAAGCCTTTGTGATGGTTCTGTCCATTTTCAGTCCTCTAGCACCCCATAAAGGATCACCACAGGTGTCCCTTCTTTTTGCCTGGATGTGGTTTTCTCCAGACTCAGAAAAACTTGGTGATACTGGAAACCTCACACTCTTTGCTAGATTAGAACATTATTAGTGAACAGCACAGACAAGTTGAAACAGACAATAGTTCTAGTTTCACAAACCTGGTTTTTTCAAGAAGCATGGGCTAACATTTGAAGTTTACAGTTTAAAGATATCCCTAAAATCAGTCCTCTGGATTCAATCCAGAGTTTGATTGATAGGCAACACATGTTATTTCAAATTAAATGTTTCTGGAATGGTAACTCTGATGATCTTATTTCCTATGATGTTTTGTAGGAGAAAAAGAATTCTATAATTTTCACTGAATCACAGATAGCTTAAGTGAGAAGGGATCCATAATGATCATTGAGTCCAACTTCGTGCTCCTTGCAGGACTACCCAAAACTACATCATATGACTGAATGCTCTGAGGAATTCTGTTGAAATAAAAATTTTTGGCTTGACCCTAACTCATTTTTAATATAAAGTGCCACCAAGAAAATCCAAGCAAAATTTAAAAGAAAGTGTGAAAGTAAGGAATACCCTGCATTTTAAAAATTAATAAATTTTTACAACATAAAAACTAGGTAAAGTAAAGCTATATACTTGAGTTCAGAATGGTTCTGTGTGTACTATTTTAAAATTATAGCCTGTGAAAATTTAAATATTTGCACATACACATTTGCACACAGTTGTCTTTAAGTTGTGAGGGATAGCATCGTATTTCACTTACATGCATGAACTCACCTGTAAATTTCTCTACCACTGAACAGGTAAAGACAGAGCAGAGTGTCTAAGTAGAATCCAGCACACACAAACAGACATGCTGAAGTCTGCACAGAAGCTCTTTACACTTAATATACTCATTTACACCCCGAATACTCACTGTATTTGGGGCTGAATCACTTTCCCTTCATTAAATCCCATCTCACTGCTCAGCCACAGCCCAGCTGGAGGGTATGGGTTGGGAAAAGGACATTTAGGAAGGCCTTGAGTGAGCCATGCTGTGCAGAGTCAATGTTGTGCAACACTGATCAGTTAAGAGTTTAGGCACAGACTGCAACAGAGTTGGTCCAGACTTCTTGGCTCTAAGTGAGTTGTCAAACACCACAATAGGTATGTGATCTTATCTTCTTAACAATGTGTAAAAACTTAGCACAATTTGAACACAGTGTAAATATTGTGGACAGTGTTCTTTAACAAAATTATTCATAGCAACTGAGTTCCAGCTGCACAACTCCTGCTGTTTCTCTTTCTTAATAATACTTCTACAATAAATATTTACAATGTAGTACCTGTTTTCCCAAAAGGTACAAAGATTTATTTATGAATTCTTCTTTCAAAAAGTCAGCGTTGCTTTGTGTATTTCCAAACTTATAATAGTTTATTAGGGTCTAGGCAGTATCTGAAGTGCCTGTACATAAAAGGTTTCAAGACATCTGTTAATCCTAGAATTTTTAATTAAACATTACTATATAAATGTAACAGCTTACCAAATACTTACATGTTGGGTAATATGGAAATACAAAATTTCATTTAATATTTATACCTGTGAACACTAATATTTTCATCAGTGTTCATGAAACTGAGCCAAAGTAAAATGTGTTTCAGTTTTCCAACAGCAAATATAGGATGACCCATACAAAAGGCAAACTCTTCTAATCTAGAGGAAAGCACATGCATATGGTTTTGTGTCATATGCATGCCTGCTTAAATGAAGTTAGATAAGATGGCTCTCAAGTTTGTATATCTCTGGAAGCTGGAAGATCATGCTGGATGTTACCATCATATATTGGTGTTTTTTTCCTTTTGACTCTTCCCTAGACCTTCAGTGTTGATCTCCATGACACAAGAAACATGGCTAAAATTACCTTTTTTTCCTACCATACTACAACTGTTTTTATCTTAAGGTTGTAGGAGAGACTATGAGAGAAATTTATTCTTTTTAGGGGGCAACGGTTTCCTCTGGCTTTGTATCTCTGCCACTTTCCAGGCTGGGAAGGGGCTTAGGCAGCAGCTACACTGTGGTCAGGCACACAGTTTTGAAGCAGAAAAAAGCTTGTAGCATGAATTGTAAGTGGAGAAGACAGATGAAAACATTGTATTGTTCTGCTCATGCAATCATGGCCTGATCCTACCTCATCTTATTGTAGTTTCTTTGCTAGTGTGTTAGGCCATTTCCATCACATGCCAGTTTCCATTTCTCCTCCTCCTTGATTATTTTCCAAACACATATCTGCATGTATGCATTTGCCTTTCCTCTACTACTGATGTGTATGGGGCCTGGGAAGATAACAAACACAAATATCTGGTTTGTAACCACTGCCTTCTTGTCATGCACCTGCAAACAGGGACAGCATTACCTCATTTTGAGGATGCAAGGTCCTCACACCACTTCTGCTGGGAGCAAAGGGATATTACACAACATTATCACCATAATTTCATGTAAATTTAGACTTCAGGGCTTTTAGAGACACATCACCATGTAGATACAGAATGGCTCTACTTGTACTCCGATAGGTTTCCTCCACTTTCTTAATTTTTGAGAAAATGTACTCTGAAATGGCCAGAGTGGCTCTTTGCCTTCCTGAAAGCATTGTAGAAAATACATTTTGGTCCTGGGATCTAAATTTAACAGTCATGGGATACTGAAGATCACAGACCAAGGAGTATATACCAAAGATCCTGGACACTGGTATATGTTCTCTCCAGTTAAGAAGGTACAAAGCAGTTAATGAGAGCTATAAAGAAGAGAGCTACATGAAGTCTTACAATAGTTAAAGGTTATCTTTTATGATTAAAGGCATCAAAAGGAGTACCTTATATAGTGCCTATGTTTGGAAGCACAGACACGAAGACAGGGTGCCCCTGATATTAAGATGAGGAGCTCCATTGCTCTGCTTCACAGTAGGTATGGTACCATGGTGTGACATGGTGATTGTGAGGGTGGACAGTACAGTCCATGGTAAAAAACCATCTCACTACAAGCAGTTTGCACAGGCAAAATCATTTTTACTGTGCCTCTGGAGCCTCTTCCTGTAAGAAGTTAATATAGTCTGCATATAATGTATTTTAAAATTAGTTTTCCTCCCTCATGTTGTCAGTCACGTGTTCCCCAGCCTTGTTTTGACTTAATGAAGTGCATGTACTTTTTTGGCTCATGTTGCTCCCCAACAAGAAGGAAAAAGGTCTCAAAATTCTCATGTCCAGAAACGCCTCTACTGTAATTCTGCTGACTACTACCAAGTTGCCTGAGGAAAACATTTTGTCCATGGAATTACATACCTCAGAGATATAAAACAGCTTCAACTGATATATCTTCCAACTGGAACAGTGCTGTCCCTGAGTTATCTGTAGGTCCAAACATCTTTTGCTTAGGATGCTTAGGATGCTCCTCCTGTCAATAACCTAAGCTTGGCTCTTTTGTTATTTAGGCTTCTATATTTTCTGCCAGAAAATGTAATGAAACATAGAAAATGTCAGAAAAAACTCACATAGATACATGTGGATTCCCTTACATTGGCCATTCAATATGACATCTGCATTTTTGATTTATCTTACTCTTTGTTTTACTGAACTTCTGAGGTTTTTTCATTTCTTTTCTGCCTTCTTTATCTTCTTCTTTATCAATAACTACACTTACACTTCTGCATACAAAAAATAACAGAATATGGATGTTGTGGCAGTAATTTACATTCAAATGATCACATAGCAAGCCGGTTAACTCCAGCAATGATGATGAACTACTTCACTTATGAAACAGCATAAGTGAAAAAAAACCAAACCAACTCACAGAAAAGTGTCCTTCACAAGCTTGCATTTGGAGCTTATTGCATCTCTAACTTGTATTTGTAGTTTCCTTTCAAAATCCAGTTTTGGTTCCTCACCAGTGCTGTTCCATCCTAATAATTAGTCCCTGGTGTCCTGTTGCCCACGTTGCACTGTGGACCTGACTTGCTGCTCAGTCTCTTACCACTATCTTCCCTGTATTGCTGTAGGTAGAGGGCTATTCTGGTACTCCCTCTGGTGCTGAAAACTGCAGGGATACCTTTCAGTTCTACCACATTCTGAGTCTTCCAGTCTAGGGTCAGACCTATTGTGGAAGTATCTCTACTTCTATCTTTTTTTTTTCTTAAAATAAAATGGTAACATGCTAAGCATTACTGTCTGGGTTTCCATTCCCTGTGTGTGTGATTTTTTTCAATAGTCTTTGTTTATTTCCATGTTGTTTCTAAAAAATTTTGCATAAGTGTGTGTGGTGAAGGAAAGGCATTGCTGAACATGTGTGTGGTGGGTTTTTTACAGTGTTTATTCTCGTCATAACATTTCAGAGATGAACCCCAGCAAGATTTGTCAGACATGATGAGTAGTTTTATTTTGTCATTTTGTTGGTTTTTTTCCAGAAGATGGAAAAAATTGTGGAGGAGCCTGATTTGGAGGATCCTAAAAAGCAGCTTGATTTTCAGAAAGTAACAATAAATTTTGCCTTTGAAAACAGATGTGTTGACTGGGCAGACATCCAACTTTCCCACTCCTGCCACTGCTGTGCAGAGCTATATAGGCAAGGACAGCCAAGCAGCAAGAGGGCAGAAGGTCATTGAAACGGTGCCTGCTTTTTCTTGTACTCCAGATCCCTTGTGCTCACACAGATTGCCCAACATCCAGAAACTCTGGTATCACCAGAAACAATAAAGTTATTCCTTCTGGAAATGCTGGGGCAGAGCTCTCCACTTACCGGGATAGTCTCCTACCTCAGAGTAAGGGAAATAAAGACATCTAGGAAGGACAGAGGCATAGCTTGATCCTGAGACATGGACTGCAGCACTGAGAGGATAAACTATTACAATTTCCAGTTAAAGATGACAGTCTGGACCAGTCAAGGAGGAGGAGTAGGCCTCCATCATGTCGAGATTGTGCATTTAAGAATGCTGTAATTTTGGATGTTTCCTGTCATGGTTTATTTTTGCTACCTTTGCCTGGGCAAGGCCAGCTCCTTCTTGGAATAGTTATTCCTGCTGGCAAGAGAAGTACAGTTCAGAGCACTCAGTTGTGTCCCTGAATTATCTCTGCTTTTTTTCTTGTGATGCATGAGTTAATCTTTTCCCATTTCTAGCTTCTACAGGGGACATTCTACAGTGAATTTCTGCTCCTCTGTCTTTAAGTACTTCATCGAGAACTGTCAAGACATCTAAAATGTTTTGCTGTGGAAAGATGAATACAGGAAGAGTTTGCATGGATTGAGTCACAGTCTATTACTAGAAGGAAAGCTTAACAGTCAGTTTATTCTTTCAATTTCCCTTTGGCCCAGGTATTGCCAATGTTGTCCTGAGAGTTCCTGTGGTTCCATGCAGAACCTACTGCCCATCTATCAGCAGAATACAGGCCTTTTAATTTAGCTATGGTGATATATGTGTAACTGAGCCCAACAAGAAAACACAAGGAAAAATGCAGTTTTCATCTCCCAGTCTCCTCCCCAACCCCCTGATCTCCCTCCTTCACTCTGCAATTGGAAAGTGAAAACAGAACTTTAGCTCTGTTTTCTCACTCCTGGTAATCCTCTGTCAAGAGGCTGTCTGTCACTCTTTCCACCTCAATGAAAACATCATCAGCTTTCTCATTTTAAGTGTTGACTTGAGAAACAAACCAGTCCTCATTTGTACCTTAATGTTCGTCTAGAAAGTGTTTTAAGATTTCAGGTTACACTCAGCAAGCCAATGCCCAGTGGGTCTAAAGGCTTAGATAGAGCTGGCCTCTCAGCTAGGAATTTATTGATTTGATACAGTTTCTTTTGTTACCTTTGAAACACAAGGCATGTGACAGGGAAGGGGGGAAGACCTCAATTAATAAAAGCATGAAATAGAACACATATGTAAAGGGAAAACAATAGGCCAGGCGCAGAAAACACATAGAGATACAGTCTGTGAAAAAAAGAAAGCAGTCTCATGTTGTTGGAAAAGAAAATTAAAAAAAAAAAACCAAAACACCAAGCTTTTCATTCCATTATTACATTCATTCCATTATTACAGTTCCAGGCAGCACTGTGTGTACCAACCCCTCTTGGAATGTCTGTCGCATGTTGAACTGTGGCTCAATCAGGACAGACTACAGGTCTCCCTGTTGCGGTTTACTACCCTGCACTGGAGTTTATTACATATGGAGAAGTAATAGTTTAAAAATTTAAATTGAAGATAAGACGAATGGAGCTAAGTTTAACTGGTTTACCATAAGGTTATATACAAATCCTTGTTGTCATTTAGTGGTGTCTGACACATGACACATACAAAAATGGGTGATGTTTTTGATAATACCGGGTGGATAGATGGTGGCTAGTGCAAGGCATTTTACACTATCTGTGCTTAAAACAATCCTTCATTTCTTTATCAAATATCCCTTACTTTACTCCTGAAACACGTGCAGCAGGAGTCAATTTCTTTCCATGCTTAGAGTCTCTGTGGCTAATAAATAGAGGAACCCAAAGATGTTGTATATGCTGGCAGGGTGCCAGGGAGCACCCTTCATGAGCCCTTAAGACCAGGCAAGATGGCAGATAATCGGATTTAAACCACAGACTGAGTGTATCCCCATAGGGTGAGTATGGTGGTAATGACGAAGCAACTCATACCCCCACAAACAGAACTATGCAAAACTGGGGCTTAACAGGTTATTTAGAACTCAGATCCTATAGCTATTTTCTATGCTGTTGTGTTACACCACCTGTACCATTAATGACTTATTCTGGATTTGCATCAGAGTAGGCCAAGGTAGGATCCCTTTCATGGCCTAATGCAGTGGCTAGTAAATAACACTAAGCACTCAACAATGCTTCTGAAAAAAATTAGAAAACTTAAAAATTATAGAAGAACAAACAAGAGAAAGATAAACCTGAATGCTGAATTACTTAAAAAGCTGGAGTAATCATTCTTATGGGACTACTTTAAAGCTGCTAAAAGTTGGAAGTGTTTATTGTTGAAACTTCTGAGCATCACTTCTGAGAATAAAATGAAGACTGAGGTTAAATTTAATAATTGAATACAAAGGCTGCTTTGCTACCATATTATTTACTAGTTTCCTTAGTGTTAGATCCCTAGGGGAGTTGAATAATTTGAGATTTAGAGTGTTGTATTTTTATACCTACTTTATTTTCACTGTGTATCAATTTTTAAGGAGAATGATATAACAAACTCACTTTAGTAGTTATGTAGGAAAAGACTGCAAAGAGCCTAATCCACAGGCACAGAGAAGATTAGTCTTTCTTAGAGTGAGAGAAGAGATGATTAAAAATGTGTAATTTCCATTACAAGATTTCTTTTGTATCAACAAATGAAGCTTCTTAAAGCAAAGAGTAATACTTCCCCTCATCTTGTATGTAAGAGTGAAATGGTAGGTTTGATTCACTGTTGTTTTTTTCCCCATGACCAAAGCCCCAAGGAAACTGAATTCACATTTTTTACTAAGGGTGCACTTCTAGATGAGTTTAACACATGATTGATATTTTAATCCATGGTTAATCTACTTCTCTAGATCCTTAAATTGTCCAACAACTGAATGAATACTTTATAACCTTCTAAAATACATTAATCTCTGTAACATGGCTATAACATCTATTAATCATTTGTTACCTGCTTCTACTGCATTTATAAATGCAGTTTTTACATAAAGTTTGAGTGAAATATTTTGCTTGTACAACACGTTCCTTTCAAGGAATGCAAAGCACTTTGAAAGCATCATTTAGTTGAGTCTTACTACTGCCACATGTCATAGGTAAGCTGTATCCTCATTTTACCAACAGCCAGGCTAAGAAATAAATTTATATCCATACTGCAATAAGAAAGTGGCACTTATGAGTTACATCAAATAGCAGACTTCAGTATCCCACAGACTTCCTGTATTAATTCCTGGCTGTAACTATTACCATACAGTGTCCATATTATGGTTCTGAAGCCTTATGACTAATCATGAGACTTACGCTACTGAAATTCCTTTCTGAAGTGAATATGAATAGGTACAAGTCTTTCAAGAAATAGACAGCAATCCTTCAGGAAGATCTGCTTGGAACCCAGGTCTGCAGAGGCCTGTGTCTCCCTCATTTAAGTGTTTGCATTCTCCAGGCAGAGGGGAATTTTTCAAAGTAAGAGCAAGCTCTGAAGTTTGGGTTAAAGACTTGCCTCAGCAGGGACTTTTATGTTCAAACATGGATGTTTACACATCCATGTTTACATTTTTTACACGTTTTACAAATGGTGGGTTTCCTTGGGCCTTGGAGTAGACTTAGGCGTATGCTCAGCTTTCATTCCTGCAATGCCCCAAGTCCTAAAGCTTTCATGACACAGTGAAGAAAGGTGTGGTATGACCAAAAGAGAGGTCAGGCTTTCTTGCTCTATTTCAGTCACAAAACAGTCCTCTCTCTCTGAACAGACATCAGGTCATACAAACAGGGGTATACCATGAATTCCTGCATTCCTACCTCTTCAGAGCCAAAGCCATACCTGTGCACTTTCTAGGCTGAGTGAGGCAGTGCTGTCTTCACAAGTTGCTCTTGCTAGAAACATTAATCAGGACCTCCACTTTCCAAGTAACTGTTCAGTGGATCTGTTCCATCCATCAGCCTCCTGCATACCATGCATTTGTACACTTTCTATTCACCCTACATCTTTGATAACCAAAAAAACCTCCCACTTACAGACATTTTCTGTTTGCTCCTGAGAAAGCACAGTCAGCAAGCTAATGGCAGAAGACATGTTAAAGTTCAAAATACAGCACAAAATATGAGCTATTCAGGAGGCAAGGAATTAAAATATTGTACTTATTGCTAAGCTCTACTCAACTCATTTTCAGTTCTTTGGATGTCTGCTTTCTCACTTGTGACAGGATACTTTACTGACTGTCTTACACATAAGTCTCCTTCTGGAACAGGACATTTTTTCATACTGTTTTCTGCCTAAAAAAATAATAACCAATGCTTTTTTTGGACCTCTTTTTAGTATGTAGAATTAGTTGAAAGGTTATACCAGAATAAATTTAGAGAGAACGAATTTGATAAACACACCTGGCCTGAAAAGCTTCTCCAGCCATGGAAAAACTTACAGCAATGTGAAGCCAGCTCCAAAGTATCATAAGTACCTTGTGGTCATTACCGTACCTTGGTGACCCCTTAATGAGGCAGAATTTGCAATTTGTGGAGTTGGAAGGAGAAGCTGTTCAAGTGGGAAATTCAGGGAACCAAAATCTCCCCCTGTGAGATCCTTCACCACAGCCTCAGAGGAAATAGCCCTGTAGGTACCTATTAGTGTTTGGACAGTCTTGCAGTGATCCTACTCTTTGCTCCAAATGATATGACAGTTGGACCTCTTCAGCACGAGTCCATTGACAGCCATGTTGGTTCTTTCCAGTTGTTAGGGTCCACTTCTCCCCCACAGAGACTCCATGAATTCACAACTTGTAAATAAAATTGTGGGCACTTTGTTCCTGTATCATAATCAATGTCACAATCTCTTCTTGTTAACAGACGTATCCACTTCAGACACTCCATGACTGACAAATGCTTCATTGTAGAACCTGGAATTTTGTGCTTACCTTACAGCATCTGCAACATATTTCAGAACAAACATCGGTGTTTCTGGTGCTTTTAGACCTGCCTATCTGTTACCAGGTTTAACTCAATATGTGGTTCATCTTATTTTGGGATGACAGTCCATTCTCTGCAATGTTGCTTGTTTCTCTAGTGAGGAATTCCCCTGGGAGAATGGTGGTCTTGTATAGTCCGAGAAAACAGCTTTGCAAGGCATCAAAAAGCCATCTATTTTCCCCTTCTGCCTCAGGGAGACTTAACTGCATTAAGCCATTGGTGAGTTTGCTTCCTTGGTCACTGGCATTGGTAGCCTCTTGCAAATAACTGTGATCCACCGAACTTTCATAGAATTACAGAATCATGGAATAGCATGGGTTGGAAGAGACCTTTAAGATCATCTAGTTCCAACCACCCCTGTCATTGGCAGGGATACCTTCTGCAAGACAAGTAGAGGTTGCTCAGAGCCCCATCCAACCTGGCCTTGAACACTTTCAGGGATAGGGCATCTACAACTTCTCTGGGCAACCGGCTTCAGTACTTCACCACTCCTACAACAAATAATTTCTTCCTAACATCTAATCTAAACATATTCTCAGCTTAAGTTTGTGCACCTTTCTCCTGCCACTGCTTGTTGTTGGAGATTGACATTGTGAATGCAGCCCTAGAGATGCTTTCTGAGGATTTTATGCACTGAGCAGCTCTATAAACCTGCTTTCTACAGAGCAACTTTCCTTACTCTCTGGGTCTTAGGTCAATTTGTTCATGAGTATTTTATCCTACACTCATGTCACTCTCTGGTTCTCCTGCCAAGAACTCTCTGAAATGAAATGACTGGCTTTTCAGTCCTGAATTGATCATACATATTTCACCTTTCTACTCCATTCTGAACTCCTTGTCTGAAAACTGTTAATCTCATTTTCCTGCAGAATGTAGCTCTCTCCAAATGTTTCTACTATCGTATCATATTTAGCATCCTTAGTCCAAGTCACTTGAAACAATTGAAAACATGAAAATCTTTAGGGATGGCTATTGTCAGAAGAAAGCTTCCATCAGGTGTTGTCTTTTTTATTAATAGATACATACAGGAAAATCAGCTGCACAAACCTTTTCCATTTTCCTTCCAGACTTCTGTCTACACTCAGGGCTGTTGATGACATTCATTGTTGCTCCACACTATTACAGTGGTTATTTTTCAGTCCCTTCAACTCTTCATACTCCAGAGATGCCCTTACCACTGTACTGAAGATTCTGTTAACCAGCAACACACAACATGGGCACTGGAATAACATAAACTAATCCAAATGTGTCTCACAAGGTATGTTAAAATGTTATAGTTCCCTACTCTTTGAGAGATGAAAATCACTTGTCCTTTTATGTCTGGCTGAGAGTCACTTTAATCTCCATGCTGCAGACACACGGCCCTGCCTGAAATCTGGCCAGGCTCTAGAGAATATAGGATAACAATAAGACAACCAGCCTCTCCCATGCTTTGGTAACCACACTGTCATAGAATGAAAATTCAGCCTTGCGTTACAGCTGATAGAGCTGAAGGAAGAAAGGGGAAGGGAATTCTGTGCCGGTGCACAGCAAGGTCTCTTGAAGAAAATGAGGAGTTTCATAGAGACAGTAGGTTATTAGATTCCTCACCTGAAAGAAACATCAGGTTATCTCATTATAGTAACTCTCCAGACTTGTAATGCCTTCTTTCAGGTATGGTCACCCCAATGCAACCCAGCTGGCCAGCCTGGCAAAATCCTCATCATCCTGGCAGAGCCCACAAGCCTAAACAAGCCCAGGGTGGAGCACTGCCCAGCCCACACTCCCACAGGGCATGTGTAAAGCAGTTTGAAGGGATTTGTCCTCTAAGGGAGACCTGCAGCATTCAAAGGGGGAAACTCATTCAGTGGAACATATGAGAGTATTTTGTTCTGAAAACCCTTTCTGAATGATATGCAAATTACAGAACAGTTACATCATGCATTGTGCCTTTTTGCAATGTCTATTATTACCAATTGTAGCTGAACAAAACCAGGGAAAAGCTGAAGAGCAGCCATGAAATTTGAGCTTGTTCTGCAAATCTCAGTATTTTGGCTCTTCTTTGTTCTTTATGGAGCCTGAAAGAGTGAAGTGTGCAGACTTATTCAATATATACAGGCATTGTAGGCTCTATAAAGAATGCTACAAGTTCTTGCTTTTGGAAATAGGTCTTTGCCCTCAGTTTCTTTGACTTTTTAAGATGACTGCATTTGTGCATTTTGTTCTGTTTTGTCCTTCTTGTTGTGCATCGTACATGAATTCAGCACGTAATAAGTGCTGTTTGATCCCACTGTGGACAAACTGAAGACGCAGTTCATGTATCTCCTGTAAGTTCCTAACCTCTCTTAGTTTACTGTATTTACCTCTGACAGCTCCTTTCATGTTAAAGTCAGTTGGAAATCTGTTTAATAAAAAATACTAATAACATAAATCCTAACAGCTTCTGGAGTTATACTGACATTTTATAATGTGTTTCAGGCACGGCTTTTTCCTGGAATAAACATGCTTCCCATATCAGTACATACCAATGGTAACAGAGTCTGGAGTTTTTTGAGCTACCTTTCCAACAGAAATAAAATCAGGGACACAACTGAAGTAAGGGTGAGTTTAATGCTTAGAACATATGGTGTACTCTTCTGGTAGGACAACATAAATAGCTTTTCCGCATGACAAAATTGTCTTCAATGCTAGGGCAAATACATGGAAGTCTTTATCTCAAAGGCCTTGGATAAGGTATGGCATTAACACGCTTAAGGAACGTACAAGATAGCAAGAAGACTTCTAGTTGCTGTTTGAGGTAGTGTTCAGCATCAAGAAATACATGACTCCACTAGCTTTTAAGGAAAGAGAGAGCTGAAGATATGTCACAAACGATAAAAACATAAGGAAACTCTTTGCCTAAAATGATTAGTTTTCCAGTCACTGCAGGCCACATCATCCCAATTTCATTCACTTTAGGGACTGAACTGCCTCTGTTACTTGGTAATCAAATGAATGGCATTCTATCCTACAGCTCTGTGCAGACCAGCTGCCAGGAGAAGGATTTTGGGAAAAAACTGTTTGGAAAATCAAAAACTAGCTGATTCTGTGAAGTGCAAAAGTGAAAAGAAGTCTTTCATTTTTGTATCTAATATATATAATATAATTTGTATAATACAAACAGCAACAGCAATTGGAAACCAGTTACAAAATTAAAATGTTTTATAAAATGTATAAAAAAAATTACTGGCTCTTATTCGTGACTCTATGAATGTCACATCCCTAGCATCTAGTGCACTATGTGTTCAGCTAGAGTATACAGAAAACTGTCTGGACCGTCATTGCTGATATGATTCCCAATAATTGCATAGACAGTGATCTGTCTCTAAAATACACTTTGTGGGATACGCAGATAATGAAGTCACCTGACTGACAACTTTTTTTGAGCTTTATAACATGAAGTAAACATTTCTTAAGACCATGGTCAAGTTTCACGCTTGCAGTTTGATTTTCAGCTGGGCACATTCTACCTTGAGTTAGTTTTCAACCACTTGCCAAAAAAAAGAAAAATAAGCTGCTACGTTTGGATATGGAGTGTGAAATCACTTGGATGGGAGTAATGTGAGTGCACATAATTGTACACCTGTTAGTTATTTCTGAGAAACTAACCTGTTCATGCTACAATTAGGTACAGTGTAAATCACAAAGACAGAAAACACATTCAATCATTTGGACATGGTGACAGGAAAAAAAATCAGATTTCATGGCTTGATAGAAAAATCACATCAAGGTATAAATGAATTATTTCTATGACTCAAATAAATTATTATCCAGGCTTACGTTGTTATTAACAAGATGAACATTCTGGGGAGAGAGAATTATACACTCCAGGGGAAGGTGGTGTAAACCATTGCAGTCAAAGATACAAGAGTTTAGCTAGGGTATGCACTGTGAGTGCTTCTTGTGGAGAGTCCAATGAAAAATTTCCTTGATGTGAGTAGTACCATATCTGGTGCATTTTCCAGACATAAGCCCACAAACCTTCCATTTGCAGTGTCAAAAGATGATTTGCTGGCATCACATCAGCAACCCTGTGCTTTGAAGATAAACATAGACCAAGGCCGTGGCATTAGGCTTCAACACCACGCCAGTAACACAGGAGCCTCAACTGCAGTGTTTTGGTGTAATAGAGAAATGTGAGAGCTTTAAGCACTGTCATGGAGTTTAAAACTTGACCACTCACTACTGGCAACCCAAACACCAATGGCCTGGTGCTGTTTGAATGCTAGCAGCTTGACATGGTGCCATTCCCTTTCTCTTTGGCTACTGCCTTGATATTCATCGTGTGATGGATTGTGCATCAGGGCAAGGCATCTGCATGCATCCACTTCCAAAATATACAGTGACACTACAAGAAATTCTCTAATTCATCTAACATTTTTGCTCAAATAAGAATACATATAGTATAGCAAGCAAGTGGTTTTTCACATTTTACCCTTAATTTTAAAACTAACAGAGATCTCCTAGAGAGCCTCAAGTTTTGCATGAGAGTAGTAAAAAGCTTATATGTGTGAATACACATACATTATGTGAAATGCTCCTTCTGTATTGCTGTGTGTTCTGAAATAACAACCTGCATCAACATCTGCATCAACATTATATTGCTGTATGCCCTGAAATAATGACCTGAATCAACAACAAGAATTATGTTACAACAAACGCTACTAAATAATTTTTTTACACACAACATTTAGCTCAGCAAGCCCTGAACTTTTCTTTTTCTGACCATTTATTTATAGCCTGCTGAAGGCAGTAGGATTTCTTCATTGTCTGCAATTGGCCTTGGGTGGAGTCTATAACTTTCCGAACATGCTGACCATCTCCTTTCAGTAACAATTTGTTAGGTGCAGGACCACTGAAATCCATAGTAGCAAAATGAGTAGCCATGTTCCAACAGGAACAAGAACTTGCGGTGGCTCTTACGAAATCATCAATCATTAGATTTTTGTTAACATATATAATTTTTCTTTGATTTGTAAGTTTTCCAAATGAAAAGGTGGTGGTGTCCAGCCAGCAACTTAAATATCTCTTAAGGTCATGAATACAATCCTCAGTTTTTACACGTACCCACTATTAGTGTCAATTCCACTTAGATATGCCTTCTGAAGATGCAGTAGATAACCCAGATAAATATTCTCTGCTATCACATCTTCGAGCTTGCAGCATTTGGAATCCTGCAAAAACAGGTCTGTCTTTGATGCAAGCAGTGTGTATTTATGTATCAGAAACAGTCAGCTTTAGCACTTGTAAATCTTCCATAATCACAGTGTGATCTGGACATCTTCTGTCATCTTCTGTCATGACTAGTGAGAATAAAGAGGTGAATGTGTAAGAAATTATCCCAATAGAGCTGGTCCTGCGTGACTTTAGAACTTCATTATATCATGCTTACTAAGCAATTCTAAATATTCAAGGTATAAAGCAAGTTAGATTTAATTATGCTTTTCCAGAATATTAAAAATTAACTTATTTATTAAATGAAAGCTTTTAAAATGACATCTTAATGTTCCTTAAGTAAGACAGAAGACAGTGAGCATTTATTCTACTGCAGCTAGGAAGAAAAGTTCAGGGAGAATCAGATCAGTGTGTGAGCTGCCAGCCCTATATCTAGAAAAATTGTCTCTCTTCAGAAGAAAAAAGTGAAATAGAGGATTAGTATGGCTGAGCTGGGATCTGTAAAGTTTACATTGGATAAAAACTTACAGGATAAAGGAGTTTACTTAGAAAGAGAATATGAACACCCAGTATATACTGGGTGATTTGTGATGCCAGCCTCTCTCTATTAGTAAACTACGTCCCAGCGTTGGCCACCCTTGATCTGACAGCAGCAGAACACCAGCCATCTCAGCACAGTAAGGGCTGTGTCTTTGAGCAGTCTGCTACAATAATAAACATTGAGGTGAATGGTGGGAGTGGTGGAGCAATCAGCTGCACTTTCTGCTAAATTCATTTTGAATTGCAGACTGAATATTTTTGATTTTGTCTTAATGCTGAAACCAGATTCCAGCCAAGTCAATCAGGGAATTGTGAACCGGATGAAATAAGTGTTAATTTGGTAAATTCTAGTACAAGATCCTCTTTCATGATTAGTAACTGAAGTGTGGACACCAGGCCTCCTTGAAGGGGTATGTCTGTCACCATTAACAAGATTAGAGTACACAGGCTTTGAAACAGAGGAAAGCTGGTCTCCTAGTGTAGCTTGATGCCTTCAACACAATTTCCAGGGAATCAGCACATCTGTAAGCAAAATAAAGCAAGTACATGCCAGCTAGAACATTGTGTGAAAGAGCAGAACAGGAAAGGCTTACAGCATCTTTCCACCCTACAGCAATGATCCCTTAGCTATTGGGCAGCAATGGAGCAGAAGGAAGGATAGGCAGATGAGGCTTTCCCTCACAGAAAAACATCATTATACCCTACAGGGAGACAAGGAGCCCAGAGCTCGGAAAAGAAAAGAGGGAGTTTATTATTAATTTTTTCCTTCAGTAGCTACAGTGATCATTGCATAATGTGTTAAGCAAAACCTCACAGCTCAGGTAATTGTGTAAGGTGCAGTACTCACACCTTCCTCTTTGTTCCAAGGGAAGAGATAGAAGAGGAGATTGCATGCTGGGGAAAAAAAAAAAGACTCCATGCAACAGAAACTAGCAAAAAATTCTACTCCAAAACGTTGAAAAAAAGGCAGTTATTCCCAAGATAAACTGGAAGGAAATATGGTTCCATTTCAGCTTTTATGGAGAGACTGCTATGTGTCTTGGTAAACCCAGACAGAGACATAGGTGCATACTTCGTTGCCAAGAGACAGCAAACTAGATGTGTTGGTGCTGAGAACCTGGAGGGACCCTTTCTCCTATGCCTTATTTGGCTCTGGGCAGACCCCTATATCTGAATTCAGAGTCTGCAAGCTGTTCTAATACTGTCAGTGTCTTGGTAAACATAAGAATTCAAAAGCTAAAATAATCCCAGAGAATCTTCTAAAGCTCTTCATTTAAAATGTATTTCAATGTGAATTAACCTGTAAATGGGGGAGGCAGAAAAAAATAAATGCAGTAGGATCAAAAGCAGACACCTAAGAGTTGTCTTGAATAACTCAGATTTGAAAGAGCAAAATGATTTATAACTCTTACTCTTTTTTTTTTTTTTTAAATGCTTTTCTCTCTAAATCTATTTATTGTCCAAGTCCAGCAGGTTCTCAATGTCAGATTGACATAATGATAGCTTTCCTTTGTCAAGAAAGAGAAAACAGTTTGCTACATGCTTGCCTGACACTCCTCATTATCATCTGTGCAAAACGAGCACTGAAAGAGAAGGAATAAGAAAAACTAAACCCCTCTTCCTGAAGTCATTCATCAAGAGCTTTAGTAGCAAATGTTCCCAAACTTGCAACACAACCTCTTGAAACAAGAGCTGACTTCTTGCTAAATTCCAATATTAGTCACAGTTCTGCGGTCACAGCTCTTTGTTTTTAAATAGAAACCTTTCTCATGGCTGTGACAAGTTACTTTGTGGAGGTAAGAAAGGAAGGTAGACAAGCTTGGGCTGCTGTTTGCCGTCCTCCATTGCAGGTGACCACAGAGGGCAGGGTGGAAGGGGGAGGAACAAAACAAGCTCTCCAAAGGCTGACAGACACAGGGTTTTCTGAAGGGTGAACAATGCAGGCAGTGTTACTTGCAAATGGGACCTTTCAACACCCTTGAAAAGGAGAAAACTTAAAAAATTAAACACTCTACAGTGGGTTCTTAGTGGCTTATGCTCACTACCAGCTACAGCCAAACAAGCCTACTTGTATAAGCTTGTTAATGGGGAGAAATACATCTGATTGGTATGGCATTTGAAGATGATTTATGAGAGGGCTTCTGACAGCGTAAACTTTCTTTCCTTTTATGTGTCCTTGGCTTTAGGCAGCACCTGCTCACTTGCAGCGACGCACTATCTGGAGATCTGTCACTGGAGCTGGCCACCTGCGTCAGAAGGGCTTAAAGGGTTCCCACGTCAGGCGACGCAGAAGGATGCATTACTGTCTTTGCTAGCACAAAGTGTTGGGGGTACCAGGACTTAGGGCAATAGTCCCACCATACAAGCACCCTTGCTCCCTGTGACCATGTGGGTGAGTCATATGAAGGCTCATGCAAAACGTGCAATCTCAACCCTACTCCTGATAGCCTGTACCCATATCCACCTGACTCTCCTGATCACAGCATCAAGGCTACTTACTCTTGAGGCTGGAGATCAAACTGATCTGCCAGTTGATCCGTATTGGAACCCTCTAGGGAGGTGGTCAGTTCCAACACTGCTGGTGTCTCTGGCAATCCCTGGTGTCAAATATACACAAGCCCTCAACATTTTGACTCCGTTCTCTGTTGTGCCCACGATGACTCACCCACCCACCCACAAATGAATTTCTCTCCATTCTCGTGGAGAGAAGGGCTAAGAGACAGGACTCAGTCATATCCAGGGATACCAGGATCTCAAAAAGCTCTTCTCTCACCTGATAAATCAGGGAAAAGTGGGACAAGGAAGTGTTCCTATATAACAACAAGCTGTGATCTAAATCCAAGCTTTCAGAACACTTTGATCAGAACTCAACAAGTCTGATACTGCTTGTTGAAAGCTACACCAGAGCTGTGCAAAAATCTCTGTCGGCTGAGCACCATAAACATTTCCTCGGAGCAAATGTGTACAACACAGTATCCAGGAAAGTACATGTCCTGGATTCCTTTGTTCTGATCCCAGGGATCGGTGTATTCTCCTTTGCCTGCTCAGTAACAGGAGAAATCAAAGGCCTCCTGTCATACCTAGCTCATTCCTGGAGGGAATGACATCCTCTCAGAATTTCTCAGCATCATTACTTATCTCACAGTGCTCTTCCATGAGCTCTGGCTGCTGCTGGAAGAGTTACACTGGCAACAACCCACACTACCATCATGGCACTCCCCTTTAACTTGAACATGACCACCAGTTTTGACCACCTTAGCACTGCCTTCTTGTCAAAGTAATTTCATAACGTAAGAGAAAATAGGAGGGAAACTAACTCAAAAATGCCTGACTATTTCCAGGTTCAAAGGTCTTTTCTTGTTTACCTCTAGTAGATTTCCACAAGAAACTTCAATAGGTAGCACAATCCCTGGTTTTATTGTCCTTTTCCACTTCATCTGAACTGCTGGCAAAACTGTGTATGAACTGTGTATGAACTATCAGAGCTATCAGCGTGTCATATAATTATGGTGAGTCCAGGGCTGGATACAAAAATTCACAGCATTTGAAACTTGAACTATGTTAGGCATGGTCTCCTCTCCCCACCATGGAGGAATATGGTCAGAAAAATCAGCAAAAGAGCATGAATGAGCATTTGCTAACACCAACCCACATTCCCTGTAACTCTTGAAGTAAGCAACAGGGCAACATCAACTCAGCCATTACTCAGCTCAGTCTATGGGAATTGACTGCTCCATTGTCAAAGCCAGTGGCTTGTATCTCACCGTGTTATTCTAATTATTCACCAAAGGTGTATGCATTTTGACATACACCCAATTAAAAGCTGAGCCAAACTTGAGTGACAAATGATGAATACTGTTTGATTGAAAAGGACAGGACCAAAATTTTCACCAAGAAAAACAGAGAGGCAGATAACCACAAACACAGTTTATTTGAAGCCAAATCTTTGTTTATCTACAGTGGGACAATAAGCAGTAATATATATGCTTAACTTCAAGGCTTTAAAATTAACTTGTCTATAGTCAAGTAATGAAGAACAAAAAAAGTTGTTTGGAATTCAGAGACTGAAAGAAACATGTGGCCGAAAGTGACAGTCAGATCATGGCCCAAGGATTTTAAAACACAAATGATGGTTGTACATAACTGTAAAATAACTGCGCAGGCACAACAATTTCAAGACATCTTAACCTGGGAACCATCAGCTCTGAATCTATAGCACTCTTCTGAATCAATAGCACTATATACTCTAACCACTGCTATATCTGGGTTTTGTGATATAGTCTGTGAAATAATTAAAGACTGTGGACTAGACTTTAAACCTTAGAATTAATTTTTATGTGTATAGAGTGTAAGAATGAAAACCATACAGAAAAACTGAAGGAATGGGTGTCATGAATACTTCCTATTTCTGATGCTGCTACTTGCTTCCGAGGGACTGTGGATGAAGATAGGTGTTATGGGAATATAAATTGGGCCTTTCCACAAGACTAAGATGACTATGTTGATTCTATAAATTTCATTATTTAGACCTTGGAACAAATAAAGTTTCTGTAATGTTTTCACATCTATTTATCGGCATATTTAACTTCTAAATAATTATTTACAATATTTACAATAATTATTTAGACATGGTATGAACAAGGACAGTCTAGACCTTTACCTACTTCATAAGTGATTTTTTCATGATGAAGTGTTGATAAAAAGCACTTAACTATGCCTGCATACAACATCTTATTCCAGTGTAGGCCACTAGCAAACACTAGAAGCCAAGGTGAACAGCTGGCTGTTTGTATGAGAGATGACAAGACACACAAGCTAAGGTCAACGGTGAAAAAGGAACATATTCCAAATGCTGCTTCAAGCCTATCACTTGGTCAGGAAACATCTGAAGGGCTGGTAATATACCTAGGAGAACACTTTGAAGAGACGAAAACATGAGATTATCACTCATACGCAGAGTGATAATCTTCTTCTGAAGAGAGATTTAATGGTTCACTGAAATGATGCAGCTCCCCTAAGCTCTGTCAGGATGAATACACTGTTCAGAGGATGTCATGTGTCATGGTTAAAGTAGATTTTGTATTTTGTTCCCTTTTTCCAATATTGTTTTTGAGAAACTGTCCATTTAAGAGCAAATCCCTTGCCACAGCTGAGTGGGTGTGGGGGAAGGAATGCATGACAGTAATCCTGGCTGCTCCAATGGAAGCAAAACTCTCTCCATCTGGGAGTCACCTATCTTCCCCGGTATGGGAGGAAAAAAGGGAGCATCCACTTGAGCTCTGCCAGCCATGTGGCTCCACACAACTTGGCCCCTGTCAGGGATGGGAAGATGACATTGTAAAACCAGACAGAGCTGAGCCCAGCCTAGTGGTGCAAAAAAAGTGGCTGCTGCTGTTGTAGTGTATAATTAGTATGTATTTCTATATTATGTATCTCTGTATTATATTGTTCTATTACACCCCTAAGTTGGTATATTCTGGTAACTCCCCTGCCCTTCACCCCAGATGGTTTGTCCCCTCCCTTCTCCTCCCTTCCCATTGGCTGGAGCCCCCTATAAGAATCACAGACCGGAAATAGGAAGTGCTCTTCCCTGGTTGCCTCTGATAAGCTTGGACCCTCCATGAGGCTCACTGCCCATGGAGTGAAATAAACTTATATTATATGCAACCACGAAGAGTCGCCTGCACTTCTTTGTCCTCCGTTCACTAGCCAACCCTCGGGGGAGTGCAAGGGCACACGCACCCCTTGCAAACTCTGAAGCACCTTCTGAAACAGACCTCCCGACTCGGGGATTTCCTGCCCAGAAGAGCCCCCTCCTATCTGGTGCCCTGCAGCAAGCTAAGCCAGGGCTGAAGAAGGAGTGGGGCAAGCCATGGGGGTGGCTATAGCTGCTGCCATCTGATAATTCCTGCTCCATGAAATTTCTCCATGGAGTCCCAGACAAAGGAAGCTACTCGAAGCCATCCGCTGCTCCAGGGGTTTTGCCCCACCTTTTGCCATTTCTGCAGTCCCTGCCAGCTGTTACTGTTGCCACTTGCCGCTGGAGAGAGACAGTAGTATGTACCCATACTACTGTGATGCAAGGATCCATCCCATCCTCTTGGCAGCATAACTTCTGGATGAAATAGCCTTCCAGGCTTTTGTTTTCCCCCATCTCCCTGTGGTTTTTGTCTAGCTGGGAAGGGTGTGAAACTACAGGAACTTGTCTGCTGCAGTTCTTTCTTTATTTTGCAGGGGACAAGGGGCAAGAGCAGAGCATGTGTTGGCCACCATTTTCTCTGTGCGCCAAGGGGGAGGAAATTAGAAATGATTTGTGTCTACTATTGGCTTAAACCATTTTGTTTGTATTGTTACAGTTGTTACATTTCTTTGCAGTAAACTGTCATTTTTTCACTTATATCTCCTTGCATTTTGTCTCTCTTTATTGGTGAATGGGGAGAGGTTTTAACAAAAGGGGAAGAGACTCATTTGTTGGAGTCTCTGCCCCAGCATGTCTTAAAACAAGACAGAGGGTAGCAAAAGAACTCCAGACGCAGTTCTCAAAGGACTGAGGACACTTGAAAATTAATAGAGTCCAACTGAAGGCATGTAGTGGACATGTTTGATGCCACTTTGATGCCATTCCGGCTTTTTATTCTTTCTTGTTTGAAGATACGAAGTCCCTAAGAAGTTGATTATTATAATCTAAACATTAATGATCACACCCTCCAGAATAAAGAAGCATGAATCTTTGTTTGGAATTTTTGAAAAGGTAAGAGGAACCACAAGCCTGCTGCACAGAGTAACTTCTCTTCAGCTTGGAAGTGTTATTGATGATGGCCTCTCTGTCACAAAGACTGAGTTCATGTCTGGCTGGCATTGCACTGTCCAGTATGCTGCAGGTGCTTCTCAGTCCTTGTGTCCTTCCAAATAGTAAAATGCGTGGCCTGTGCCTGACAAAGACGATAAGGAGTGTGTTTGAGAGAGACAGCTCTTAACACTGCTCTTCTCTGCATTTCTAGATTGGTGTTCTGTCTGGAGTTGGACGTTCAAGAATAAAACTGTTAATAGTTACACATTATAGGGAAGGCATGGAGCAAGTGATGAAGTTTTCCCAGACCTGGGCTTACACTGCACATGGTTGGTCTGGGCTTTTGTGTTATGCTCCAGTGGTTGTATTTTGAAAACCCAGCTGAGGTGAGGAGCCTGGATCAAAAAATAGTGGTTGCCCTGAGACTCAGGTATTTGAGGTATATCCCTGAAATACTGAGGTACATTTTTACTTTGTAACATATCTTTTCTGCCTCAACAACTCACTTGTGTTGGTAGTTGCTGAAGTATTATGAAATAGTATTCTGATCATTGAGCAGAAGCAATGTATTTTCCTTGTCCAAGAGGATTTCCAGTAATTGTAGAATCATAGAATAATTTAGGTTGGAAGAGACTCTTAAGATCATCATGTCCAACCATTAAGCCAGTACTGCCAAGACCACCACTAAACCATGTCCCTCCCTAAACTCCACCAATACAGGTCTTTTAAATACCTCCAGGGATGGTGGCTCAACCACTTCCCTGGGCAGCCTGTTTCGAAACGAAGAATTAAGTATAATAGATCATGCTTAACATGTGGTCATGGACAATGGAAAGTTAGAAAGAATAATTTCTGGGCACACAATGCATACAACAGTCCTGGTTCCCCAATTCGGCTACAGCATCTTTCCAGTGATAACACAGACACACAGCTGAAACTCTGAAAGAAAACAAATCTGACTCACCTAAACAGTTCTTTAGAACTTAAAACTTTAGAACAGTTCTTTGGTCATGCAGGTTAACGTTACCCTCATTATTGCTGAAACTTACTTAGAACATAAAGATCTGTAAGATGTCAACATTTGATAGTAATTTCTTCTAGATGACAGTGAGGGAGTGTATTAAGTTTCATTGTTGTGTGTGAGAGTATTAAAATTTTTCTGGCATAAAATGAAGCTAAAACAGCCCTATGAATTCTTGATGCCTCTTTTTCATTTTAATTTTGCTACCTACCAAGACAGTCTGCAGAGTGAAGATCTCCATAAAATCCAGTATCTTCATTCTTGCTGCTCTGTAACTTGTAGTTCTACATTATTTAAGGTTTCCAAAGCCAACTTCAAGCAAGTAAACAACGAACTTACTATCCGCCCCCAATATTTCCTTTATATACAAAGTAATGTACACAAAAAAATAACAAGAAGTAAAAGCTATATCTAGATAGCAAAATATTTAGAAAAAAGGGGTCTATTAGGCACATATCTAGCAAATGTTAGAACCTTAACTTAGAACAAAATGACCTGAAGAAAACCTGTGCATGTTAAAACCACTTGTTAATAAGAAGTGCTGATGACATTAATGTAGACTTTAATTGCTCATGTTCCTATATATTCCTGTATATGTAATGTTGTAATTTTAATAAAGAAAGTAATTTTAGACCTCTGTGATGAAACATTAGCATGTTTCTAAATCCATTTCTCTGTAAGGGTTTATGTTGCATAACATAAAGGATACGGTAGTAGTTACCTTAAAAAGTGCTAAAGCTGCCAGCAAGAGGTTTTTTATGCAAAGGCAGTTGTGAGCTTACTTAAACAAGGAATAAAGTAGAAAAATAAAACTAGCTCCACAGACGGTTGGAGAGTCAGCTGTCCAGGAGACCAAACCAGAATGCTGTGAAACACTGGGTGCATGAGGATGTAGGATGCTGACCATCTCTGTTGCATGAGCTCTCTGCAGACTCCTGACTCAGGTTGCTATGCCTATGGCAGGGACTGCTCAGCTAGGTGTGGATCACCTGGGAAGAATTTTAGAGGCTGATTGGTATAGGCAGATTTCTTAGCTGGGTTACAGTCAGTGCTTTAATTGCCCACAAAAGACATGGCTGAATATAAAAGCAGCCTATGCAAAGTATGCTAGCAAAAACTGAAGAATAAACCATACTTTAACTTGATCATCCTCATGGTTTCTGATCCTATCCTCAGCATCTATAAAGGAGATCCAGACACAGTTTGTCTTAGTACAGCAGTCCCTGGTATACCGATGAACAAAAAAAAAATGAGAGGATTGTAAGGAAATCAGAACAAAGTGTCAAATTTTCCCAAGAATGTGAAGATTTTCTTTATTCTCAGACTACAGGGAACCTTTTGGGTCTTTCTGTATATTTGCTGGTAATGAAGACATGTACTGAACTTTAGGTGTCCACATAGCAAAGTCAAAGCAATACTATTAATGAAGGGAATTATAATCTTCCATATCCAGAGAATAAACTAAAATACACCTCTTGTCAAATCTGATGAGAACTTTGCTGAAGTATAATTTCTCTGCAGCAGCAATGATGTCCTGCTCTGAAAGACTTAGATTTGTGTCAGAAAATGCCCTTGCAGACTTAAAAAGAAAATGAAATGTAGGATCTGATTTCTGTACCTAAGTCCATTCTCCTGTAACTAGAGCTGGGACATTGCTGTGAGTTTCCTGGAAATGATTGAATATTTGGGATGTTGAACTAGACCAACCTAGTTTCCATGGGTGATCAGAAATGTCTACCTGTGTCAGCTGCACGCAGACAATGCACAGCTAATGAACAAAGAAGCAGTGGCTCTATGCTGACAGTCTCGTTACAGTATGGAAAGATCTAGTCATCCTATGGATTATCATGAGGGACTGCAGCAGTCCTTTGTGTTCCTTTGAGGGATAAAGCTTGAAATGTGGTGATTTACAGACTCCTCTGAGCCTCCTCTCTAGGCTGAACAACCAAAGCTCCCTCAGCTGCTCCTCACAGGACTTATGGGTTGACGTTGACTGGATGCCAGGTGCACACCAAACTGCTCTTTCATTCCCTTTCCCAGCCGGACAGGGAACAGAGAATAAGATGGAAAATGAACCTTCGGTTGAGATAAAGCCATTTACTAAAGCAAAAGCAAAAGTTTTCTTGCACACAAGCAAAGAGAAAAATGACAAGGTTTATTCTCTACTTCCATTAGTGAGCAATATCCAGCCACTTCCCAGGAAGCTGGGCTTTCAAAAAGTGTAGTGGTTTCTCAGCAAGCAGACTTTGTAAATAATGAATGCCCACCTTTCCTCCTGTTTTCCTTAACTTTTATATCTGAGATGATGTCTTAAAATATGGAATTTCCCCTTGGTTGGTTTGGGTCAGCTGTCCCGGTTGTGTCCCCTCGCAGGATCTTGGTCTGACCTGAGGCAAGAGATGTTACAGTGCTGATGCGGTGCCAGCACTGCTCAGCAGTAGCTGAAACACTAGTGTGTTATCAACACCTTTCTATCTAACAATGCAAAGCACAGCTATGATGGCTATTATGGCTATTATGGGGAAATGATCTCCATCTCAGCAAGATCTGACATAGATACTAGGCAAGTTTGCAGACCACACAAAACTGGGAGGACCTGTTGACTCCCCCAAAGGCAAGGGGGCTTCCAGAGAGACTTCAACAAATCAGAGGACTGGGCAATCACCAACCATATGAAGTTCAACAAGAGGAAGTGCCGGATTCTGCACATGAGACAGGGTAATCCCAGATATATGGACAAAATGGGGAATAAGATGCTAGAAAACAGTACCATGGAAAGGAACCTGTGGGTCCTGGTCCATGGCAAGTTGAATCTGAGTCAGCAGTGCCCTGGCGGGCCAACCGTGTCCAGGGGGGCATCAGGCAAAGCATCACCAGCAGGTCGAGGGAGGTGATTGTCCCACTCTGCTCTGCACTGGTGAGGCCTCACCTTGAACATTGTGTGCAGTTTCGGTCATTGCAACATAAAAAATATATTAAGCTGTTAGATAACATCCAAAGGAGGCCAACAAAGATGGTGCAGGGCCTTGAGGGGAAGCTGTATGAGCAGTGGCTGAGATCACTTGGTCTGTTCAGCCTGAAAGAGACTGAGGGAAGACCTCACTGCAGTTACAACTTCCTTGTGAGGGGAAGAGGAGGGGCAGATACTGATCTCTGTGGTGACCAGTGACAGGACTCAAGGGAATGGCCTGAATTTGTGTCAGGGGATATTTAAGTTGGATATTACGAAAAGGTTCTTCCCCCAGAGGGTGGTTGCATGCTGGAACAGGTTCCCCAGGGAAGTGGTCACAGCACTAGCCTGAAAGAGTTCAAGAAGTGTTTGGATGGCACTCTCAGGAACATGGTGTGACTCTTGGGGATGGTCATGTGCAGGGCTAAGTGTTGGACTTGATGGACTCAACAACAGTCTGCACCTTCCAACTCAATACATATTCTGTGATTCCGTGATTCTACGGAAGTTACAAAAGAAAACTACTTTTAAAACCAAATACCTCTAAATACACTTAGATTTTTTAAGAGCTATCAATTTAATAGTTTTCTGAACAGTTATAACTGAAGAATAATCTCCACATAAAACAACAAAGAAAAAAGGGTAAAAAAAGAGTATGTATCATGTTTTAAATACTGAAGTTGAAAGAGAGCAAAGCCTTGGAAAATAATCCATTAACAGAACCCCAGTTCTGCAGAAAAAAAGATATTACTTTCTTCTTCCCCTCTTCCAGAGGATGGCATTCTGTGAAATTAACGGGGAGCAAAATGAAGACATGTAGAAGGCAGTAAGATTACTGTACATGGCAGACCAATACCCTGTAAAGTTCATCATTCCATTATATTGAGAAGGTAGCTTGATTTTATAGGGTATTTTCAGAGCAAAATGGCATACACTGCTATAGTAACCATGACAGCAAAATTCTGAGAAGATGAGACTGCTCCCAAGGACTAGAAGGTAAAGCTCTCTTGCACATTACAGCCATCATTATCTTGTTCTCCTTTTTCCTGTAAGTCTTTCTATCATCATAAGAAAAATTATGCTTGTGCAAAGTTGTTTTGCAGATCAGAATGTCCATGATAAAACCATGAAAAGAGATGCAGTTTAGGAAAATAAGATTCTTGTAGAAATTACTGGAAATGTGGCAGAGGGAAAAGCAGAAGATGCTAGTTAAAGTAGACAACAAGTGATTCTTCAATAGCTGGATATTCCCTAACCATCAGTGAGGCAAAACCACTCAGATCCAATGGGACAGGTACCAGAAGAAAACCTTCTGAAATCTAATGCTAATTAAGAAATGCATACACGATATATTCATCAGGTAGGGCAAACTACTTTAAACCTTACTATTGCTGTCTCTGAATACCTAGACCGAATACATAGATTATGCTTTTAAAAGTGCCAAAAGTGAACTGCAAGCTTGTAGACCAAAAGCTTTCTTCCTTGTGGGTTGCCTGTGATTTACTGGCAGACACAATCTCCAAACTTATTAAACCCAGGTCTTGCCTAAGACCCCATGCAGGACAAATCTTTGTTGCATAAGCTCAATATGCAGCAAAGCTCTGAAATAGTTAAATAGGCCAAGTGACACATGGGTAATTGTGTCTGTTTTGAAGTTTAAAGGAAGAAAAAAACCTCCATCACTTGCAAATCCTATGCAAGTTCCTACTTGCAGATCATAAAGGTGAAAAATCCTTTTCACAACTGTGTTTACTATGACAAATATCATCTTATCTTCCAGTCTGCATTGCAACTGTTGGCTATTTTTAACAATATGACAACAAAGGGGGAAAAATGGAAGGTGTGTCCCAATCTCCACACCGATGTCATTATCTGAAGATCTACTTTGGGTGAATTACTGTTCTGTGTTATCTGTCAGCTCTCCACTGTCAATGTCAAGCTAAAAGGAAACATGGGGGACTAACCCGGTGTTCTTTACACCTGAATAAGTAGACGCTTTCCCAGCAATGTCAGCACAGGGATGAGAGAAATAAACTGTGTATAAGTGAAGAGAAAGGACAAAGTAACAAGGCAGTTAATTTAAGCCTTAATTAGGTGATTAAATCTGTTGAATTTCCATGCCTCAGAAGTATAGAATGGGAGAGTAACTCAAATTTTTCGAAGAAGACTCAAAAACTCTCCATTTTTCTCTGAGTCATCTTTCTTCAGCCTTGGATACAACAAGCAGGCAGTCAAAGCCAAAAAACTCAGGTGACATAGATGGACACTCTATAAACCATAGCAGGAAAGGTTATATACTGGGATAGTTTAGATGGAAACTTTGATAAAAAGAATTATTGTGTAAAATCATTTGGTTTATATTGTATATTGTGCTACATTATTTCCATAGAATCTGTGTGCAAATAGTAGGTACTTTTCTCTATCCCACGGTAAAATACCAGAATAACTGTTGCTTATATCATTAGAAGTCTGTACTCATGCTATGCCATAGTGCTTACTCTGGTCAATCTCAAAAGGCTCATTCTAAGACAACTATTGGTATTCCTAAGACAAGAAGACCAGTAGGACATACCTATACTTCCTGGTGCTTGAACTGAAGATGTTTCAGCACAGAACGAGCATTCTAGATATTGGTCACAGACTGACACAGAAGCTTTATAAAACTGGGTGTTTTACTGCTTTGGAACCAGGTGTGGTTGGGAGTTAGTTTATGTGCTGCATTAAGCAAAAAATAAGAATGACCTATATAAGACGACCTATATGAGATACTTTGTCAAAAGAGAGAGCAACACACTTTAAATGTGAAGCATGCTGAACTTCTAAATGCTCGGACACGACATGGACCAAGGCATGACCAACAAATAGGGCGTAGCAGTAAGAGGTCTCAGAGCAGAGTAGACAGTAGAACTGAAATGTGTTTTGAGCTCTTAGAGGGAGCTGAGCTTTCTCCTTTTTGCAACACTTTCATTTTATGAAGCATTTTTTGAAAATGGAGTGTCTTTAAGTCATGTGAGTTCTTGTGCTAATCTGGTTTACAAAGGTAAAACTATTTGATCCATAAAAAGATTAATATGACCAGCCTCTACAAGTCTGAACATGGCTCAGTGGCTGCCTAGACCAGTAAATCAAATGCCTGAGTATGACAAAATTACTAGCTGCAATCTCATGGACTTCATCAAAGCTCGCACTTTGTCAGCAGGCTTCTGGTTTAAAGGTTTTGACAGATCAAAAGAAGCAACATCAAGCTTTGGGAAATCCTGAAGAATACCCTATGCTTCCTAGTGATGTACAAGTGCTATTACTAAGTAAATGTTCATGAACAAATATCTAAGGTGTTTTTCTTCCTAGACACGCTTATGCATCTCAGGCTAAAAAAGTTCCAAGGGTATCAATGCACAGAAATACCTAAATACTATGAGTGGCATTTATGGTGGAGCAGAACAGTCTGAAAAGCTCTTTCTCAGTAAGTGAGAGGATACTGAGAAAATCCTCTTTCTGGTGGCGTTCCTTCCAAATATACTCACTTACACATAGACTCATGCTGCTGAATAAAGCCTTACTGACCAGTCACTTTTATTGTTGCACTTTTCTGTTGGCATATTTCACTGTTAAAACCTAGTTAAAGGAGTCTTGTAGACATGGTAAGCTGGTGGAACACTTGCTAAATGCACACAGACGTACTTGAAGGCCTGCTCAGTTAAGAAATAATGAACTTTGGTCAGAGTTTTTATTTTATTAAAGAAACACTTTTTCATTAATGTTAGCTGCTGATATGAAACTAATTAAAACTCTTGCTGTAACAACTGTTAACAACTGATAGAGCTGAGTTTCAATCTTCAAAAATATAGAAAGCTACTTCTGCATGTAATAATACTGCAGCATGGGCTCCTGGGCAAGAGACTGCTATTAGTCTCCATTTGGGAGTGCACTTTAAGTCTTCTCTACCACTTCTCCCCAATTTTATAATCTGCAACACTACTAAACTCTCCAGAACAAGACAACAATAAGTTTTATTATAAGCCATGTGGGCTCTTGGGAGAGAAGTACTGTGCATGCTGACTGTTTTTGCTAAGCCCCTGAGGAAAGAACAATGAAACAGGAATCTTGTAAAGGATTTATGATGCCTGGGATTAAGGAAATGTGTCAATGGTCTTGCTTAACTAGTCTGAGATAAGAGAAACATGTGGAACACTTCAGTGCAACATGACTAATGTTCCAGTGCAGGTGCTAAATAAAACACTTTAATCAAAGCTTTTGTTCCAGATATCAGATAAACAAACAGAGTGAAACATTAGTTCAGAAGTGAACTTACAAAACTATTCCAGTGACTATAAACATAATGGCATTTCCTAGGCTGTTATGGTGATATAAGCTGCATTCCCTTGCACAAGTGCTTCACAGGAGTATTCAGGATGTGTTTCTCAAAGGTAAAGGACTGGAGGTATCTATCACAACTAACCAGAAGATGGATTCCACTGTTAATCTCTTAGCTTTAAACCTGTTATGTTTAGATTCTTGCTATACTGTAGTCTTTCAGGCAGAACTTGAAAAGATTGTTTTGTGTTTGTGCCCTGTCTCCCCAAATCCTAAAAGCACCATAATAACACTCTGTGGAGTAGTATCTTTCTGAGTAGGAAGACATTTGGCTGGATATCAGGAATGGTAAGGACCATGGAACATTTTCCTGTGCCTGTTGTACCATCTCATCATTGAAGTAATATTTTTGGACCATACACAGAACTGTCCTTTTAATCACAGAGATCTAGAGATTTGACATCATGACTTACTGATGGGGACATCTGTGACACTTGTAAACCTATTTACATTACCAGAGATAAAAGCAGCAACTTCTTGCTCACCCTCAGGTCTGCAGTTAACAGACAGAACATGCAGGTTACCAGATTCTTATTATTTTGTATATTGCGGGTGCTGAACTATAAAAAATTTTGCCACTGCTGTATCAATCAGTCTTTGATAATTACTAGAAATTACTTATACCTGATTTTGTATCCTTGTTTTTGCTGATGGTAAAGGGAGATAGTCTAGAAGGTAAGTCCTGTGAGGAGCAGCTGAGGGAGCTGGGATTGTTTAGCCTGGAGAAAAGGAGGATCAGGAGGGACCTTACTGCTTTCTACAACTACTTGAAAGAAGGTTGTAGCAAGATGGGGGTCGACCTGTCCTCCCAGATAACTAGTGATAGGATGAGAAGACACAGTCCTAAGGTGTAGCATGGGAGGTTCAGGTTGGACATAAGGAATAATTTCTTCACAGAAAAGGTGATTTAATATTGGAAAAGACTGCCTAGGGAAGTGGTGATGTCATTGCTCCTGTAAGTGTTATCAGAAAAGACTGGAGGTGGCACTTAGTGTCATAGTCTAATTAATGTGGTGGTGTTCAAAGGTTGGACTTGATGATCTCAGAGGTCTTTTCCAACCTAATTGTGATTCTGTGATTCTATATTGCACAGGTAAATCTGTCTGCAGCCAGGTCACAACTGCTGGATATATCACCGTTCTTGAGTGTGGCTAAAAGACAGCTAAATCATCTGTGTCTCTAATTAAACAGCCTGATATTATGTAGGTTCCTGCACCTCCACCTTAGGTCCTTCCTAGCCACAAACTCACTCTAAACCTTCTCCTTCCCATACACAAAAGCTGTTCCACTCTTAAATGATGGAGGTTTGAACTTCTTTAGGTCTGAAATAAATTATGTGGCTGATAAAAAGTTGTCCGGATGTGTCTTTATTATGCAACAGAATTAGTGCTAGTTTTAGAAATTACTGTTTCTAAACTGCTAGAGAAAATGTGTTGCTTATTACAGTATCCTTGTCACTATCTGTGTCTTCAATATGCTATGTATCATGAAATACATATAGATGTCTTTTCAGAATAAATCAAGTTACATACAGTTAATTATGAAATTTTACTACTAAGTAAAGTTAAAAAAGACCCTTTCAAAGGAAGGGAAATATGGGATAATGTAAGAGGTACCATCTGCTCAGGTTCTATCCTGAAAAACAGACATGTTACTGATCAAAATGCTACTCATAAACCTTTCCCCCATCTGGCTGTACTAACTGTTGTTGAACACAAGTGGTCTACAGAACCATGAACATCTTGCTTGACAAAAGCAAGAAGATGTCACAAAAGTACTAAAACTGACATTCTGCAAAAACATCTGCACTAAGATGGGGCACACACCTGAGAAAGAAAGAGCTAAAGTTCCTTTACATTCGTAGTCCTTGAAGTTAGAAAATATGTTATTATCCTGTGACAGAAAGAAGTTATAGCAGACTGTACAGTGATTTACAGATTTTCAGTCTGTACAGTGATTTTATGACATTGAAGTAACTAGAGAATATTTTATTTTTTTAATACTGTGGGAGCCCATCCCTTTGAAAGCTAATCACCTAGTTTTATTTAGAACAATGGCCTTCTGGACAAAACTGACAAGTTTTTTTTCTGACTGTTCATTTGATACTCCCCCCTTTTAAACTGAAAAGTGATATGTGATTTCAACTTGGTAAGAATGGCTCCCACAATAATAATGTGGTGTGTCTGACACAATGTCTGATGCGTAGCATTTTGGGATTTGTTTTGTAAGGCAGTATCCCAAATTTAAAAATACCTTGTAGTCTTTGGATTTTTAAAGGCAATTTGTACTCAACAGACAGTTTTACTTGCATTCTTTTTGTGCTGATTAGATGTTATTACCGAAAAAGAGACATAAAATATATCAGAAATGCTGTGTTTCAGGTGACTTCTGAGAAAACATTAAAAAAAAAAAAGCCTCAATTTAGACTGATAGACTGCCTTCTGACTGGGAGACCTGGAGAAAGAACAATTTGCTCTGTTAGACCTGGGAAGATTCAGAGCTGCTTTCCCAAAGGAATAAAATACCTATTACTTCAAAGCCTCCTCAGCTGTTATTACTGGTAATTCCTGGCTGCACCATGGTACCACACACAAATGCCAGACAAAGATCTGGGCTCTGGACAGACATTGATCTCCCTCTTGCCTTGTGTACAGTGTAATTTTCAGAAAGCTGTTTAACCTTTTGTGTAATGGCAAATGTTTAAAACATCAGATTTTGCTGTTTTACATCCTTTCTGTGTATTGGAGCTTCCGTTGTTGCAGTTGCAAAGGGTTGGGGGAAAGCATGTCTTTCTGTTCCCCTTAAAGCACATTCTGTTAATTGAGTGTGAAGGCTGCTTTCAGCCTGGAGTTCCCTCTTTCTGATCTCCTGTTTCCTCTCCCTTGCATCCCTGTCTATTCTTCCTCACATTCTTTTGAATCCCTGCTACTCTCACCTGTCCTTCCTAGGCAAGCAGCCCATTTCCCAAAACACTTTGGATTCACACGGTCAATGTGCATCTCTTTTGTTCCTGATGCTGAGCAGTGGTTACTTTTATATACACATGTTTGAAAAACATAATGTTTGTAATTTTATATAAACACATATACATATATGTAATAGAGCCTAGTTAAATGGCTAGTCCCAAAGTGAAGAGAGGTAGGAAGAGAAAATTACATATTTTCCATGTGTCTCCTGTTTTGCAGGTGCTCCCACTACTCATTTGCACTCATGTGGCACTGAGTTGTGCCTGTTCAGACTGGAGAAGAGATGACTGAGGGAGGACCTCACCAAAGTACAGAAGTATGTGAAGGGAGGGGGTCAAGGCTCTCTCTGTGCCAAGTGATAAGACAACATGCAATGGGCAGAAACTGATGCACAGGAAGTTCCAGTTTAATTTGAGGAAGAACTTTATTTTGCAGGTGACTGTGCACTGGGACAGATTGCCCAGAGAGGTTGTGAAGTTTCTTTCACTGGAGTTATTCAAGAACTATCTGGACACAATTCTGTGCAATCTACTCCAGCATGACCCTGCTTGAGCAGGAAAGCTGGACCAGACGACCCACTGAGGTCCCTTCCAATCTTATCCATTCTGAGTTTTTGAATAGACACAGACTTTGAAATGAAGAATCTGTCACTGTTGCCTTCCCATCCAAAGAAATGGATTAAGGTAAATTCAGTCACAAGCATCAAAGGCAAAATCAACAGATTAAGCCTCAGTTAAAATATTGATGCCAGTAAGTCTAGTGGAACGAATGATTGCTACTGTTTGGAGGAAGGCACACAGGCAGAGAGATAATAAAGGAGAAAAATAACATACAGAAATAAAGTAGAGAGGAACTTCCTTGAGACTAGTCAAGATTATGTGGAGAATGAAGACTGGACCTACAACAGGACTTAGTATCACTCCCACAAAATAGTAAGTTCATTGCCAGTCAGGCAACATTTTCTCCTTCCCTAAACTTAGACATGACAAATGTATTCAATAATCTGCTTCTAGCAGTGCCTTCAGCAGTGTCAACCAGCTAAGGAACTACTCCAAACCTTGTGGCATCCCAAGACTACAAACCGAGACACAGAGAGACTTTAAGTCAAGCTTCTTGTAGAAGATTTGCACTACCTAGTACCAAATGGGTGCTGTCAAGTTCTGCCATTGTCTGTGGAACAAAACGTGCGCTCAGGTGGCCATAGCTTGGCCCACTAGAGCTGACACGTCCTTGGCTTTCACCCCTGGATCTGCCACCTCCTGCCTCTCAAAGGTGAAAATTTGTGTGAATGGTTTGGCATGTTTAGAGCAATGATGTTGTCTTGTATTGTTTCTCCAACTTTGAAAGATCATATTCTCCTTGCAGGGAAGGGGACTTATTTAGTGAATATATCAGCTCTAGATCACAGTAGACTAAAAACCAGATGACTCTACCTTCTCTTCTCATAGCATCTTTAGGAAACAAATTTCCTTGTTTGAGTATCCTAGACTGTTTTCCTGACAGGCAGTATTATAATTGTACGGCGACCTTCTAAATTAGAAGCAATAACCCTCTAAATTAGAAGTTGAGTGAGCTGGTAAGCAAATGACAGCTTCTTTTTCTCCATAAAGTACACACAACAATTGTATGAAGAGCTATTTTATTCTATTGATCTTTTTTATAAACCTGTTCTGATGCATTTCCTGCAGAAGTATTTATGTCAAAGGAGATTTGAATTGTTTCTCTACTCAAATGCTTTAAGAAGATTTCTTTTCTTAACCATTTTGTTTTAATGACAGATAAATTGTAATCCCAATTAACTGCAAGAGTGAAAGCGACCCTGACAAAGCATGTTCTTGAATAGTTGTTTGAATTGGAGCCAAATAATCAACAGCTGACGTCAGGAATCTCTCAAAAAATGAATCGTTATTTTTCCAAATCATTTGTATTAATTCGTATTGAAAATTTCATAGGTAATGCCTACTTTACGACAGTATAACATACTGTGATAATGCCTGTTTGTGCTTATCCATATGAATATAAAAAAGAAGCAAGACATATAATGAGGTTCAATTCTCAGGTTGCAATAATCACTGAAGTTAGAGAGCAGGCAAAAAACAACACTAAAAGAAAACAACAAAAATCTCCTACCAGTAAACAAATTTTACTTTTGCCTAAAGCCGTCATATACTTAAGAATTAGGTGAAGTATACAGTGTCTTCTCACACGAATGGGTTCAGAATACAGCATTTCTTAAAATCTTTTTAGTATCAAAATGGATGAACCTGAATTTTATGTGATACCTGTGCTCTTTATTGCCTATAGTCTATGCATCTGATTTCTCAAAAGTAATTTCAATTGGATTTTGTGATAAAATTAACGACTTTCTGTTGTATAGCTTTTGTATGGTATATCAAGTAATTGTCAAAGACCAAAAACTGTTTAGTAAGGAAGAATTATTTAGTTTTGCTTTTTGCTGAAGGGAAGTTCTCAACCTTTCCTGGCTATGCATAACCTCAAAATGTAAATGTATTGTCTGGGCACTGACAAATGATACAGGTGTTTTTTCCATCCAAAGACCAACAAGAACGAATGTGAACTTCTCAGGCCAACTGAAAGTATTATTTGAGTCCCTGTGGCTCGAGGAGGACTCCAAATTACTTTTTGAAAACATTATTGGTTTGATGATTTTTCTTGAATGGGGCCTGGAATTTCTCTGATCTTTCTCCAAGGGGTCTATCTGCAGTCTTATTAATTTAATTCCTTTAGTTTGGCTTTAGTCCAAAGCAGCAATATTGTGAGACTTTCTCATGCAGTAAGGACTTTCCTAAGACAAATCCAGAAATAATTTTATCAGGTCAAATATATCTGGTAAAAGTATATTTCTCCTGAATGGGAACAGAGCTGGGGTGAGTAATTTCTTAGCATATTACGTCATAAGGCATTTCTCAGGATGTTTGATACGCTCTCAAAATTTCTTAGTAAAGAAAACACATTACTCTTGGTACTCACATTATTGTCTCCAAACACTATTAATTTGTATTATTCTTTAATTTCATTACCAGTTTGTACTGAATTTATCCTTTTTCATGACCAAGTTCAAAAGGTATCGAACAGAATCAGCAACAGTAACAAATACAAGTACATCAAAATTTGTGCAGATTATCTTTATTCTGGTTTATGAAGGCAAAAGAAGGACATCCTTTTCTATTAGCTTTACATATTGCAATTACTACAAAGTGGAGAAAAAACAGATCTCCACAGTAGACAGATGACTTCCAGAAGTATGCACTACCTGTGGGAAAAATGACTAGTCTCATAAAATGCTCATATACCAAATATTTGTACACTTGTCTTCCACTTCATTCCAGACTTCCAGGTCTAAAAAGCCATCCTCTTATTTTTTCTGCTGAGGTTACTTTGTAATGGAACTCATCACCATTTCTTTAATTCACTATGTGCGAAGAAGAACATAGTTCCTTGGTTAGCATGAGAAACGGAGAGAAAGGTAAGTCAGTACATCAAAACTTTAATCAGGTGGATGAATCTCCTTTCACTTCATGAAGCAGAAGGTTTGTCAGCCTGAACTGTACCTCCCTATGCACAAGAGAACACGAGTGGAAAGAGTCCTCAGCAAGATCACTGGGCCGCTGGGGCCGTGTGTCTGCATGCATTGCTCCAGGCTGTTTGGCCAGGGCTGGCCGGCATACAAGGCTCCACCACAGCTCAGTACCACCTCGTGCCTGTAATAGTAGAATTTCAGTAGAGAACATAAGCCATAAACTACTGCTGCATCCAGATGCTGATGTTTTGAAGTAGGTCCAAGGTACTTCTGTATGAGAATAGGTGATAAACATGTGTCTGTGCAGATCAAGAAACTGATATAAGCTACCTTCCCTTCTCAGGTTGTTTTGCTTCCTTTTTCATAGCTGTAGGGGGAAAAATTAAAAATGTGGGATTTAAGACACAGAATTTAGGCACTTTAAGTTTGAGCCACTTCATCTGTAATGAAAACAGAGCAAGAATCTTCAAAAATGGTGACGACCAAAAAAAAAAAGGAGCCACAGGTCTGCCAGAGACATGGTCTGAAATAGTGCCAAGGATTTCAGGCTGGCAAATTAGCAAAGGAGCCAGATAAATCAGAATGAGTGTAACAGATCTCATCTGTTTCAGCACAGCTTAGCGTCTTTACTATGTCATTGTCATCAATACCCAAAAATACTTAGTTGCGGGAATAAGAGTGTCTCACTAATAAAGCAGAACTATTAAAAGGAAAAAACAAAATGAAAGAAGAGGAAAGTGAGAAGTGTGGTCATAGCTGTGTAATAATAATACAACTGAACTTTTTAAAGGAAAGGAAAAATGTTTTATATCCTGAAAGCAGAAAACATTTCTTCCTATTATGTAAAATAATTCAGTTTCCTGGTTTTGCTTTACATTTGCTTGTAACAGCTGCTTGCAGGTCAGGTAACATTAACATTCAAAAACCAGCCCTAATGAAAAAAATCCTGCAGCTAATTTTGGTGTTAATTCTATTTCATGCTTTTGGGCTCAACTGCATAGAGAATTATATAACACATAAATGCCTTGAAAACACACTCTACAAAATGCACAAATACCCACAATCTGCCATCAAAGGGTAAGCCTGAAATATATTTCTTCTCACAAAAAATGTACAGTATGTACGGTATATAAAGCTTCATCAAAAACAAGACTAGTCCTTACTGCTGCAGAAAGTCTGGGCACAGCTGAGATGTTATATCCCAGCATTGTGGGAAATGTGTCATACAGAGAACCCTTGTGCAGGATTTGTGAACATCTGCCGGGGTAGGAGCTAGCTGGATTTGCCCAAGGCAATGTGCCAGGCTAAGTGTGAACTTTCACATGCATCTCTTCTCCTTTATCTCCACAAAAATGGGAACAAGCAACCAGTGTACAAGCTGAAGCAAGGTACCTAGAAACCTAGAAACCTAGTTGAAAGCACTTGAGGCACTTGGAAAACGTGGTAAGCAAAACCCACAAGTAACTGAGGAGCTGTCTCCATTGCACAGTAAAGCACAGTGCCAGCAGTAACAATGCAATACACACCATGTGTGAAGGCTGGAGGCCCAGGACATCTGAGCCAAGAAGCTACGTAGCCACTGCAGTGCAGAGATCCAACCACCACTTGAACTGGTCATTCGGTCCTTGATCTTTCTGTTAAAAATTCTCTATTTGGCTTTGAAGAAGCAAGTTGAATCTGAATTGAACTTTCTTTGGTCATACAAGGGATATTTTAGTAGGGAAGGGCATTATTCTAGTTTATTTTATTAAAAATTTCCACATAAAGAGGGAGAGAAATCATAATGTGCAGTGGGGTGTGTGTAATGAATAATGCTGCCTCCCAAACCAGGGCTGTTGTGCTAAGAAGACTGATCCCTAGAAAGCTAAACAGGTTTGATGGACACAATGAAGAGAAGACACTCAAATTTTGACAGAAAATAGTGCATATATGTAATATGTGTAATATCTGCATATGTGTATTTTGGAGCTTTATTTTCCTTTGTGAGATTAAAGTAATTTACATTAGTTTTAACTGCATTCGTGCAGTTGAAAGTGAAAACTAAGGATCCATCTAGCTCTCAGTCACACTCAAGTGTCCCACTGAAAGGTGTGGCCTTTCAAGCTTTTTTCTTTATGTCAGTGCTAGGTTTTAACTAAAGGCTTTACACAACAGAAAAGTCATTGCAATGCAGCAAATTCAAGTCTATTTTGTTATTCTTGGCATTCAGCAACGAGTGAGGCCATTTACTTTTTACTTGAGCTCGTCAGTATCTTAAAAAATCGTTTCGTAACTGTCTTGCAAGACAGAGTATCTGAAGTTCAGTTTTGATCTAACACCAAGTTTGCACTCGTACGATCACATCGATTGTCGGCAGAATTAAGTCTGCTTTACACATAGATGAAAGGAGAATTAGCAGCTCCCCCTCCTTTGCTAATGGCACGGGCAGACGAGAGGATGATTCCCGGGCGGAGGGGCGGGAGAAGCGGGCGGCGCAGCGGGCACTGCCACCCTGCGGNCCGCGCCGCACTCACTCCTGCCCTGCGCCTCGGAAAACGCGCTCACCATCGTCCGGCCGCGAGGAACGTTTTGGACAAAATGCTCGGCAAAGGTGGAATTCCTGCGGGCTAAATTAAAGAGCACTTCGCGCTCCGGGTTCTGGGTACGCAAGTTGAGCTGTTTCTGACAAAAGCTTGTTGGTGTAGATGGGAAGAGCTGAAGGTCAGTCTTTCGTATTTGTAGTGACTACAAAAGTGAGGACCAGAATAGGTGGTGTTGAGTATAAAGTTTTTCAAGCTATCTTCCAGGTGAAACTAGTTCTGGTATTTGGAAAATAATCTGTTTATTAAGGAAAACTTGCATGAGAAAACACAAACACTCTGCTTTATGAATTCTCATATTCCACTTGTTCATATGAAACAGACCCATTCATGATGTCTCAGTCAGAAAAGATTACTTTGAACAGAACAGTAGAAAGCCCAAACTTACATATGATATGTGATTTTGGCATTTCCTGAAGCTCCATAAGGTTTATGTTCACCTCCCTGTTCTTTGGTGCCATGCAAACTGGAAGAACTGACATGGCTAAAACACATTTCTTCAATACTTTCACGTGGTCCACATGAAATAGTCTAGAATGTCCCATTAAAACAAAGTGTTTTAATGTTTTTGATTTGCTGTTTCAAACAATGACAATCTTATTAGTTTTGTTTAGTGTACTTTACTTGGCAGTTTCTTGTACAAGTATGAACTACCACCTGAAGGAACAGAAGTCACATCCACTATTGAATCTGGCTCCAAGCCTGATTGATACATTTGGCATGGTTATGAAGCAATCACAACAAAAAGCAATGAGTCAATTTTTAGAAAATACTGGAAGTCAGGTTTATGTTCTTTGGTTTTGATCCTGTTTTCTTTTTTTTTTTTTTTTACACTAAATAGATTGGGAAAAATCCCTTCAAGACATGTAAGTTAACGCCCAAGGACACAGAGTGGAACTCTCTGGTGGAGCCCACTGGTTAACCTTATTCTTCTGAATTCACTTGCATCAGAACACTCCTGCAGATAATTACATATGGATGCATAAGTTGCGCTTTTCAAGGACATACTCTCTTCAAAGAGAGGGCAGAACATTTCTTTACCCTGGAGCTTATCTGAAGTCACCCTGACACTTTTCTGTCTGTTTTGTGAAGCACAGAAATAGTGAAGTAGCGGAATAGAGACAGAAAATTATCCCTTCAGACTTTCTTTTCTAATTTTTTTCCTTTTTCTTTTTTCAATCTTTTCATATTGCACTCAGTTTATTGTTTATCAGTCCAACAACTTCTTACATGTTTTTTTTTAAAAAAAAGATAATGACAAGCATTTCATCAGGGACGCAAGCCAAGAACAGCTCACAAAGTACACTCTGCTTCTCACAAAGACATGCAACAAAGTACAGGAAAGAAAATCTTTTGTCTACCAGGGAGCCTCAAGTGACACCTAAGTCCAAATCAATAGAGAACATCGTTTTACAGGCAATTTGCTAGAACTGTTCAGTGAGCTGATTTGAAACATTTTAACTTCCTTGACATTTGAAGTGTTTGTGTAGGGAACAGACATAAATGTTGAGCTTGGACTTTGCAGCAGTAACTTCATCATTCTGGCTTAGTTCTTCAGCGAGTTTAAGAATCCTTGTGCTAGGAAGCAAGTGTTAACTAAAACTGTGGGTAACTTCCCACTCTCCTTTGCTTATAAATTTTGATATTTGCAATAGATACCGATTAAATATGCTATTAGCTTTCTTTTATTGGTTTTATCTGCAGATAGATTTAGTGAACTTGTCTTATAGGCTGTTATGAAGACATAAAATGACATATGAAATATAGACATTTCAAAATCATTGGGAGATTGAGTTATCTTTTCTCTATCTCTGTATAATCTTAGTGCTTTATCTTCACTACTATATCCAAGAGAATATTTGATCTGGAAAATACAGTGTGTGTTGCCTGGACTGTGCTTCCAGGATGTAAACAAGTTCAGGCTGTAAAATTGTTCACACACTTCCTTTTGGTGCCATGTAGGGCATATGTGCTGAAATAAATAGGTCTAGATTTAAATCACAAAAGCAACCTCAGTTACCACTACAGGGCTGAAAAATGAGAAATAGATCCAGTTACAGCAGTGACTTTGTCATGTGATATTCAATGTATTTCAGCATGACATAAAAATTAGTTAGAAACTTGCAAAAAATAATTCAGAATTCTAAAGTTGTCGCCTGTAGTATATTTATATGGGTGGAAAAGTGTTTAATAACCTTCTTTAAGGTATTCAAAACTTATCTTGGACCCATTAACAGTGAAAATATTCTTAAAGTAGGCAGAATTTTATGGAAGTACAAGTTATGCTTCAGACAGCCGTTTCTTGAAAGACGTTTTCCAGAATGTTTTAACAGCTTAATCATAACCATTTATAATATGATTACAATACACATCTTGTTTTCAAGTAATCAGCTTCACTTCTTTCCCAGAGTTGGAAAAGAATAGAGGATAGAGGGAGAGAGTTGCTCTTGCTGCTCTGTAACACACTTCTAAGCAGAACACTCTGCTGCTTCTTTATTTCCATAGCGTGTTATATACGTAATATTATTACTATGCCTGTAGTATGCTGTAATGTTTTTATATATGCACTTAAAACACAATAAATTTTTGAATACACCAAATATTTCAAAACATATGCATACATGTAAAATTTTTCTTTTTTTTTAGTGTAATTGTCTTATTAACCTTGGATACTGTATGACTTCTAGAGGAATACATCATTGTTGGCATATTCATTTGATTCTTTATTTTGTATCAATTGATTCTTTATTTGAAATCAATTGTTGCTCCAAGGTTAAAATATTAATGAATATTGGACGCCAAGTTAGATTTGCAGCGTATTTCCACATCTGAGAACAAGGATATTAGGCAACAGAATGACGGGTGGATTTTTTATGGGAAGAGAGAAGAAAAGGTATCTGAATTCCAGCATCTCTGTTGAGAAAAACTGGAAATATCATCCAACAAATATGAAAGCTGAAAGACCCTTTGGACATTTGCCCTGTTTATACCTGCTGCCAGTTGCTGACATGGTAGGAGAAGTTTAGAAGCCTTTTATCTCACATGATATAAGAATTCATTATTCAAGAGATAGCTGGGTAGACAAACTCAGTAAATTCCCAGATGTTCAGAAAGGAATTCATTTCCACACCAGTGTCATGACTGGAACAAATACAAAATGGGAAAGACTCAGCAGTTGCCCATCACATAGACTAAGGATTTTAGGCTCTATGTCCATTGCTCAACCTACCAAAGCAGCTGGTGCAGTGAGAATCACATGTACAGATTCTGACACCTCTACCTCATCTCCTTCTAGATCTGTTGTACCTCCCTCCCCTCGCCACTATGTCCAGTCTCCATCAGTAAACAGTGTTAATGTGAATGTGTTTCATACTCCCTTTCACCAGAAAATATCTTCCTTTTACTTGGTAACTCAAGAGTCCTACATAGGATCTTCCCCATGACACTCAGGATAGGCCCACTGAACTTCAGTAATTGAGAGAGTGATTCTGAGAGCGTTTCCATCAGAAGACTCTGTCGACTGCCCATTTTAGTTGAGAAGCGATGACACACCTGCAGCCTTCCTGTTTCCACGACCTGCTGAGTTAAAGAACAGGTGAGCTGGTACCTGAGACTGGTGACTGTCTCAAAAACACTGCAGCACAACCCTGCCTTCTAGTACACAATGTGTGGTCAGCCTAAATTGCTGTAGGACCAGCTTATCTCTGCACCTGCTTCAGCCACAGTCTTCTATCCCGGGCATATTCCTAGAAGGCAGCTGAGGAATGTGTTGCCTCATCTGTCTAGTTTGTCGGCACCAAACAACATCCATCCAGAAATCAAAATTTTGTTTTATATTTGGGAAGTGTGTTTATTAGGGCAAACAATGGCCATTCTGAGTTTATTCATCACATTCATGCCTGTGGCAGCTCTTAATGCTCCTTGAGCACCTTTGTGGTAAAATGAAACTGAAAAAGCTAAATGAAGAGACAGCTTCTTCCTTCTAGTTGTGCAAGAGAGAATCAGCTGATGAACAACTTTTTAGTTTTGTTTCTGCAGGAGAGTGAAAGTTCCTTTTAACTGATGGCAGATGTATAAAAAAATCATTAGACATGTTAATGACAGATTGGCAGTGAAGGGAAAGTTCTGGTAGCTAGGGATAAGGAATCACAAAGGTGTCTTCTGCTTTTGCACTTGCCCAGTATCTCCTTATTTGCAAAACCTCCCTTTACAGGGAGCTTTATAAGGCAGCTGGAAAGAAATAGTCCCTGGAAAATATCCAGCAGGGTCTTATGAAGAGTAGGAAGTAGGGAGAAAACAAACTGATACTGGTATCAGAGATGCTAGAGATACTAGATACTAGAGATACTGTCTGAAAGATGTTAGAAGAATCCAAGTCACTCTTCAGGTAACTACACTGCCAGAAGCAATTGGCATAGCTAGCAATGAGTGTTTCTTGGATGTGCTTCCACTCCCCGAGATCTGTGTAAGTACTCTGGAAATGTGAGAGTGAGCTAACATGAGACTCATACTCTCTTACAGTCTGGGCAGGAAATGTTCGTGCAGTGTTTTGGCTTCATTCATTGTGCCCAGATGACATGAAGGAATGTGTGAAAATAAAAAATGATGAAGGCGAGGTGGGAATAAATATGTTACTAAATGACAGTATTTTGTATATCAGAAAATTTTTGTATCTTAAATGGAATCTTTGCTCAGGTTCAGAGGGAGGAACACAGAAAAATCATCTCAAATTTTTGCCACAATGCTAGCTTGTGTTCACCTGCCCTTCCTAACCTGGAGCTGTAAGCAAAACCCTCTGAGAAGAGACACCCCTTTGAAAATAAGAAAGCCCTTTGAAAGCAGACAAATGTGCCAGTGAAGGAAATATGCTGCAAAACATGTAATGTTCTGAAAAGTTACTCTTGTAGTCACCCTGAACTTTCAGCTACTTTTCTACATAAATTCCTAATTGGAAATTTCATCAGTTTGATCAAATAAGCTTTCAGAAGTAGGAAAGCTTGATGTTTATGGCAGCATACCATGACTTTGCAACATGAAAAAAAAAAAAAAAGAGAAATACTGAGGGAATAAGTTTTCTCTTTCCTCTTGGACCTCTGTGTAAAGATTTCAAGCTTAAGATAATCTTCCCAGCATTAGTCACTAGAAATTAGTATGTCCTCCCCAGCTGTTGCTTCTAAATGCTGGGCCAGACTGTAAAAACTAAATAGACTTTAGTGGAATGCCTAAAATTCATTTTCTCTTTCAGATACTTTCATCTCATTCATTTCATTGTGTTTACAGGCTGGCAGGTTTCCTGAGGGCCGCCATGATTTAGATTTACAGTTCCCTGGCCAGTCTGATTCTGAAGAAAAGTAACACCTGTAATGCAATACTGTTTCCAAAAGGAGTGAAAAATGTCATGGTCTGAAAACAAAGCCTCTAAACTCCAACAATTACAGTATATCACATATCTCTGCGCCACATTGTGGCAGTCGAGATTGCTATTACCTTAAAACAGTTTCAATTCCCTTTCCCGTCTCCATCTACTTGTTTTAAAGAAATCAAACTTGTCTTCTCATGCTGGAGACTTGCCTCTAAAATTTTTTTCTGGGTCTTCTCCTATTCAGGTTAGGCTGAGGAGACTCTGAGACTTTTGTGAGGGAAAGAAAACAACCTTGTGAAGGTGCAGTGCCTGTTCTTTACTATTAAAATAACTGGACGTCCTTGCCATGTCCTGCCAAGCACCGGACAGCCAGATTTCCCTCTTCAACCTCTATGGGCTCCCATATATGTGCTGACTTCAAAGTGTGATCACTGAGAATGATGCAAAATTTAAACTTCAAGCTGCCAAGAGTAGGTGGTCAGAAACAACACCAAAGGGTACTTTGAGCAGGTAACATCAAGAGGATAGAAGTGTCAAAGACAGAAAGGGTGAGTCAGGGACAAGACAAAGACCACACTTGACTCTGAACAGGTTGTTATTCTTACAGTATATTTTGTTTTATCATCATATTTAGAAACCGCTCACTGAAATAACAACTATTGTTATTCTCCCCACCCCCATTACTTTGAATAAGATCTTTTCAAGAACATGAGCTTTTACATTTTCTGCAGCTTTTTAGCTCCCTTCTTTTCCATATGCCTCTGTAATTCTTGTTACTACACCATTTGAAAGCAGGAATTTCTAGGTATTTCTTGGGAATTGTTTTCATTGAGAGATTGGTCACTGAAATGTAAAGACTGTGTTGCATATTTCTTTTGTGTGAATGAGAGGTGCAAATGAACTTATACCGGTGAGTAAGAAAAAGAACCAGGCCCAGAAATTCTGAATAACCACTTGGAATTTCTGGTATTGATATACACCTTTTTATATGGGGATATTCCCTCTTCCTCACTGGCAAAGAACTTTACAGCCTTCTAAGAACGTATTCATTAATAATAACTCAAAATCCTGATGATAGAAATAGAAATTACTGTATTGTAAAAATATTTTGTAACTCACATATTATATTATTCCAGATCTGATTACTCTCCCTATTTACTGTACCCTTATTCCATGCTTAAGAATCACAGAATTTGTGTGAGGTTACTAAACTAAAAACCATTTAACATTTTTTGTAGAAAAGAGCTGCTTCAAAAAGAAGCAAATCAACAGCTTACTTTGGTCCATGCTGTTTTTCTGAGTAACTCTGAGACTAGCTTTAAATTAAGATTTAAGATCATTTAGATTAGCTTCAGATTTGAAATTACACTTTGAAGGAGCATATCATGTAGAATTACTCTTCAGATCAAGTTAAAAAGGAAAGAACAGTGAGGTCACAAGTGGCTTCACACATTGCAGTGTATGGGGACCTTGGGCCAAGGTCTAGATCCAGTCTACTTCATGGCTGGTTTTTCTTGGCAGATGCAGCTGATGCGAAGGAAATATATGGGCTGCTCTTGCCTATAAGCTGGTAAGCTCCATCACCTTGATCTGTTTCTAATGCAGGACTGATAGGTTTAACCACTGTCTTCATCCTCTATGAAACATGTCGTGTAAACACTGGCCTTGGTGTCTTTCACGCTTTAAAGAAATGCAGTCCTGCTTTGAGCAGGAGGTTGAACCTGTTGACCTCCAAAGTCCCTTACAGCCTGAATTACCCTGTCACTTCTAAGTTTTGGTCACTTTGTGATGCAAGAAGCCAAGGTCATTTTGGAGAACACCTGGACTCTCTGCCTCTGTGAATGCAAATCTATGCACGAGACAATGAAAAAAAAATCACATTGTATGTTCTTTGTGTTTGCTGTAAAATACTGGACAAAACTTTTGAGGGATAAAAGCTGTAATATACAAAAGTTCAAGACCAAAAATTTCCATGGCATTGCTCCAATGCCTCCTTTGTCCTGTGACACTCTCTTGTCCTTCTCTCCCTCTGTGCCCTGAACAGCAGCGATATGAGTATGCTAATGTCAGGTAAAATTAGGAGCTTATGAAGACTTGGACCTATCACCAAAAATTCAACCCTCACATTGTTTCTGAAGTGACTGAGTCCCATTTCAGCAGCAGAAAGCTCAGGGAGATCTGAGACGGATCAGAAGTGACAGCATAAATGAAGGCAGCACATACTTCACAAATATAAGCTTCAAATGAAATCACAAATACGCAAATCTGATTTTCTTCTGTATTTAAAGACTTGGAGTACTTCAAGGGGGAAGCAGCAAGATGCCATTCCAGTGAGGGGGGGCCTGTCTTTGTTCTATTTAATTTAGAACATGCTTCCACATGCAGAGCATTTGGGCTTGATGATATAATTCTCTTCTTCTACCTTAGGAATCCAGAAAACCTGAAATAACCTCTCTGGGCTATAAAAGAAAGAGGTGTATAATATTCTGAAGTCTTCAGTGAAATATAATCCTTGTTATTCCCACAGTAAAGAGAACAACCCTGTAACTCAAATACAGAAGGTTTGAAAGAGGCATTGATTTTTCAGCTGGCCTTTTATTTCAATAAATTATTTTATTTTGTATATCAACATAAGTACAATATTCAAAAAGTTAATGCTATTGAAAGTCATTAACAAGGACTTATGACTTGGTATTGTGTAAACATAATAAAAGTTGGACTAAAAAAAAAATCTGCTTTAATCTGTGCTATTTAATGATCATCTCCAAAGAGCTCATCCCAAAAATCCATGGTTTTCACAACTGACTGACTGGGAGGGCAGTGCTTGGAAACTACGCTGAGCCGCAGCATTCCTCCCGCATGTTACTCTGTTTTCAATATCTTGTGCTTGCATGGTGTCAAATGGAATTGTTAGCAAGTGCTGGTAGGCTGTCACTCTACAGCTTGTATGGAGTTTGTCCCACAGACAGGAGATCTACAACTAGTGTTAACCACAGAATCACAGAATTAACTAGGTTGGAAATGACCTGTGAGATCATCAAGTCCAACCTATTACCTAGCATCACCTTATCAACTATACCATGGCACTAAGTGCCACATACAGTCTTCTTTTAAAACTTCCAGGGATGATGACTCCACCACCTCCCTGGGCAGCCCATTCCAATGGCCAATCACTCTGTGAGAAATTTTTTCCTAACGTCCAGCCTAAACTTCCCCTGGTGCAGCTTGAGATTGTGTCCTCTCGTTCTGTCAGTGATTGCCTGGGAGAAGAGATCGACCCCCACCTGGCTACAACCTCCTTTCAGGTAGTCGTAGAGAGTGACAAGGTCTCCCCTGAGCCCCCTCCTCTCCAGTCTAAACAACCCCAGCTCCCTCAGCTGCTCTTCATAGGGTTTGTGTTCTTGGACACCTAGGCACACTGCTGGCTCATGTTCAGCCAGCACCCTCAGATCTCTTTCTGCCCTTTCTGTTAAAGGAAGGTGGAGACCCCTGAATACAGGAAAAAGAAGATTATGATCAATCCTGTTATGGCTATTTAGTTGTCAACGAAACCAAGCCCAGGAAATTCGACCACACAGATTTTCACTTCCCAGGCTGTAATTCTGGCCACCATCACTAAAGGCATCACCAATAGAGTGTGGAGAATTTCCAGCTGCAGACATTTGTAAGTCCCTCTGGCCACTGGTTGCTCTTGAAGATCACAGAATCACAGAACAGCTGAGGGTGGAAAGCATCTCTGGATGTTATGTGGTCCAACCCCGCTGCTCATGCAGAGCCACCTGCAGCCATTTGCCCAGGACCACATACAAGCGGCTTTTCAATATCTCCAAGGAGGAACATTCCACAAGATCCATGGACAACCTGTGCCAGTGCTTGGTCACTCTCACATTAAAAAGTGCTTCCTGATGTTCAGAGAGAACCTCCAGTGTTTCCATTTGTATCTGTTATCTCTTCTACTGTTACTGGGCATCACTGGAAAGAGACTGCCCTTTTCTTGTTTACTATCGAGTGTCCAAGGGCTTGGCTGGGGAGAAATGAGTATGACACCACCAGCCTCTATGCAGGTGAGGACTGTTACAAGAAGTTAAAAGAAGTTAACTTGCTTAGGCTTTATTATGATCAAAAAATTTTTTTTTTAAAAGTGTATCTGTTTACTACATAGCTCAAAGAAAAGTTATCCAAACTTATTAACAGTTCTATCCACATTTCAGAGTCAGGGTTAGCCACTGCTATTAATTTGTTGTTCCAAGGCGGCTGTAAGAAAATAGGTGATGTCTGCAAGCTCTGTGTTTTTATCAGTAAAGAAGATGGATACCTTGTTTAGAGACAGAAGATGACAAGGACTTCCCAATTTGCTTATTTGCTGAAGCATGGACTTGAGCTGCAGCTGGAGTCCAGACTTTGATTGAGTTGCAATGATGGTTTTAGCACCTCCTTATTTTTTCCCAAGCATTGGAACAGGCTGCCCAGACTGAAGTCATCACCCATGGAGATATTTAAAAGTGTGGAAATGGGGCACTTAGGGATATAGTTGAGAGGTGGACTTGGCAGTGCAAGGTTAACAATCAAACTTGGTCTGAGAGATCTTTTCCAACCTGAATGGTTCTATGATTCTATTGATGTCTTTCTAAGGAGTCAGACGGCCAACATATTTGTGCCAAAATAGTCTCCTACTATCATATTCTATCAGCTTCTGTGGGAATGTGAGGTGGGTTGATCTCAACAGCCAAGCTCTCATCTAGCTACTTGCTCAGTTCTCTCCAGCATGTGAGAGAAGAGAATTGGAAGGACAAAAGTGAGAAAAACTCATGATGGATTGAAAACTACAAAGTAGTGCTTAACAAATACAAAGGCTATCATCCAACACCTCCCACCAGCACACTGATGTCCAGCCAGTTGCCAAGCAATTGGTATTTGGAAAAACTCCCCTAACAGTTTTTTTGCTAAAAATGATGTTTTATGACATGAAATACCTATTTGGTCAATTCAGGTCAGCTGTCCTTGCCATGTTCCCTACCAACCCCTTGCTCATCCCTAGCTTATTCCCTGAGACAGAGAAAAGAAGCAGAGAAATTCTTCATGCTATTCAGCACTGCTCAGCAATACCTAAAACATCATGGTTATCATAATTATTTTGCTCACAAGTCCAAAATACATCACATCCCAGCTGTTGTGAAGAAAATGAGCTGCATTACAAGTAGACCCAGTACAGAGCCATACAAGTTACCTAAGGCAGTGGAAACACAGTTTGTCTCTGTTTATCTTCAAGAGTACAGTAGCAAGGCTTGTAAGACAGGAATCCCACATGTTCATATTTGTAGAGAATCAGTCTGGTATTTTATTAAATTCTTAGGCAGTGTGGAAGTAATGCCACTGCAGATAACTTTGTGCATATTTGGAATTACTATCTTCAATCCAACTGTAAACAATATTCCAGGAAGCAGTGTGTCCTGAAGTAGAATCATGAGAAGACACATACTTCGATTTTTAATACTTTTAATGCATTGCTTGAAGTTCTCTTCAGACAAACATGTAGTGTTACTTCTGTTTTTAGTAGTATGCCAACTCTCTTCCAACTGATTGTTGCTTTCTGGAGTCATCAGACAGTCAGCACCACAATAGTTTAAAAACAAAAAAAAAGGCATTTTAATGCCAAGCATGGCTAGTGATGCTCAGTATACTGTTTGTAAAACGTCATCTGTAAGATCCCAAACTTTGCCTTTGACAAGCTTAAGCCAGTTGTTAACGGAACATGTTGCTGCAGGAATGAGATGGGCCTCAGTGCCAGTAAAGTATCTAGTTAGTCACTGGAAAAAACAAGGCAGAAGGCCCAATAGATTATAACCTATATGACTACATCATAATCATGCTGGCTAGTGAAAGGTAAAAAATATCCTGAACAAAGAGAAAACCACCAGCACCAAAAATCCAAAACAGTAAATTATCAGTAATCTGTGCTTTACAGATGAAAAATTGGGGAATTAAGGTTTTTCTTAATTTCTTTATCATTAAAAACCCTAATTTTTCTCTAGCAGCTAAATATCACAAAAAACCCAAGGTTTTTTTAAATTGTTTTAACATTACTGGCTTTATCCTCTAAGCAGACACTGGTTCCTTCACCGTCTTTCTCTGCTGAAAACCCAGTGTTTTATTTCCATGGAGGTATTGGTAGACTATAATGAAGCTTTATAACTTAAAATCATTGGAGACTTTAAGAAGAGACCTCTAAACCCTTTCTGTAAGATGCTTCCTTCGCTCCATCAGATCATTTTATGTTTCTTTTCTGTATCCTCTCCATGTCTGACATTTGTGTGCATGCCTGAGTGTTGAGTGTGTGAACTTCAAAACAGTCCAGATGCCTAGTATCCAGCTCATTGATGACATGCTCAGAGGGAAAATCATACTTTTGGTTGTTACTCACTTTTCTTCTTTATCCATATAAGAACCGTAATCATCTACTTTGTCTTTGCATTGACAGATAAATTCCTGTGAACTGAGACCTCTACTTCTCACGCTGCCATCCACACTGCAGCCCTTGCACTTGCTGGCGTGACTTGCAGGCCTTCTTTTTATGACCATGACCATGCACTAAATGGTCACATCAAAGCACATTTTTCATAAATAGTTCAAGTTTTCCAAACAATCTAGGTTGCCTAGATGAACAGGCATACATATTTGTGTATGTGTACATGAACATAATTCATATTATTTATATGTATTATGAATTTATTTGTTTTATGGATACTATGTGTTATATATTTTATGTATGTGTGTTACTATACTGAAGAGTCCCATGGCTATTTGCCATCTTGTCCGTTTGTGTCATCCACAACTGTTACAGATCTCTGCCAGACCTACATCCTGATCATCTCCCAAAGGCAGCTCTCCGTCTGAGTTAAGAACCTAATGAAAGAGCCGGGCTTTCGTAACAGAGAGCAGATAGATGAAATGGCAGAAAGTTACAAAGTCCTTATTTTTAGTAAAAATGAAATTTTATTTTACTGTAGCTTGGAGGTTTTCAAACTTGCAAACTTAGCTATTTTGAAGTCAAAAAGCTTAGCAGAAGTGGCACTCACACTGAGGCTCTTGCACATTGTCTCCTTCATCATTTGTCTAGGCTGCAGTTCTAAAAGCATATAACTGAACATATGATAAATATTTAATTCCCTACAGCCTGTTCAAAGCAACACTTTGAAAGCCATCTCCTTGCCACTGTATTGCTCTACCTTATTTTTCTCGTTCACTTTCCAGTCTTTGCATCCATCATTAAGATTTCATCTTCGCCTTCTAGAGGCTGCAAAAATCTGCTAAGCCACTTCATTTTAACAACTCTCACCCTGTCTTTTGCTTAGGGTTGGATCTTATACTTGCAGACCTGCACATGTTTTTGCTTGAACAGCTCCATTAGCTCAGACCCACCCATACACCTCTATGCAAGGTCCAGCCACTAGAGGGGACAAAGCCTTACACTGGTCTGAAAGCATCTCAAATGAGATTTTGTGAAATGAGGGTTCTTGTTTCTGAAATGATGTTTGTTCTTTGGGAAAAAAATCAACTTGGACAGGAAAACAAAACCTTTTGTTTTGAGACTTTTAGGTTGATGGAACAGCAGCTTGTCAAGAGAAGCAGGCGTATGTGCCAGGCTGTTATTCCCCTTTGCAAAGGTAAGTGTCATCTTTCTCTGAAGGTACTCTGCTAGGAATGGAAATAATTATGCTTACTCTGTTGAAGGACTTTAGGATGCTGAAAGACAAAGGAGTATCACACAAGAGTTGTTATTAATAGTCAGCACTCACCCATCATACTCCTTGTCCTTTGAAGGGTTGAAGTTGCTTGCCATGCTACAATACCTGAACTTACTTCCTGGTTCTTTAGCTCAATTCGGTTTGCTTTTTCTCTCACACAAACACATAAAACTTTTACACAACCAACATACTGTATGTAAAAAAATTTAATGAAGCTAGTGAGAAGTTTTCATGGATGTAAAATAGCTGTGTCTTCCTGTACTGTGTCTCTTACAGTTTAGTGCTCACATCGTGTGTGCTATGGTTCTGCTACTCTATAACCTCTTGGCTTAATTTGGCTGGAAGGAAACAAGCATGTTCTTTCATTTACTAACTGGCTGGGGGGCACTTGAGAGTTCTGTAACTGCATAAAATAAAGCTTAAACTGCAAAACTTGAAGAGTTTAGCCTGTAGTTTGAAGGCATTAAATGGGAACTTCAGGGGATGCACCAGTTTCTGTAATGGCTTTTGAAATGGTGTTTTGGCAGAATGCCAGGTCATGCAGGTAGATGCACTTAATTGGAAATGATGAAAACTAATAGAACAGCATTTATATTAAAGAATATTGGCAGTATTGGTGTGACTATGGTCCTGTGGGGATATGAAGCTGCACTGGAGGTAAAGAAGCATTAACCAAAAAAGCTAATACACTTTCCAGTTCTGTAATTTGGTTAAGTCAAGATCCCATAGTGAGACTTTCTATGATGCTGAGAAATTGTGATTAGACTTTCTGTGGTGTTGCGAGTGATCTGATTTCCAGGTGAGTAAAACATATGTTTATTATCTGATTAGTAGCTTCTTGAATATACAACTCATAAAGTTGTAATGCTGTGCCTTAAAAGACTCAGTAAATTGAAAATACTGTTTAAGCTGGGAGATAGCAAGTACTTTAATTCAGATGTGTAATAGAAACATTAATTAAAAGACCTCAATGGAAAGAGGATAAAAAATAACCCAAGTTCCTTCTTAGCACATAATGCCACTACAGCTGATCTTAGATGTAAGGGGCTCTTAAACCACAAGATAGTGAGAGACAAGGAGAAGGTGTTTCTGTATATGCTGAGGGGGAAAAAAATGCCTAAAATAATTGTCAGAGGTAGCTCCTGTAGTCATCATTAGCCATAAAAGCAGAAAAGACATAGATCTAAAACTCCCCAGGATATGCCAGCCTGAAAGGACATTACAGGTACTGATGAGACAGAATCATAGGCAACTGGCAGCACTGCAGTAGTCAAGGAAAATTTTCATCATTAAATGTAACCTTAACAATGTGTTTACTATTTGATCTTTTGGTATAATTCTTCAATTTTTTGTGAAACTACAGTTTCCTTATTTTGCAAAGCTTAAATAATGTTAGGGCTAAAAGACACAAGGAATGCCATTCCCCTGGGGATTGGATGCCTTAGAAATACCAGTTGGAGACCATTGTCATAGTCACCAGCATATTCTAGCTCTCCAAAGACTAGAGGATACACCAGATGGAGATGGGAATGGCAGAATTTCTGTATAAAGAGCTTTTTTATGCCAATCACCAGAAGGTGACATGATTCAAGATCATGCATTAAATGTCAATGCCTCAGGAAACAGATCATGACGTGTGAAATACCACAGGTTTCAGTCACATAAGCCATGAGTTGCAGACATGAACAGTCACACTACATTCAGCAGTACTACACAGAGAAGGCATTGGTGAGCATGGATACATATGCTGAGAAATTACCTGTGTTTTTATGACACAAATCCCCTTTTTATTTCCTTCTTTCACTGAGTCTATAGGGGACTATAGTCTGTAAAGGAATACTTTGTTCAGCTGCTCAGTTCCTATTAAATTTTCAACCTTTTACCTTTCTAATAACCTCAGATCTCAGCTGAGATGCTGGAGAGTAAATCTGTGCACAGTCTAACATAAAGTGTTTAAGAGTGTCTTATGTGTGAGGCTAAACATTTTGCAACAGTTCGGCTGCTCATGCTCCAGGGATTCAAGGCTCAACTCTGCTCCTCCTTGGCTGTATAATGTCAGCTAAGTCTGCTGGCAAAGCTGTTGGCCTGTGAGAAAGAGCTGTATGAATGTCTGTAGAAAATAAGCAAAATGGTTAGCAAAGGTAAACTTATAGGCAGGGGATCAAGGAATCTCAAGTACATAAGAGGAAAGATAGTGACATGAGGAGGAATAAACTTCTAATGGAAATGAAACTAGGAGCTGATTGTGAAGTTATTGGATGTCCTTGATATTAACGGAGCTGGTGGAAAAGATGTTGGGTTGTAATGTCAAGGGTTTGCTCTAGGGTGCTCAGTGGGTGCTCTCCCCTAGGTGTGGCCCACTGGGCAAATAAAGGGTCCTTGGATTCAATACAAGAGGTAGTGAACAGAGCTCTGTCTTGTAGCTCATCAAACCATAGCTATATTTCAGGTGTGCCAATCAGTAAATACTTGCTGTGTACTTGTAAAGTTGTACATATCTTGTTCGCAGAGCCTCTTTGCACCTGACTACAGACACCTGAACAAATGGACCCCAAAAGAAGAGACAGGTGACAGAACCTTCTCCACAAAACATCATCCCAGAGCCTTTTCAACACTGATAGGCTGTATTGAAGCCACCAGTATACATGGAGGCCATTCTCACATGGGCATAGAGGTTTACTCAGCACAGAAAACTCAGAGTCCCTTCTTAGGGGACTTTGATAAGAGCTTTAACTTTTACACCAGATATTCTGTGCCTTGCTTGTTCTGATTTATTAACAATATATAAAATAATCCAATATTTGACCACTGCCTTTAAATCATAGGATTTTCCATTCTAAATTACAAACTTTGCATTTTATTAGTGTGGCTTAGTCTTTAATATGCCTTTACTGTGTCCATATATCTTACCAACACTCTAAGAAGAAGCTTTTGTACCTATTATAAATTACCTTGGCAGTGGAATGACCACATCTACTGGCACAGTAAGAATGTGATGCTGCTATCCCAGGGCTTGGCAAGAACACATAGAGAAAGAAGCATTTGTATTGTAGTCACACCTAGAGGGCAAGGTGTGGGCTAGTTGTGTGGGTGCAGTTGTGGGTGGCGAAGCCTCCCGAATCTAACAGCCTCTGCTGTGACCAGATCTCTGAGCTATGTGAAGATGTTTAGCTCTTCTTTCTCAATTTCCTTATTCCTAAAAGAGACATTTTAATTCTTTCTTCCCTGGAGGGACACAAGAATTGATTGATTCATGTCTGTAAAACAGCAAAAAGAGAAGCGCTGTGTAAATGCCATGGTTGATTATTGCTATTCAGTCCTTCAAAGAAGCATCAAACTATGTCTAGTCTTTGAGCTCAGCTGGATGTCTGGAGTGAAACTGAGAACTGTATCTTAAAAATTCAGGAGCTACTGCTTAACAGCCTGTGTAAGCACAGCAGGCCAGAATTTGCTGTGTAGCCTGAGCAGCACTTGCCTTGCTCTTAATTCTTTTTGCTTTACCTGGGAAAACATTAATACATATTAGTATTATTATCAAGAGGTATGGTCCCTGTATCATAGAATATCTTGAGTTGGAAGGGACTCACAAGAGTCTTTGAAGCCCAACTCTTTACCCTGCACAGTACACCGCAAGAATCTCACCCTGTGCCTGAGAGAATTGTCCAAACATTTGAACTCTGTCAGGCTTGGTGCCATGACCACTTCCCTGCAGAGCCTGTTCCAGTGTCCAACCATGCTCTGGATGAAAAACCTCTTCCTAATATCCAATCTAAACCTCCCCTGACACAGCTTCTTGTAATTCCCTCAGGTCCTGTCACTGGTGACCACAGAGGAGAAATCAGTGAATGCCCCTTTTCTTACTTTCACGAGGAAGCTCTAGACCATGATGAGTTCTCTTCTTTTGTTTTCTTACTTTCTTCTCTAGTCTGATTCTCTTCTTTGGCTCTCCCTGTCGTAAACCTGGCAGCACATCCAAAATTAAACACCTCTGTGCATTAAGTCCTTTCAATTCTCTGAAAAAGGAAAGGTGCTATGCCACTGAATGAACTCTCTTCTGATCAAGGGCCATCCTTGATATCCTTGACACTTGACTCTATCCCAGCTGCTTTATGCCTTGTGTTAACAAAAGCAGGGTGTAGCCACTCAGTATTCACTGTAAAAAGGACAGTGAGCCTCAGAAGCAGGGTCTTTCTCCGGAAGAGGTGTAGGTCTCAGCTCTGATACTTCACTGTGGAGGAACTTGTCTTATGCCTGTTACCAGGGTCTGCAAAACATACATCAGGGTCAGTAAGTGTCTGAAGTTAGGCGGCAAGTACAGGTCTTCTGTGGCATGATTCTTAGCATTGCATCAAATGATATGGCCATAGCACGCCTACAAAAGCTACCATATTGACTGAGGCTGGTTTTAGAGATGTTTTATAGATGTCTACCATGGCCATGGTTTTTCCGTAAAATTATGAAATAGACATGGGGTTTTTTTTAAAATCTTATTCTAGAAGCATGTTATTCAACAACAAATCAAGATATGGGGTTGCAGTGTTCTCTTCAGCTGAAACCACATGAGGAGAATGTTTCCTCAGACTCAGTGTGGAATATCAGTGAGTTTTGACAAAATTGTAATTAAAAACTCCACGGTTAATGCTAGCAAAAGAATCAGTGGGGGAGATTTGGATCATAATCCTTGTATGTGGGCCTGAGTGAAATTGTCTAAGCTGGCATCTGATACCTGAAATTTTTAAACATGGTCGTAAAAATTTCCTAATTCTGTATTTATATGTAGAATTGATTAAGAAGTGTGACTGCCAGAAAGGATCAGAATTATGTCTCTGATATTGTGTTATAAGATGCTATACTACCCTATAAGTTCACCAGAAAAGAAAAATTACTTTATTTGTACTTCAATTTTTGGTCTTTTTCAGCATTGGTCTGGATACTTTGCTGTAAGAGTCAAAAAAACTGATGATTTTTTATTGTTTCAGTTATTGTAACTGAATAAAATGCATGGTTCACCCTTAATTTATAAGCAAACTAATGCACTAACTATGGCACTAATTTCGAATTTGGTTAATTTCTAAGTCAAATAAAAATGCTTTGTAGTAAGTCTGTTCAGCTTCTACTGATTTGATGCCAAACTATTGTTATTTTAAACTATTTCTGGTTTTGTGCTGGGCTTTTGTACTTTAGAATATAATCTACTTTTTGTCTCCATTTGAGATTTAATGGGGCTCTATTTCGATTTTAATACATTATCTGACATATCATCTACTCTCCAAGGCAAAAAATGTCCTTTACTTTTCTAGAAGTGATTTCAACTTCATATATGTGATCAGATGAGTTCCCTGACCTTTTCTAGTGCTTTAAATAATGTCAGTGTAATGAAAAATGAGTTTTCTTTGGTATTTATTACTCACTGTACTACTTTAATTAATGAAGCAGGGTGGATTGAACTTGTGCAGCCTTACTGATTTAAAATATAACGAATACAGTGTGGGACATCACCATGTTTTAAGTGATTTGCCAGATGGCTCTATGGACTAGGATGTAATTCAGATGAGTCCTCTGCTATCACATCGCCCCAGGTATGTGCTTTATGAAAGATCTTTAATACATTATCAGTGGATAAAATAATTAAGAAATTTACTACCAGATCTGTATTTAGCATCATAGATCGATTTTTTTTTCTTTTGCCCCACCAGTCAAGGATTTTACAATTCTCTCAGTTAAATGTCAAATCACTGCCTAGTGGCAAAGCAGCTTGGCTTGCTTATGCAAATATATTCAAATCTACTTAGGTCTGGAAACAACTCCGAGATTTGATATGCGTGAGGTCTTTGGTTTGTTTTTCGAGACATAATCCAGAAGGTGCATAGACACACAATGCTAGAAAAAAGAATATTTGAAGAGCAGAACTATTTTCATTGCAGTGTAGAGGTTCAGGTCAGAGCCCATTCCACCCAAAATACTTCACCCTGTGTTCACCTCTAGCCTGAGCACAAACAGGCGAGGTTTTGCTTTGAGGAAAGATGATTGCCCTTCTCATTCAGAATGAGTACCAGAGAAGAAAGAAAGCCAGGTATTTGTAATTAATGAGACTTATGGCTTGTTTTTAGTGATGTCACTGCTTTCTCTGTGTGTGAGTAGCAGCATTCTGTTACACAGCAGTATCGAGTGTTCTCTTACCCTGAGAGAAACCCAACAACCCCTTTGCCTGCTGGCTGCAATGGGTTCAGCTTCCTGCAGCCATCTCGGCTAGCACACCTTTTCCAGGAGGGAACAACCAGCACCCTGCACTGCCCGGTATGAATTGTGAGAGAGGTGCTACTGCACTCACAGAACCAGCAGCACATTGCTACAAATGCCACTGACCTCAGGGTCCACAGGATCCACACTGCCCCCTCCCTAGCCTCAGATGGGATGAAACCTAACACACATCCAGCCTTTCAGCTGTGCTCACCATTGTCCCTCTACAGTCCAGGGCTAGTTTTGGACCTGTACTAAAACTTCATACTGACCAAAATTTTATGCTGGTGAAAGAACATGTTTATGTATATTTTTGCCCCTACCTACCATATAGTAACAGCTTCAGCACAAAACTAGTCCTAAAGGGATCTATTTTACTGCAGGCTGAATTGTGTATCTGCTTTTTTTCTTTAAGACTGGGGATACATGAAAGTGCTGCTTTGTGCCTCTGTTTCCCAAAGCATGTTCCATTCAGGTCTGTGTAGAGTATAACTTCCTCATAGAAGAGTAAGTCTCTTACAGAAGTATTGAGTGTGGTTACAGACAATAAAATACCAGTTTTATTCTATTTATTTATTTTTTTTAAAGTGCTGCTGTGGTACCTCTAATATCAATAATATTATCTTCCATCTTCAGACATGGAAATATTAGCTGTGAAGTCTTTAGGACAGCTTTTCCTTTATTTTCCCAACAGGAATGGTGACCGTAATACATGGGAAAGGTAGGGTAGCCCACAACATGCAAAAGAATGCAGATGAAAAACATCTGAGTGCTTTCCTACCCCCGGGAAGGATGCAACCTGAGATAGGAACATGTGTGTGCTGATTTAGAAAATGCTTCCTTCCTATGTTAGTCTCTATGAAAATGCAAACAGGTGTTAGAAAGCTAGTATTACATTCTGACAAAAGCTGTTTCAACAACATGACTGGGCTTGCCACAGCTCAGGGATGGTGGAAGGAGGCAGGAGAGATGGAAAATAATAATCAAGCTCCTCCTAGACACACTTCACAACTCACCATGTTTTAGGGATCATTATTTTCCCCTTGCTTTGTTCCTCTCCCCTTCATCCTTGAGTAACACTGCATATCAGCAGTGGCAAATCACAGGGAAAGGAATGAGAATTTGGGCTGTGCCAATGAGCTTGAAGCATGCCCACTGCAAAAGTCTCTTGCTGGGGCTGTCAGCCTTACCCCGCTGCTAAGAAAACATGCTAGGGAATAACCCCTTGGACTCGCTCACCTGTCCCAGGACCAAATCTTGGTGCAGGTGATATGTCTGAGCAGGAGTGCTTGGGACCACCTTTTTCGTAACACTCCTGCATCATCCATAGAGGAGAAGGGAGAAAAGCTCTTTGGGCTCACCAGCTGTGCACTAGCAAGTGATGGGCCAAGGAGAAGAGGTAATTACTCAGCAGATGTTTAGGTTGTCAGGCTGACCTTGCCTTGCATTGGGGTGGCACATCTGTGCTTGTTGGGGAACAGGCATGTGTGGCTCCAGACAGGTATATGTGTTTGTCAGGAGCACATCCTAGAAAAAATAGAATATAACTCACCTGCCTGCTGTTGTAAGCCCTTTTTAGGTAATACAACAGTATGCAGCCTCAAACATAAGAGAGATGCCAAAAATTTAGCCTGTAATTCTAGTTGTTTTGGGGTTTTTTGCCTTTCCTTGCTATGTAGTCAGGTCTCAACCACAACAAGGGGAATCCAGCCTGCAGGCCTGCAGTATTTATCCACACAAAACCTATGTGGATCCAGCACTACAAGCCTTTCTATGCATCACATGGAATTATTCAACCCAAGAATAATCTGCATTCATAAAATCCTTTGGTGAGGACTAAACACTGGAAAAATGGGGAAAGTATATTGCCTTGTGCACAAGAGCAGCAGCTCATCACTTAGCAATTCTACACCTAGACCACTTGTAACATTTAGAGTGGCTTAGAAATATCTGCTCCTGTAAAGTGTCTTTTTCCACTTGCAAGTTCTTACTGAGATATTTTGGAGATGTAAAAAAAGAATAGCATTGCTACCTGACACCTGTGAGTGTAAAAGGACCAAAAACATGTTCCCAGTACGGCAACTGGTGAACATCAGATCTGTTAATGGACTTAATACAGCTCTGCATTTACATAATTCAATTGAGAACAGAACTTAGCCCTCTTATTTTATTACATAAAAACTGACTGAAGTACTGGATGAATGTCTGAACATACAAGCCAATTTTCTTCTGATTATCTAGGGCAAACAAAAAGTGAAAATGGTAGTGCTTTAATAATTATATTTTTTTTTACTCTAATGAAAACTTTTTTTCCTTCTGAGTGGAAAGAAAACAGGTGCATGATTAGAGTCCATTATAATTCTCACTGAGATATAATTAAGCAGGAAGATCAATAAATATCTCTTCTTGCTGGACTGTTGCCACTTTAGAGATAGATGTTTAAGTATACAGAAAAAAAGTCCTTTTCCCTGGGGTACACATGATAGTGCTTTTTGGGGAAAAAGATTTTACTTGATTTATGTTTCCAGTGATCATGTTACTCTTGAAGAGTACTGGCCAGAGATTTGGAAGAAAAAGAGTTTTGTTGTTTCAAAGATTGTGTAAGTGTATACAAAAGTTTTTATTTAAATGTAAATTCTGTAGGAGATTATTGACTTTTCCAAGGTATTCTGAAACTTTTTCTGAAGTGTTTTACAGAAATTTTATTTTTAACATATTCCTGTAGCAACTACAAGTATGTTAAATGGGTTAGATTGTTTTGGTCCTGAGCAGATGCTGGCTGGTCATTGAATCTGGTTACTCTGGATGTGAATGGATAATGCAAAGGAATGGTACAGAACAATACTAAATTGGGAGGACCTGTTGAATCCCTTGAAGGCAGAGAAGCCCTGCTTAGAGATCTAGAGAAGTTGGAGAGCTGAGCAATCACCAACTGTATGAAGTTTATCAAAGACAAGTACTGGATTCTGCACCTGGATATATGGACAGACTGGGGAACAAGGAAATGAAGAGCAGTCCTGCATAAAGGGACCTGGGAGTCCTGGTCGATGGCAAGTTGAATCTGAGTCAGCAGTGCCCTGGCAGCCAGGAGGGCCAACAGTGTCCTGGGGGGCATCAGGCAAAGCATCACCAGCTGGTTGAGGGAGAGGATTGTCCCTCTCTGCTCTGCTCTGGTGTCACCTCACCTTCAATATTATGGCAGTTTTCGGCACCACAATATAGGAAAGATATTAAGTTCTTAGAGAACATCCAAAGGAGGGCAATGGAGATGGTGAAGGGCCTTGAGGAGAAGCTGTATGAGGAGCCGCTGAGGTCATTTGGTCTGTTTAGCCTGGAGAAGAGGAGACTGAGGGGAGACCTCACTGCATTTACAACTTCCTGGTGAGGGGAAGAGGATGGACAGGCACTGATCTCTTCTCTGTGGTGATCAGTGACAGAACTCAAGGGAATAGCCTGAATTTGTGTCACAGGATGTTTAAGCTGGATATTAGGAAGAGGTTCTTCATCCAGAGGGTGGTTCGACACTGGAACAGGTTTCCCTGGGAAGTGGTCACAGCACCAAGCCTGATGGAGTTCAAGAAGTGCTTGGACAATGCTCTCAGGTACATGGTGTGATTCTTGAAGATAGCCCTGTGCAGGATCAGGAGTTGGACTTGATGATTCTTGTGGGTTGCTTCCAACACAATACATTCTATGATTATTTTGATAGAATATCATCTTTCAGTGATAAAAAAAAAAAACAGAAAAAGAAGAGCCAAATGCACTGTCACTATGCTGGACACCTCCCATGAAAGGCTCAGCTAACAGGAAAAGATCACTCAGATAAACTCTTAAAGTACCAAAAGAGGTATATGTCCTTTATTTTCAGTATACTAGGCATGGATCCTTCATTTTTTGTACCCTGAGACAATGCACTAGTGAGAAGAAAACCTAGGAAAAGCAAATATAATGAAAGAAAATATTTGGTCACAAATTTAACTTTATATTTAGCCACACTCTCAGAAGTGAAGGAAGTTGTTTTCCCAGCCAAGTTTGGTGCTCTGCCCACAACAGTGTGCCTTGGATGACATAAGCATAAATACATGGTTTTCTATTTGCCAAGTCCTTTTGAAAATCTCTTCTTTGGAAAAGGCTATAGTATTTTTGGCACTATGGTGTCCGAAAATGGACTTTACCATAATGTTCCAGGTAATGTAGACTAAATTATAGTGAGAATCCTGGAGAAGTGCTATGACATTCTGCACTCATAGTAAATGTGTTCTTCCTGATGAATGCTTTTATAATAAAACACCATGAGGATGAGTACGTTAATTTGAAAAATCCTAAAGTAAAATCCCAGCAGATGCTCTGTGGCATCATTTGTTAATAATTTGTTAATAATTTGTTAATCATTTGTCTCTTCTTCACTGAAAAGACAACCACAGAAATGGTGTCAGATTTCTTAAACTAAAATGTTACAATTTCTTTAATAAAAGAGAACGTAATAGTGTATACCAGATCATAATAGTGTACATCAGATCCAATATTATATTATTCCTGAAATTAGTTTCTACTATAAATAAGATTGGCCCTTAGTATAGTGTTGGTATACTTGAAACTCTTCAATGCTTCATCAAGTAATTCTTATTAACTGCAGTCTGTGTCTTTTTGCTTACTATGAGTAATCTATTGGCAAGGAATCCCTTCCAACCAAATCATTCTGTGATTTTATGATACTTTGCTGCTAAGTTCAAGGTTGTGGAAATTTCACAGAGAAGGTAATGACCAAGCAGATTAAGTTACCTTAAGAGAAAGGAATAGAGAAAGAAAAAGAAAGAAGGCTCTCATAGTCTGCACTTCAAGACAAGCACACGATACATTCTGCTGTTCTTCTCTTTGATGCTTCACTGAAATCTCTAAGGGGTATGCTACTGTTCCTTTTGATGTTTTCTTGTAGATGACAGCAAACATAAAATGTATGCATGAGAATTATTGAGGCTTATTTGAGCATTAAGACTATTGTTGATGGGGACTGTGACTACAAGAATCTTATGAGTACTTGAAGAACTGGGTTGTATTATCAGCACAGAAAAAACTCCCACGCTCTCTGCGTTTGGTCTCTTCTGGGGTTTTTTGACTGGTTGATTAGTTTTGGTTTTTCTTTTTTAAATTACTGTTGTGAGTAATTATTTGTCTGACAAAAGAGGAACATGTGGAGAAGGAAATATGAAGGAATTAACGTGTAGGTAGTGAGTGCTGTGGACAGTCCTTAGCACTGATCGTTTTTTCTCAGCCAGGCTAGAGACTGTAGTATAATCTGTTTTAATGTTGTTGGGTTGAGAGGCGGGGTTTGTGGTTTTTTCCAAGCTGGATCAGAAGCAGTGGAAATTATTCACTTTGACAAGAATATAAGAAGTTGCTTTCTGTCTTTGTGCTGATGCTAGTTGTCTTGTGTGTTCTGTAGAACGAAGTGATAGAAAATAAGCTGTGCTTTTTCCTGATGAATCCTATATAAGCATTCTAGTCCCCAAATAAAGTGCTTATCTGTTTGGAGTGAGGAGGTAGTTTGTTTCTTCCTTCTACATTTTCTACCATCACTTGTTAGAACATAATGAAAGCATGCTCATCTTGAGGGGAAATCTAAAAGATGAAAACTCTATAAAGATCCAGGTGGAGCAATTCAGCTGGAGCCCTAAGGTAGAAACAGTTACAGGGTTGAACCCTGATCAACGCAGCCGTTTTCTGTATATTTGCAAAGTTCTATTTTTGAGAATTAACTTCTCAAAATTAAGAAGAATTTAACTGGTAGGACTAAGGGAACATCTTTTTGTTCCTACATCTTATCTTTAACCTAGTAAAGATTAACCTAGTAAAGATTTTTCAGATTCACAGATTTTATAATCTTAGATATGCAAAGAAAATATGATGTGGCTTCATGAACACGGCCCCAGAGAGGCTAGGGTCCTGCTCCAACCTGTGACTTCCTTGCTCAGGAATGCAACTTGAAGTTGAACCCAAGGATACATTACCTGGTCTTCTGAGAACAGTCAATTTCATTCCTCATTTCCTACCCACACTTTCTGGGACAAGACATGGTTATCCTGATGGAGAATATGGTTACTCGCAGGACTTTTGCAGCTGGTATGGATCGGAAAATCCCCTTGAAATCTGCCAAAAGGACAGGGAAGAGACACAGCAAAATTAACTTCTCCTGCTGCCTCCTAAGAATGGAGCAGAGAAAACAAGGCCATATAGTTCAGAGCTGAAGATGTTAAGTTTCTGCAACTTGCCTCTTTCTTTTGTTACAACCAGAGTGTCCCCATGCACAGCCCATAGCAGCTGTCTCATGTCTGCAGTCTCTCCATAGCTGACCTCCTTGACCACCATTAGCTTTCACCACTTTCATCTGACTTGTTCTTCTCTGCTTCTGACAATGCCATCCCCAAGTAACCTTGTGGTTTTCAGGAGGAGGTATAGGGTAATGCATTTTTTAACTTATTTGGATAAGTGTGGGATAAAGTAAGGAACCCTTAAATGTAGTTAAGTAAAAAAGTTAAGTAAAAAAAAATAAAATAGTTGATTTGGATAAAAAATCTATCACTTTAAGTTTGCCAATGATACCAGGATGTGTGGCGAGGTCAACACACTAGAGGGAAGGGATGTCATCAAGAGAGACATTTAACAGGCTAGAGAGGTGGGATTGTGCAAACCTTATCAAGTTCAACAAAGCCAAGTGCAAGGTGCTGTACCTGGGTCGGGATAATCTCAGATATGGATACAGGCTGGTTGGAGAATGGACTGAGATCAGCCCTGAAGAGAAGGACTTGGGGGTATCACTGGACATGGTAGGTCACCATGACCTAGCAATGTGTGCCTGCAGTCTAGAAGGCCAGCTGTATCCTAGGCTGCATCCAAACAGCATCGTCAGCAGGTCAAGGGAGGGGATTCTGCCCCTCTTCTCTGGTCATGTGTGACCCCATCAGAAGTACTGCATTCGGCTCTGGGGTGCCCAACATAAGAAGGATGATGACCAGCTGGTGTGATTCCAGAAGAAGATTACAAAGATGGTCAGAGGGCTGAAGTACCTGTCCTATGAAGACAGCCTGAAAATGTTGTGTTTGTTCAGTCTGGATAAGAAAAGGCTGTGGGGAGACCTTTCTTACCTAAAGAAAGTTAAAAGAGAGGTGTAGAGGGACTTTTTATGAGGGCATGTAGTACTTTTTATGAGGGCGTGTACTAAGAGGAATGGCTTTAAACTGAGAGAAAGTAGGTTCAGATTAGATACTAGGAAGAAATTCTCTACTACAAGAGAAGTGAGACACTGGAACAGGTTGCCCAGAGATGTGGCTGCCCCATCCCTGGAAGTGTTCCAGGCCAGTTTGGATGGGGCTTTGAGGAACCAGATCTAGTGGAAAGTGTCCCGGCCTATGGCCAGGGGTTTGGAAACAGATGTAAGGTGCCTCCCAACCCAAACCATTCTATGATTCCACGATTGGTAAATTGATGATTTTGCAGGAAAAATTGCAGTCAAAACACTGTGAGGATGTTAGACAGAACAGAATTTCATGAAGGGAAAGTAGGATATGACCTTTCAGTAATACTTTCTTACATCTTTTCATGTAGGTAGATGCATTATTATTAGGTAGAGCACTAGTTACTCTATTGTCAGTTTGCTGTGTTGTCACCCACATCCACACACAGCGCTGTTGCAGTCAGAAAAGCTGACAGTGACCTCTAGAAATATATGAAGAGCTAAATTCAAGTGCATGCTTCTTGAGACAAAAGTGAGAGAAAAACATGCTGAGAACAATGGGAACAAGGCCAGTACTTCATCTGAGTATTTCCTGCCATGCTCACAGGAAATAACAAAGGAAGAATCAGCAAGTAGAAGGTGAGACTAATATTGAAAAGTATGTTCTGCATAGTTGTATTTTATTTACAGGATAATGTAAATTGGAAACAATTTGGAAACATTCTTTTCTGGAAAACAGCAGATCAGGAAAGCCTCTTGTCAGAAAAAAGGAACTGTGAACTCAGGCACAGGAACCCAAATACACAACTTTCAGTCATCCCCAGTCTCAAACATGTAGACTGCCTCTCCTCTCACAGAGAAGTTACCAAGCTAATACCATGAGCAACAAGTCTCAGAAAATTATCTGTTTAAAAGGCTTGAAAGTAATAGCTTAACACTATGATGTGGGGAACTCACCAAAATATCATTAATTACCAGGACCCTTTCACTGCAGTTACAAAATCACTAATGACACACTTTTTTACTTAACAAAAACCAGATGAATGGAAATTAGCCCTGGTTTCTGAAGGAGGAGAAGTTTAAATGACTACTCTTTCAATCCCTTTCAGTCTGCTAGTTTGAGAATGGACTCAAGAAAATTTGATAGAGACAGATTTCTCAAAAATAACTGAGTGTATACAAGTCTTGTGGGAAATTGGAAGTTGGCTATAGGAGAATTTTCAACTGATTTCTCCACTAACAACAGAGAAAAAGTGAACTTCAAACACCACCCTTTTGGCTGTCTGACCATCTGCTATCATCATGAGTAACCTCAGCCATACAGTCTTATTTCAATAGTACAGGGAGTGAAGGAGGTGTTCCAGGAACCCAGAAAGAATCTGAAGGTTGTGCTGCATAGAGGATAGAAGGAAAGAAAGTCAATTGTTTTTAATATATTACGGAGCTGTATGGCACAAACCCATACAAAATCAGGCTTATTTCTTTGTTCTATTGAACTTGTTTTAAATGTAAAATAATAGATATTAGAAGCAAAATAACTGTTCGTCAGATGATGCTCTTGTGGTAAGGCACTATATATAATGTGGAACGTCTGTAGCTTTTAGACTTTACTAGCACAGGTTTTTCTCACATTGTTGTGTGAGAGCAGAAGTTGCATTACTATTTCGTGATATTAAACTGCCAAGTGCTAACCTTTCTCAGAGTAGAAAAAGGCAATTTTAGGGAAGGCAAAATGCTACTGAAAGCTGGTCATGTGTCTTTGAGAAAAAAAATAATGCATATTTCATTACATTTATCCAGCTCAAGGGTATAGTTAGCCTTGAATATAGACAGTCTAAAGCAATATACCTCTTGTGGCAACAGTGCCCTTGCTCTCTGGAGAGTGTGGAAACCTAAACAGACTGAAAAAATCTCAACAGCCTGTGACGTTTATAGTTGAGGAGGGAAGCTTGGAAGCTTCAGCTCCTGTTTCTCAAAAATTTTCAAATGCTGTGCCTCTTTGTTGTTAAGGAACTAACTCTCTTATTGCCAAGTATTATATGTGAGATGTGAAGATTCTGGCATTCTTTTTGGTTAATTTTCCTGAACTTTAATGATTTGACCATTTCCGACACACAGATATGCTTCTGTAAGTGAGCTGTTTTGCTTAGGCACCAGAGCTGTGTCTAATACTTAATACTCCTGCCTGGAGAACCTGGCAGTAAAGAGCTATACACATCTAAATGTTTATTTTTGCCAGTTTTATGTTGCTCTTGTCATGAAATATCCAATTGCTTTTACTCATGCTTATAAGATCTGTCAGCTACCTCTTGCCTAGGCCAAATCAGGTGATCAAACACATGGATTTGGATGTGAAGGAGGCTTGGATTTGACTTTCAAAGCTAACCTCAAAATCTGTCAAGTGACAAGTGGAAACTGACATTCGGATTCAGTGATATTTACCAGAGCTACACAAATAGATGCCACGATGAAATAACAATGGCTTTCATAATTTTTAAGGAGATGACTTCAAAAATTGAAACGGTGATGTTAGCGCTCAGTTGAGATGTGAGGAAACTCAGGACTATGTCTTGTGCTCAAATCAGGTCTTTGAAAATGTTGTGAGCTGTAATCTGAAAGCGTGTTCATACAGTATATTCACCTATCTTCAGTGATTATTCCAGCCTATTATATTCACTTCCATAGTGGGATTCACAAAACAGCTCTCAGTCTTCAGTGTTTCTACAAGAGAAAGCTGGGTCTGTCCTACTGGTTTTAGAAAGTGCCGTCCCATCTGGTTCTTCAGCCAGAACACCTGAAACACTCAAATTCCCTTAGTCTCTTTGCTGTAAATCTCACCCACTCACTTACTAACTCTGCTCTGCAAAACTCAGGCATGTAAAACAGTTACAATATAAGATGAAGGAAATAATCTTGTCTAATTTCACTCTTTCTTTCTAGGCAGTTAACACCTGGGACTTTCAGACATTGCATCACTAAAAAACTGTAAGAAATATTCTGTTCTTGGAGGCTAATTTTGAGTGGCAGCACTTACCAATGGACAACAGAAAAGCCCTTGTCTCACTCATGTGCATTCTTTTTAACCTTAGAAAATGTATCTTCTGATCTTTTAAATAAGAAACTACCTAATTCCTTTTAATGAAGTCATTAAGAACTCTACTGTTCCAGGTACAAATTTCTATTACTACTGTGCACCTTAATTTACTACTCATATGTTAATTCCTTTGGGTTCCAGATTACTATCCAGCAACAGCAATTGACCCTTGAAATTATTCTCACAGATCAGACTTTGCAACGGCACTGAGGTTTACACCTTTGTTCCCTAATTACAGATACAATGCTCAATAAACCTTGAGCAACTAGCAATTGGAAGCTAAGTTAGTCTCGCCAAATCGCTGTTGACATGGGTTTTGTTGTCTGATAACTGACCACAAGTGGGTCATGTAAGCAGTGCAGGATGAATATTGAGGTCATGTGCTACTCAAGCTGAACCAGTAGGAATTGACTGAAGAATGTCCCTCAGGTAGACAGTGTCTTAACAGTTTGTGGCAACTAAATGCACAACATCACAGGTGCTGCAATTCCAGCTACTGGCTGAGACATGAAATAGCAGGTGAGATCAGTGGGGAAAGGAGGGATGGGTTTCAAAGGACTTGTTATCCTTNGGTCTTGTCAATTTCACCAAAGTCCTGGCTGTGACAGTATTTCAAGGGCAGAAATTTTGTCTTTATTTCCCCCCCCCGCAGACTCAAGCCCTTAAAAGCAACCAAGAGTATAACTGGATTTATAATTTATTTGACTATAGCAAAGCAAAACATTTTTATAACAATACTCACTCTGCCCTGTATTTAAACTGTTCTCTTATCAAAATGTGGGTCTCTGAAAAACCCCCACATAATTTCATAGATGTTCCAACTAATGACACTAATACTGTAAGACTGATAGGAAGAATTACTGTGGGTGAAAAGCAGTATTGAGCAAGTGTCCCAGTTAAGGTTATTGTGTTTTGATGAAACATGCTCTTCATTATGCCAAGTAGGAAAAAAATTATATGGACTACTATGTTATCCTACTTTTAGTACTTTATTTGAGCAGGAGCTTTCATTAATTAATTTAAGTGTCAAGGAAAAACAAAATACTAAGGGGTTCTCCAATCCCTGTATGCAGAAATAGGCTTATCCTTGTTGAAAAGGCCAAACACAAACACAGTTTCTGCTCTTAATAATTGACAAAGAGTCACCTGAGACAGGAAATTATGTCACTTTTTCTCTTAGAAGCCAGAACAAATCTATCCTCTGAGGTGCCCTGCCAAATGAACATTTTATATGTTTACTAACTGAAGTAAAGTTGGCTGTGCATACTACTTTGCTAAGGGATTGTACAATCTGAATAGTCTGTTCTCTGTTCAGAATCAAGGACATAACTGCACAAGGTTTGACAACAAAGCAATGGTTCTTCCTATCAGTGCTGTTCTGAAGCAGCTGAACACAAATCCCAGCAAGAGTTTGTTAACTGCCCACCAGCAATTGTTGAGTGACAACACATGCATTCCCCACATGTTTATGCAGATACTCAGATTTATCTGACAATTTTATACCCAAAAGCATGATACACAGTAATTAAAACTAAAAATGTTTTGACAGTCAAAACAAATGGCTGTATAAATTAGAAAGCTGTAAAAAGCAATGGTTTAAAAAAATACAGATCTATAGATAAATCAGAATGTTGCAACAGACAATATTTTAATACAAGTCTGTTAATATTAAATATTAAACAGCTCTTAAATATAGGCTCAGGTTTTGACTGGGAGAAGAGTTTTGAGAAGTATAGCCAAGAGAAACTGTGAGAGATTAAAGAAGAAAAAAAATCTTCTCACTAAACAAGGAGTAAAGGTGTCTTTTTCAGAGTGGAGGCATGAGTGCTACAGCAATCAGGAGAAGGTTGGGGGCACCTCAACCCTGCCTCTTACGCCTGGTAAGGTCCCACCCTCTCCTGTTGAACTCCTGTAGCCATATACTGCCCTGCTTTGTACCCCCTGAAAGCCAGGAAGCATTCTGCCTCTGGCTCTTACTCATGCAGTTTTGCACCAGAGGACAGGTGAGGGCAAACTGCATCTAAAAACATCTCCAACAATGACTAAGATGCAAATCTCCAAAGTAAATCCATTCCTCCTTTCTTCTATCAAGCGTTTTCAGCTGCTTGCCTCATGGAGTGAGCAAGGACGTGGTGCTGAGCCCTTTAAGCAGACACTGTAGCCTAGGAGGTGATTTAATGTCACTCCCTGCTTTGGTGGTGTTGCACACCAGGACAGTGACTTCCCGCCAATGAAGATTTCTGTTCCCAAGAAGTTTCTGTGTTCTCAAGAATGCTGTCACTCAACAGACTCATCTCACCTCTACAAGTCCTATTAGAGTTATCCTGGGTTTTGGGTGCTCCATTCTGTCCAATAATGAGCAAAAGGAGAAGGAAGATACAGTAAAGAAACATTAACATACTTGTGTTAGGGAGCGAGGTAGCTTTCTATGGCAATTAAAACAGGTGTTTTAGACATACTATTCATGCATTCAGCAGTATGAAACCCATCCTTACTTCTTCCTCAAACTGGCCAAGTTCACTAGGATGGGTGTGGTCTTTCTCTGGTTTTCGCAGGTCGGCATAACTCCAGGTAGCTTCAGCAGGATGACTGGATTAACTCTAGCCACTAGTGGAAACAAACCCCACCACAGGCTATGGAGCTCAAAACAGTCAGTCTATAGCTAAATTCTTCTGGGGAGAAAGTGCTAGCTGAGGTCTTCCAATGATTCAAACCCAGGGTCATGCAGCTCTGTGATATGTCTATGAAGGCACAATATGAAGTTAGTTATCTTTGATGAGGCTCTTTAACGCAGAGACGAAATTCCACACATGGTCCCACATGCTGTTACAAACATGCCGCTGATCAAAATGACAGGGACCTTGCCTAAAGGTATTGGAGTGAAGAGGATGCTGCCACTTAATTTTACGCTGCCTTTCTCCAAGAATAATCAAGTAAACGTTGATGGCTTTTGTGATTCCTAAGAAAGAAAACCACAACAGCAATCCTAAATTGTGCCTAGATTGTGCCTTGTGGTGTTTTCTTTGATTTATTCCATGATGATGAAGTAACACTCTCCAGTAGTAATGGCAATCATGGAATACTTTTAAATTATGAAGGATATGAACAATGGATTTCAACAATCATCATAGGTCTTCCTTGCACTCTGAAGGATAAAAATTGTTCCTCTTTGCTCCCCAGCAATACATCCCACAAAATTCCAGACTTGCAAATTGACATCTCAAAAGAAACATCTGCCAGGTCTGCATGTGGGCTCAAATATACCATTGGTTTTCTATATTGAAATACTATGAAATGGCTAAGAGACTGTGGAAAAATCCTAGAGGAGAATGCAAAAAACCTCTTACAGACTGGATCTTGATTTTGACAGGAAGACTTACAACCTAGATAGGCAGGCCTGCAGATTCTTACCTGTAGGTACAGGATTGAACATTGCTGTCACCATATATGTGAAAAATTTCAGAAACACATACCACTGAGGTGTTTTTAAAGAAGTCCCTGTCAAATATCTCCTATCTTTAATTTCAAAGGAAAATCACATGAAGTGCATGTGATCTTTACCATTTAGCCTGGATGCCACTAGATCACCTGTAATAGGTTCAGAAAGTCACTATTTAAACCACTATTCAAATAATTCCAAGACTAAATTCCAAATGGAGCAGCATTAAAATGCAAGATCTCCACATGCGTAACATTCTTCTTGAAATGTCTCTTTCCATTTACAAAGTACTTCTGTTTAGCAACAGCTAAAAAATCCCCCCCCCTCCTCCTTTCTTAATTCTCTGTATAGGGGTTGCTGAGAATGCACACATCCCAGAAAGAGAGAGGCTGACATTTCAGGCTGAATAAAGTTAATAATGGTCTGCTAATTCACATGGCATTGACAACCGTATATTTATAAGTAACCCAAATAATGAAAATAAAAGATTGTTGAGTAATGAAATATGAGAAATGGGCATATTGACAAGAGAAATTGCACCTGATACAATGAAAAAATAAATCAAGGCTTTTTGTTAATGGATGTGTGATTGTTTCTATGTTGCCATGGAAGATTTTCCCTTAACCTGGCAAGAAAAAAGGAAAAAATAATGCCATGAGTCTACCATCTGACTTTTTTTTTTAAGTGCAATTTTCTAAAGGATTTTTAAAAACATTTAGAAGTCTGACTTTAAGCATGAAGAAATTTCCAGAATAGGTTCCAAAAGTCCTGCTAGAAGGAGTAATCATTTCTGTGACAGTAGCCAGCACTGAGGCTAAAATAACAAACTTGAAGACACACCCCACAATAGACTGTTTGCCAAAGGATTCACTTGTGGGTGTGTGATGCCACAGTTGTGTCAGTAAGAGTAGGATTTTAGAAAGTCTGGGTCATCTGCAAATCTCATGGGAACTGACAAAAAATGTGGAAGTTTAGTATTTCTGAAAACTGGATCATTTCTACTAAATCATAGCCACTCTGGAAGTTTTACTCTTACGACAGGATGCATTAAAACCTGGAACTTGTTTCTGTTGCAGAATTGATCTGCGTGTTCATGGTGTTGCATACCTGTGAAACAGAATTGCGTCTTATGACTTTAGGTTCAAAATCACTTCTTCTGAACTCGTATAAACAGAGTAGCTGCTTGGACCAATCTCGGTCTACTGAGAAATGTAAGTTATGCCATACTTGACCTTGACCTCATACTAACCCACAATGCCCACATTTAGAACATTAAATTAGACCTGAGACTTCCTTGTGGGGAAGATTTTCCTGCTGGGCAACAAACAGAAAACAGAGGTTTCTATCAAAACTAAGATCTTTTATTTTCCTTACCTTGCCTTCCCTTCCCCTACTGTGTTTTGAGTTTTTTTGTAAGTATCACCACCGAGGTTACTGTTAGGGTAGGTAGATGTCTTTCTCTTGTTTGCATCCTGTTTGCAGTGGAAAATAGTGACTAGACTTCTAATAACACCATTGACTTATCAGGGAATGGTAAGTGCTGATGCTGGCTCAGGAAGAGGGATGTTCAAAAGGCCCAAAGTAAGCTTCCCTACTAGTGAGCTGCTAAAGAGTCCTGTTTCAAGTTTTTCTGTTTTCCCCTTGGAAACTAAGAGGAGAAATTTCAGGGAAAGTATAACTACATGTGCAACTCCCAGCATTGCCTGAGTCCCATGGAGCAATATGGGTTTCTCCAGGAGACGTGGCTGGTTCTGACAAGGCAAAGAAATGCAACGCCTTCTGATGGTCCTGGTACTAAGTGGTGGGTCCAACTGCAGCTGTCACACAAGCAGAAACAGCAGGGCAATCACTAGCACACACTAGCCAAGAGGAACCAATGCCTCACTGTAGAGAAAGGGCTCTGAAGCTCATTGAAGGAGCGCATAGCCCAAAGTTTGTCCAATGTCCAGTTCAGTGTCCCATTGCTGAGCCTCACCTGTGGAGCCACATGTGCCTACCATGTGTCACAGAGTGTTCTTCAGCTCCTGAGCCCCATCTAGCCTAAGTATTGAAACAGTTGTGGGGGGAGAATGTTTCCAAAAAGCACTCTATTGTTGCCATATGTTACAGAAAGAATTGAAATTGAGGTGGGAAATGTTGGGGGAAGTTAATTAAATTGCTGGAAAATGGCTACTAATGTTTGCTTTATAGTCATTTAAACTCAGTACATTATGTCTTTGACAGGAAGACATTAAAAAGATGGTATTTTGGGGTGTCATTTTGTTCTTACTAGCATAAAATAAAAAATGTTTTGCTGGTCTTGCTGGTACTAGAGTAAGGATTCTGGTTATGGACTGCTGCAACTTTTCAAGCATGGTTCATTTCACAATCAGTACTCAGGGACCACTTTTTTTTCAGATTTGGGGCGAAGGGAAGGGCTGTATTGTAATGGCACCTGAAAGCTTCATCTTGCAACAATTTATGCATTTATGCATACTACTGAAAATTAAGAGAGAAAAAAAAGACAGTCTTTGTTGCAGAGAACATAAAACATCCTGCCAGAGGAATGACAGCAAAACAGACAGTCAAGAGCAATGAGATATGATTAGACTACCTGAAGAAGCAATGTCAGGGAGCCTGGTTACTTGTTCCAGTCCTTTTTTTTACGCTTTTTCTAGAACGCAATTGTTCTAGTTTTGGTCACCTCCCCCCCCCCCAACAAACAAACACCCAAAACAAAACAATAAAACAAAAAAAAAAGAAAAAGGCTCCACATGATGCTGCAAAGAAGTTCAAAACTCCTCATGCAAGCTAGCCAGTAGAAATCAGCTTTTGCCTTTTTATGGAGGATTAAAACAAGCAGGGGCATCTGAAGACATTTTCCTGTTCACTGAAAAATGAAGAAGAGGGGAAGAGGAGAGTGAGATACTATTGAACAGTTGTCCTTCAAATCATGAAATCCTTGACATAAGCCCCTTCTTGTTTTCCACTTTGGAAACCACCAAACAGAGTTTGGCCATTTCAGAACCACTGCAAAAATACAGGTCAGTGACTTCAAAATGCTAATGGTCCATCCTCATTTGTAAATTTACCATGAAATCAGACATCTTGAGGGTATTAATTTTTGCTAGTTAAAAGCTATATGATAGGAAAATTTTTTTGGTATGTGTTTAGAAATCACATGAGCTTTTACACCTGTAAGCAAAACAAAGTAAATATATTTTGTTACTACTTTGAACCATATAGCCACTTCTATTAAAAGCTGCATGCAAAGAGCTATCCTTTGTGTGCTATATTTTTTCAAAGGAAGGTTATAAATAGTGTTAGGAGGGTAACAGAGAGTATTTTGCAAATGAGGCCAGATGGAAAACTAACAGATGGCCTAGTGCTGTATTTTGTATGCTTAGCCCTATATTTAAATTAAAATTTTTCATAATTAAGATTAAGGTCTGTACAACACTAGCTACTTTTCCTGTGGCAGCATCATCATGTATCACAGACATGAACTGCATATTTTTCATAAAATAGTGGTAAAATATAGAGAGAAATCTTGCCACTTATTTAGAAGAAAGCAGGGGAATAAAATGTAATGTGTAGAAATTAAAGAAAAGGAGAAATAAGGATATTTTGTACAAATATACATCATAAAATAAAGAAGTCTACCATCATCTGGCCTATTTCCCCTGTAAATTGAATGACTCACCACTTGGAAGGGAAAAGAGAATGATCACATTTGTTGCGTGTCTTCAGCCAAGAACCAGAAGGCCAGTAGGATTACCCTACTGTATTACCTGAATGAAATCGAGTTCTTGAATTTTAATAATTAGAATATCAGGAGAAGATAAACTGCGGTCCTACGCATGTATTGTAATCTGAAAACTGAATCAAGAGAAATGATTTACACGTTAATATTTTCCTCTCATAAAGGGGGATGTGTATGTGTAGATGTTACTGCCAGAGACTGCTACTAAATCAAGGACTGTACCTTGCACATGGTCTAACAGTTCAGGAGATACATCAGGCAGAGCAAAGGCTCTTAGCATGTATCTCCCACCTATGCTCTCTACCACCCACAGCATTGATACAATGTGAGAGAGATACAACTGCATTCACACCCAACAGCCTCTCTGTATCTTCAACATTTGTTTCATGTCATCTGTGAGAGGACGCAAGAGGTATTCATTTTACAGCAGTCTGTAAGCAGCAGGTTCCACTGAAGTCAGTTGCAAGTTACATATTCTTGGGCCACCCAGGGTTCAGGAAGAGCAAAAAAGACTTCAGAGTGTTTCTTACTTCCTGCTGTGCTCCCTGAAGTGTTTTCCTCAGTTGTCCCAAGCCAAAAGCCAACTGCCCAGGCATAACCTTATGGCAAGAGGGACTGCCTCTGTACAAGACACAAATACTACACAACTCTACCTGCCAGAGAGATTTAGTGTCATCAGGATTTGATAAAAATGACAATACCAAGAGACCTTAGGCTACAAGTCAGCAACTCAGTGGGCTTACAAATCATTCACAGTGGTAGAAAATACATGCCTTGTTATCAGATAGCTTCTTCTATTGCTCTCACTGTCATAACATGTAAGTTCTTACCACAGCACATTAAATAGTGTGACTCATAACTAACATGTCTCCTTTTCCAGTGCATCCTCTCCCCATGGGGAAATTTGATGTAAAGCAAAGTGTCTTATTTTGGTAGGGTAAATACTACTTTTTGCACATGTTGCTCTGTATACATTAGCAAAGGAAAGCCTGAAGCTGTACGCCTTGCATTGGAGCAGACCAGGAGATGCTTGTGAAAGTCATTTCCACCTGTGGGAGGACAAGGAGCACAGATACGAGGACAGCACAGAAAAGCTTGTCTCTTTTGAGAACAAAAATGGCCTGGAAAATACAGGCAAAGACAACTAATTTAGAAACTTACTGGTTTTGATTAACCACTCTGAAAACATAGAGTTCTTAGGTGTTCATGTTGCTATTTGTAAAACCAGTTTAGAGGCTGATTCCTTCCCAGGCAGCGCTGCTATATTGCTGTCAGTCTCTGCTCTTTCTCACTGGTTTTTCTTATGTGTGTATTGCTGATCAGAGGCTGCAGAGACATCTGCTGGTTGTTACGCTTTTTGAGTATGTATTCATTATAAGGAAGATAGAAAATCTTTCAAAAAACATCTAAATTCTTTCATAGCTTTCTCTGCCTCCTAAAATTTGTTGAATTCAGATCTGACTGATTGTTGTAAGGGAGGAGTAAAGAACTGGAGTAGTCTGTTTCTGTGATGAGATTTAGTAAGCTTTTTGAGTAGCAGGAACTTCAGGGAACTATAGATCTGATTTTAGGATTGGAGTTTTGACATTAACAATATCAGAATTAGGTTTGTTTGGAAGTTTATGATGAGTTCCACATCCTACATGACATTTCCTAACATTTTACGGATGTCCCAAATAGCGTTTTGTCTTTACTTTTGCATTGCAAGGGCAAATTCTTCAAAGTAAAGATTATTCTTTATCTATTGGTGCACTATTTAGAAAAGACATAGCCATGAAGGTAGAAACTATCTTCTACTCACATAATTTGTATTGTTTGCAGTGTTGTGTTTGTGTGTGGGAAGATTTCTAGTTCTTGCAATAAGGTAGCACTTCACACACACTGTCCTGCTCCCACATTGACACTGTTAAAGTCTAAACAAATTCCACCTTAAAACTCCAAAATTATCAGCCATTCTACACTATTCTGCAGACCTGGTAATACAATGCATTGGAACACCAGTTTCATAATCCAGCAACATGCAATATAATCTGGGTTTTCAAGGCAGGTGAATTTGACTGTAAATCAGTTTTGCACAGAGGTTTGTCTCTTCTATGCTTAATTACATCTGTGCAAATATTAATTTGTTTGTCACTGCTGAATAAATTGTGTGGGCTGTTTGCATTCCCAGACGGCACATTTCCATATTGAGCATTTCTTTGAGAATGAAAATGTCTCAGTCATTAATTCAAATGTGACAAACAAAATAATATTGTCTTAGTTGAATTTACCTGACTTTTCAGCCCATAGTTCTGAAGAAACTATGTGGCTTTAAATGTAGCAGACTTGAAAATCCAACTGAAGGATGAAGGAAAAAATTTGTTTTTACCTGAGTTTGTTTTGTACATGTTTACTGTGTGAGGTTTTTTTTTTTCAGTTTCAGAAATCTCCAAGACCCTGCTATGCACATTAGCCACTGATTTCATCCCAACAAGGAGAATATTATGGGATGTTTCTTCATGTGCACTTTCTCAGCTGGGAAAAGACACACAACAAGGATATATGCCCAATAGGGCTTTGAAACAAGCATTATCGTCTATGGCACTGGACTAGGTTTGGCTAAGATGGAGTTCATTTCCCCATAGCAGCCCTCACAGTGCTGTGCTTGGCATTGATAGGTAGCTATCAGCAAAGGTGTTAGTAATACTCCAGTGTTTTGGCTATTGCTGAGCAGTGCTGGCACAGCATCCATGCTGCCTCTCCATCAGTATGCCCTCCCACCAGCAGGCCAGGGGTGGGCAAAATGTTGAGAGAGAACAAAATTCCATCACATGCGATGTCAGCTCAGCTTTAAAAATCTAAGTAAAGAAGGAGGAAGGGAGGGCGTTGGTTATTTACAGTGTTTGCCTTCCATATCAATTGTTATGTGTGCTGAAGCCTTGCTTCCTGGAAAGTGGCCCGCTGCTGATGAGAAGTAGAGAATAAAATCTTTGGCATTTTTTACCTTTACTTGAGTGAGCAATCTTTCACCTTTGCTTTAGTAAACTGTCTTATCTTGACCTATGAGTTGTTTTCCATCTTATGTTGTTCCCTTCTCCTGTCTTGCTGAGGAGAGGAATGATAGAGCATCTTAGTGGCTATCTGGCTGTACTGGGTCTATCTGAGCCCGCAGCAGCCTTAGCAGTGCTATGAGGTAACACTCTACTGTTTTGACTGCTGTGAGGGAGAGGGGACACGAGCAGGTCAGGTGACCCAGACTGACCAAAGGGATATTCCAGACCATATGACATCAGCTCACATATAAAGCCAAGGAAAGGAACAGGATGGGTGGGGGCATTTGGTTGTTTCCAATGGCCACCCACTGAAAAGACAATCAATGTGTAGAGCCCTGCTTCTCAGGACATGAGCTGACCTCGTGGAATGGGGAGTAGAGATTAGATTTTCCCTGCTTTGCTTTTTGTGTGCGCAAAGTTTTTGCTTATAGTAAACTGCCTTGTCTTAAACCCCAGTTGCTGTCATCTTATTGGTACAAGGGAAGGGGCAAGAGAGTGTCTGGGCACTTGTGTCCAGCCAAGGTCAACCTGTTACACTGGCATCCAGCCAGGGTAAGCTCCCACAGTCACATTTCATGGAAAGCTCGTAAATAAAATGCTATAAGTCTGCATATGGAAATGTTCCAACACAAGCCCAAGGGCTCCAGTGAAGTACACCTGTGGCTGCAGAGAAGCACAGAGGCATAGTAGACAGACTCCAGCTGCCCAAGCCATGCACAGCCCTGCTCTCCCTCCCTGGTCTCAACAGCTTGTTGCACGGTGAGGAGCCCAGCTGGCATGTGAATTTGGTGCTGTAATACTATTTATCAGAGGCCCAATTTTTGAATTCAAGGAATCAAATAAGAGGGCACATTGCTGAAGGCTGCCAGCATATCTCAAAATCATTGATAGATGAGAAAGAAGAAAGGAAATGTCAAAATCTCCTACTAGTAAGGCATATTCTTTATGGGATTTACACTTAGCTCACACTAAACTGAAGAAGACAATATTAATGGTTGGACTAGATGATTGCCCTTCCTCAGACTAGGGGTCCTTCCCAACCTAAATGATTCTATAATTCTATATAAGCTATACATATTCTATATTCTATATAAGGTGTCTCAACAGTTCTATAGAGTTAGCGTACCAGACCATTGCCCAGGTGATCTATCTAGGAGATGGGCTATGCCCTTTAGGTGAAAATAACATATTTTTCTTTTTTCCTGTTTCATTATTTGTGTAAGTATATCCTTTTCATGGCTGCAGGAGCATGGCATCCTGTGACTGCTGTTGTGAATAAACTTACTCAATGCTTTTAGTAGGAAGGAAGGAAGTTGAGTGGTCACCACTGCTAAGATCTGGACTTCGAGGTTGTCCTTCCCCTTGGCAGATATTTCTCTAACTTTTATGGTTGTAGACTGCCTCTCCCAGAGCAGGCTGAAGCAGAGGTTGATAACCATTGGGATTATCTATTCTGTGGGAATTTGTGCACCTCAGTCTTCAGAGTAGACACCTATGATAGAGCTTTTTTCTGAAGGACTGCTCAGCCCAGGAGCTGGATTTAGAAGCTTACCATGTTAGATAACAAACAGTGTTTTGGGAAGTGTGTGCTGGGGCATTTGAAGCCCCATCACCAGTTAATAAAGGGGAGAAATTGCTAGTATAGTAGCTTTTCCCAGCTAGATTCAGACATGGCTGTTTTAGGGCAGGTGTTCAAATATTCATTTTTACAGAGACTCTCCCGCTGCCAACAGATCCAACAGGTGGAAAACTGTTGGTGTGACAAATGAATATGCAAGGGAAGGGTTGAGGAGAGCTGCAGATTTTAGTGACCCCAACACAATTGCACAGATGGAAGCAGACACAGAGAGGCAGGGAGACCAGATATTGCTGTGTGCACAAGTTTAATCATGGGAGAGATAGATGTAATGCTCAACAGAAGGTGAAGAGACCTGGGAAAGGACCATTTCCTTCTTTTTAATCTTGGAACATCCTTTCTGAAAGCATTCTCCATTTGCTTCAGTTCACGAGTAATGAAATGGTCATTTTCAAGCATGATCCTTTTCCTGGAGTTCTTTACAAAAATCTGAGGATTTTGTAAATCTTGATCTGGAAAGAGGAAAATGAGGATGAGAGGAGAATTTTTTCATTACTTGAAGTAAACAGCACAGGTCTGAAGCATCTGCCTCATCCTTAAACTTTTATACCCTGACCAGGCCTCATTGTCCCTTTAAGAAAGTAAATCCATCATGATGGTCACCATGTTTTCTTGAGAGGAGAATTTTGTTTACACACAGAATCTGCATGCTGATACAAATTTCTCTTCCCTAAAAAGATTGGGCTTTTTCTGTTTTATCTTGAGCATGTCTGGGAGTATCTTTAAACATCAAATCTTGAATGAGTGGTTTCTTACGGTATTAAAAGCACTTTAACTGCTGACAGATGAGGGGTAAAGTCTAAGTGGATGGTTTCACAGTACAACATGTAACACAGGTGCTAAGGGAACTCTGGGGCTACTGCCTTTTGTTAGTATGTCTAAGAGAAAGGGGAGCTTATTGCCAACATCTCTTCTCTGTTTACTGTAATGTTCTTCAGCTTATGCTGGAATTTTTGCTCCTTATGGAAAACAAAACAAAATTTTTTAAATAATTTGTTTAAACTTACTTTCAAGTATGGCTCTATCTGAATAATTTTGTTTCAGGAATTGAAGTCAACTGCCTGTCTCTAGCAGGAATTTATATGAGAATACATGATTGTGAGCATTTCTCAAGGTTAGCTGAGGTGAGGTGAAGGCTTCTTCTCCTGGCCTGAGGGGAGGGTTGTACTTCTGCAGTGGGCAGGACTGCCTGCAGGGCTCGACCTTGTTTATGCTTGCCGCAGCTGACTCCAGTTCGATACACTGAAGTGTACTGGTTGATGCTGGAGGCACAGTGCACTGTTATAGACAGGTTTGATAAAGATTCCCTCTTCTGGTGAACAATTTTGGGAGCCTGCAAATACAGGTGAGGTCAAGGCAGAGGGAAAGGCACACTTGGAAACAGCAGACTGTGTTACTGCTGAGCAAGTGACTGACTGTCGTATTCCTCAGTTTTCCTGGTGGGCTGGAGGGGTAGAGTCTGTTCATGGAGCTTATGATCAGTGCAGGGATTCGAGCAGAACTTGATGTATAGGACTGTTCTCTGCAGAAAGGTGAATGTTGCTTGGTGAGAAAGTTTATGCCTTGAGGTTTTCGGTTTTCACACAGACACTGTGGGTATTGCTCACAGTGGAAACTCAGTGTTGTATCTTTAGCAAGCAATTCACTGAAAATTAAACTGCCACAGCAATGAGGATAAATGCTGGCTAAGTCCAGCCTTTCTAAATGCTCTAACAATAATATGACATGCAAAATTAAGGAGAGGAAGATTCATGTATCAAGCATTCCACCCTGTTTAACAAGGATGCAGTGAATATCCAAGACACTGCAGTTAGGATTAAATGAGAAGTTATGATACAAACAGAGCAAACTTCAACAGAGAGACTGAGATCTGTTTTGTTTCCTGAAGCTGAACAAATCTGACAGGCCTATTGTGGCCAGGAAATGAAGGTTCCAGAGGAAACTTCTTCCGTGGATGCACTTTACAAATCTTTTTCAGGTTCTTAGAGCAGAACAAAACTTATTCTCTCCTGTTGTTATGGGGGAAAATAAATTCCTGAAGTTAGATCCTGAATTCCACTTTGTTTAGTGTTTAGGAATCTGCCTGAGGAAAGGCTAAGTAAAAAAGTGTTAGTATGACAATAGGATTTTACCCTAGTTTCAATGAGACAATGTTGAGAGTCATCACAAATATCTGAAAAAATTCTTGCCTACCTTGGTCTGGGTCATGCAGCTAAATGAATGGCACTGTCACCAGAATTCATGTCCTCTTTTCAATGTCCCCAGGGAACGGATACCCACAGCCTTACTCATCCCCTGAAAAAATGCATTCCTTTGCTGCTGACTAAATGCTCCGTAAAGAGCACTGAGGTCTCCACAGAACTCATCTGGCATGACTCAGGCTGCCCACTTGACTGAGGCTGCTATCGCCTCCTCTGCCTGCAGTGATGTTGAGGTGATGTGTCCTACACTGTGACTCGCTAGGGCAGCCTCAGAGGGCAGATCCATGCTTGTTCTGTGCTAGCCCTACCCGGCTTCTCACGTTTTATGGTGGGCTGACTATTCAGCAAGAGTAGTTAAGCAAGGCAGTATTTCTGTGAAATTACACTGCTCTAAAGGTACTGCATTTTACTCTTGCTCCAAATCTCATTTTCAGTATTCTCCTCTGTGCACACAACTCCATTGCTATTCCTGAAGGAAACCCTGATGTCCTCCTTAGTGCAAGGCTGTGGGGAACAGATACATTGCACACTGAATACAGTTCTGATGGCTAACACCTTGACAGGGTTACTGAACTCCCCAGTCTTCTGCAGTTAAAGAAATGCAAAACTTGCAGAGTTTGTTTTGTTTTTTGGTTCTGCTTCTGCAATAAATGTGGTAATTGAATTGTATTCCTGGTGTGTTAGGTAATTACAGCTCTCTCCCATAAAGATGTCTTAAGGTTTTCCAGGCACCTCAGACAGACATCTTAGATAATCTTTCCACAGATAGCTCCTAAATCAGGCTTGCAGAAACAGTTTTCTGAGTCCTGTGTCATAGCAGGGTGCTGGAGTTTATGATAGAGATTAAATAAACAGGAGCAAGCTGTTACCTTGTCTTTGGATATTTTCAAACAGCTGGAATGCAGGCTTTTTAAAAGCTGCCATTTTTTTGTTTTCCTAAGAATTGGTCTTTCAGTCTGCAGTAAGGAAAATGGAGATGGTTCTTATTCCTGTCTTGGGGTGCATTGTCTCTCTTAAGGGTTGGATCCTGCTAGAAAGGAAGTTGCGCACCAGCTCTGTGTCTCTTAATTTTCCCTTTTTCCCAAACAGAGCATTATGAAGGTGCCCAGCTGCCTACAAAGCACCATTATCACAATGCTGCAATCAACAAGGTAGTTTGAAGCTGGAAAAAAAGCAGTCATCTCTGGCTTCCAATTGTTCCTTGAGCCCTGTGCTTAGCCCAACAGGTTACTTTGTGATTTTGCACTGTTTCTTGACAAAATATACTAAACAGCTTAATAAGGAGCGGCTAGACCATCTCTTTTTGAAGGGCTTTTATTCTTGCTTTTGTAGTGGCCTCACAGTCTTCAAAGTGATGTTCTTCCTGCTGTTCCTGAAACTTAGTGCACTACAGCATCTGTACAATGTGATCTGTACAATGTGATCTGTATTTTAGGGCAGGAGATATTGACAGAACATCAGCTACAGGGGAAAGCACTGAAAGGACAATATCCTGTTCAAAATTAAATTTGTTTGTACAACACAGGGAAAGATCCCATTAAAAAAATAGTGAGCATAGCTGGTACTAAACTAAACACTCTGGTATGTGTCTTTTTCTTGTGGAAACTGGTATTTTAGTGAGCTGCAGTGCAATCACACTCTGCACTGCTGTGATCTTCTCCTTGTGCAGATAAACAAGTACGTTGAGACCTTGCTATGGCCATACAGAAGGACAGCGGCAGTACTGACCTCTTCCTTCTGTCTTCATGCAGCACTTGAGCTTTCTGTGGTTTTGAGACTTTTTCCCTCTTCTTAGACTTTCAACATTGTTGCAGGATCTCTAGGTTTCAGCTTCCTCAGCTGATTGTTCCTTTAACACTATTTTCTATGCAGAAAAGGTTGAAATCTGTTTTGTCTTGTTTTCAAGACTCCTGCTATTCCCTCTTGTTCTAAGGATCACATCTCCCTTCTTTGCTCATCTTCCCCATTTTATTGTCTTTCAACATCCTTCTAGTGAAGAGGAGTGGCTCTAGTGTCCTGTCTGTTTCTCTGTCCCACCACTTCTATTCCCTTCCCGGTAACAGGTTTAAAACACATCTACTGCAACAAGTGCCTCAGTTTTTTAAAATCTAGCCATCTATGCAGAGAAATCCAACAAACAATTAAAATAATCCTGGTTTCTTCCTCCTCTTCCTCCTCTTATTTTTTCTGAGACAGGTGAAAAACTACTTATATAATTTTGTGCCACAATAGAAAATGGTATCTATTCTGAAGCAGGAAAGTGCATGGATGCCTGTGCAACAGGCTGAGTCCAGAGATATGGAAGACAACCTAGTCCTTAAGAACAAAAAACCTTTGTAGCTTATGATTTTTTAGCCTTTTGTTTGGTCGGGTTTTTGTTTTGGTTTGGTGGGGGTTTTGTTTATTTGTTTGCAGGTGAAGTGGTATAGAAACGTTGAAAATCTACCTTTAAAGGGAAACAAACATGCTGATCACATCTACTCTAACTCTGAAAAGAAAAGGAGAAATAGTGAAACAAAATTACTATTTAACCCCATCTCTTTGCTGTATTTATAAATCAGAGCAATATTACTGCTTTGGCATCACGAGAAATGCATTACAAGATTGTTTTCTTCTCTACTTTATAACATACCTCAATGCTGGACAAATTGTAACGAGCAAACTAGCCAGTGAAAGCATTTTTTTCTCCATTTTGCAAATAACGAATGCACTAGCTTACATTCTGAAAGATTGCTTTGTTCACAAAATTTTTAACTATACTTTGTAGATATATATAAGTTCATGATTTACTGGCAAAGAATTTGCTTCAGCTGTCAGTTGAATATCCCTTATTAGTGGGTCAGCAGTAAAAAGTACAGGAATTTATTTTCTTATTCAGAAAGCAGGAAAGAATAGCAAATCACACATAGCACTGCTAAATATCCAGGTATTAATGAATACAGCTATGAAAGGCCGCTTTAAAAAAAATATAATCTGCATAGGAAAGTGAATGTGAGAGAATCACTGGGTAACTCAAGATTGAAGAACACGCCCGACAACAATTATGCCTTCCTTTCTTTTTCACTCTGCTTTAGTGACACTATCTTTGATCTGCTGCCCATATCTGCTGGATGACCCTCATTTATTATAAAGTAAACTTTGCAGGATGGTGTTCTTGGCTGGAACACAGAAAAAGCACTCTTTGTGTAATAAAAATACTGTAAGGGAGTCGTTTATTGGACTGGCATGTTGGGTTTTTTGCTGCTTGAATGGGAGATTTACAGGCCTTTGCTATGTAGGTATTTATTGCAAGGTAGGGAGTAACTGAATCATAAACATTTTGGTGACTTTGAATAAAAGCTAAAGAAATGCTGAGGTCATTCTAGCAGCTTGTGTTTGCAGAGTGCAACAGAAGGTGTTCAGCAAAAGACAAATACTTTGCTTGGCCAGCTACACTAGAATCTCCTCAATTAATGTTATTAACTATTATTTGTTTCTAGGCGTGAGGTACAGAAAAACAGTGTTCTTCTCAGTAAACTACCTTGTCTGCAATTTATCCCTCACACAAAGATCCTTGTGATCACAATATTAAAAAATGTGGTGGCCAAAGTGCAATTGAGACCTCGTCCCTTTGCCCAGCCAATAATATTGTTTTGCATAATATACCTTCATTTTGACAGGCATAAAAATCCTGACATTAAGTAGCTTACCCACTCCAAATACTAGTGTAAGAGGTGGGATTAGGACAGCAATGAAAGGAAGCCCATCAAAGTCAGTAGCTGCCCTACACCATGCTTGTGTGCCTCCCTGGAGCACACTCCTCACTCACCAATACGTGTCTCCTGAGAGACCCTTGGCTACACAAGAAGCAGAGCACAGCCCTTTCTTTCATCAGGGTGAGTGAAGGGGCTGGGGAGAGGGCTAAGGGTTTGATGTGGCATTGGCCCTACAGAAAGTAGATGCAGCTGCTTAGAAAATGTTTTAAAATCTACAAGTAGCTAATACATCTAACTATAGGAAACTAGATATTTTGCCATTTAACTTAAACAACTCCAAGTATTCTTCTATGTTTCTACCAGGAAGATGACAAAGTTGAGGGCTAAATGTCACTTTTTTGGATTCTCGAAGTCTTTATAGCAGAATTCATTATCATCTTATGACACCAAAGGAAAAAATAAAATTAAAAGAATGTTAATTTTTGCTTAATTTTTCTAATTGTGACATACCCACATACAGGTATCTCAATACTTCTAGTAAGTGCATTAGAACAAATACTCACAGAAATACTGACAAATATGCAATATAAGATCATCACTGAACATTGTTTTATACAATAAGAATAGACCTCTCTGCAAACACAGGTCAGAAAGATGTATCTCAAGAAATGACTCAAGCTTGTATGTATTTATTCAGAAGTCAGTGTACAGTGTACTTATTTTGTATTTACTATCTGATCAATGTTCATCGTCAGCTTTTCTTCCTCCTGATGTAAACCTGATGTAATCCTAAGGATTACAACTTCTATACATTCGGTAGCTTCACTTTGCCATAACTGCACTGCAATAATGATATTCAATTTATACAGAACACTAAAATTTGATGCATAAAACCCATTCCTGCAAAACCTAAACTTCCACTGCTTTTGTTTGAAGGTTCTGTATCCCAGGTCTTCCCGTACTTGTACTAATATAAGAAGACAAATATACCCTTCAAATATGGGATTTCTTTGCACCTAACATTGAAGGTCTGTTTCTACATTTGTCCCTTTCCTTTCTGACGTTGCAAAATTAACCTCTTCACACTGACTTCTCCAGGACATCACCAGAGTAAAACTCATATGCCAGAAACCAAGATTCCACAAATACAGTATTTTAGGATTCCACAGCTAATTTCAACTCACTTTAAATTCCAATACTTGTGCAGCCTTGGCAACTGGTAAAGTCACTAATGAAACATGGTTTGTGAAGCTTCTGTCCTTGGTGTTTAAGACCTGATGTGTGTGAAGTGTGACCTCAGCCAACCTGTTCATTCAGACCAGAATATCTTTGCAATCGCCTGCTTTGTGGGGGTTCTAGATCAGATGACTTTCAATGATGGATCCAGAATTTGCACAGCAGTCCAAGGGAAATATGAAATTCATGTGATAGGCAGGATTATGGTGCCACACTACTTTTCTCCCACCTGTGTGTCACCAGAGCCTAAACTGACAAAGCCATCCTGAAACCAGCAGCAGTAGTGAGTTTTAATGGTGTAACTCGATGCCTTCAGTTCACTCTGGGAAAGACTTTATTTAATTCATTTCTCCTTCCAAGCAGCATCCCATTATGTGGGAACAAAAACTAAAAGGTGTAATACATTAATCAGCAATGGCATCTATGGCCTCCTTGAAAGCAGTATTAAAGAATGTACCAGTCAAGATTTGCAGCAACTGTCTGTTGAGTATGATTTTGAGGAAGACTGTGGTGTGACAGTCATATAAAACAGAAAGAGAATGCAAGGAGAGAATTTTCCCCATTGCTTCAGCCTCAAATCAACCTTCTTGAATCACCAGTAGAATAAAATAAGAAAGAGTCAACACGAGTTGCTTTCAGAACCCTGGGAATATGAGTTTTCCTGCGGAAGTGACAATTTGTTTTCCTCCTGGCAGAATGTATCACACACAATTCCCAGCACACGTGTGTTTTCTGAATCTCTTTTTTTAAGGGAAAAATATACCAATTAGCTCAGTTTGTGGTTTGCCAGGTCTTAATCCCTGAGTGGAGACAGGCAGCTCAACACCTGTTGAAGCTGATTTGTTGTGTAAAAAGCTGGATGCTGGACTCAGAAGCACATTATCAAGATTCTTGAGCTCTATCCAAAGGTCTGTCCTAGGAAACATCTCTCATCCCTACTTCTGACATAAAAATAATCCCTATACTGCCTCCTGAAGCATTGCCTCTCTTGGCTGAAAAGTTTGATGTGCTCAAACAAAGCTCTTCAAAGCTGAAGGGTGGTGAGGCAACTAGTGACAAGCACAAGAGCACCAATGCTACATCACATGTCCAGCAGGATTGTTTCCAGGAGCAGACAGGTGCTCACATGACCATGAATACATGTGTCCTGAGCTAAATCCAGCTACCACTCCCACCCCACACCAGCTGCATTCTGCATAGTGATGAGTCATGGTGTTGTGCTGCTGTGCCAGGTATAGAGATTGAGTCTCTGGATCTGTACTCAAAAGGCTTCCAGTCGCCACCACAAGTCCATCTGACCCAACCTGAGGATGTCTGAGAGATCCTTTTTGGTTTTGTAGAGTCTAACCTGTCTTAATTAATGCTGTCTTGCTGTTCTCTCTCAAGTCTACGGAAAATGTTAGGTTTCCTACATCAACTCTGCAAGACTCCTGCTCATCTTCAGAAAGGCACTCCTGAGAATCTGAAGTGTTGCAAAGCAATTTGATGTGGAGATAACTGAGGTGGCACTTGGTCATTCTGACTACAAAAATAGTCTGTCAATAGACAAGTACAAACTGAGGCACTCTTGGTCTGACATTTCTTGGCCCACAGAAAGTGGAAGCTCACCCTTGTCCTGCCTATCCTTTTCCCCCAATGCTTCTGGAGCAGCTGCCAGACATACAAGCCCAGAACTCTTTAATGCAGTTTTCTCCCATTGGCACTCATCTCCACAGAAAGAGAACTCCCATTGTTGCTTCTGTATTGCTGATCTCCTTAAAAAAAAAATTAAGTAAAAAAGAAGAGGGAGAAAAGAGGATCATTGAGGGAGTTTTTTAAGCTTGACTGTACAGTCCATGTCATGCATTCTCTTTGGATGGCAGACACTTATATGGTGATGAAGTCACTGAAATGTTTTGTGCTTTGAAAGCCATGGCCTTCATCTGGATTACAGGAGGCCACATTCAACTCCTCTGTCTACTGAAACGGACTTGAAAGAGGTTGGTAAAGACTGTAGGTATATGCTTTCACTAAAGACTGGTCTTTGAGAACAGCTTTCTCCACTAAGAGAGAGTAGATGGAAAAAGGTGAAAAAATCTTAGACTTCTGACTCAATGTCAAGAAAAACTAAATAAGGGGATCAGAGGCAGCTGATTAAAACTCATGAACAAAGGTATCCCTGATATCTAGAAGCATAGCTATTTTGAAAGGTGCAATCAAAAGAGGTGTAGTTATTCAGTGGTCTATTCAGTAGCATTGCTCCACCTCAGCTACTGCCCATTTGCAGCAATAGATCCAGATACACCATGAGAAAAACAGATCATTAACCCAGAGCACCTAGGCATAATTGCAGAAAGACAGAATGAGAAAGGCACTGGGATAAGACTTCTTGATGCATGCCACAGAGTGGCACAGTGGGACATACTGGCAGGGCTGGCTCATCTGGCAGCCAGACTCCTGCTACCCATTGATCTGCTGTCCTTCAAATGCCCTCTAGTGGCTGTGGCTCTGCTTGGGGGTCACATCCCCATAGGACAGATGGAGAAAACTAAATACTTTACATAAGTATGCTAAACATCACTTGAAAGCACGTGTGTGGAAAATGCCCACTGAAAGCCCCCAGTTCCCACACTTCTGGTGCTGCTGAACACAAGGTAGACTCTAACAGTGTAGCTTGCTGCTCTACTGAGCAGAAAAGCTGGGTTGGAAGGAAACTGGCATTCCAACACTGATGAAGGCTTAGACGGTCCTACTCGTGTTTAAAAAGGATACCTTGCTGTTTTATAGACCATTGTCTGAGGCGAAATTTTCTCTTAAATTTTTGCTTAAATGGAAACATAGTACTCCAGGCAACAGAGAAGGAGATGAGGCTCCATGTCATCCCCTGGTCAGATCCAATGAGTAAGGGATTCTACTATATAAACATCTGTCAAGTCTGCCACAGACTGAAAAAAGCCTTTGGACAGTGAAGTTCTATTTCTGAGGGTCCTAAGGGGTTACAAGGAAGCCTTGTGCAAGAACTGCAATTTGGTGAAGGAATTCAAGGCACATTGAGCTGCAGATTTACTTAGGGGAGTTGGAAGGGAATGACAACCCCCCCTTCCCTGTCATGGAACTCAAGGCTGGTTTCTGAAATCTCTGATATGGCTATGTAGTCTCCATTTTCAGGTGAGAGCTCTGTCTGACCTGCATCTGAATTTTTTAAAGATAATATTGGCTTGGGAGAAGATCACGAGAAGTCCAATTGCTGTGACAGTGAGAGTCAACACCATTGATGAGGAGGCCAATTCTCTAGATTTCTTTAGTTTTGTTGTTTTTTTTTAATACTTTTGTCTTTTTATTATTACAGTGCTGCTATTTTTGTTTTGGAGATCAGTATTCGCTGACTGCTCCACTGTTGCCTCTTGTTTAGATAATGTTTGGGAGCAACACAGCTCCTGCTTGATGGGTTTGTGACTACAGAGTGTTTTTGTAACCCTGGCTTTGGCATTGCTAACTTCTTACTGCTGCAGACCTCTCTGGATTATTTGTCAAGTTGTTTCAAACTTGTGTCTGAAAAACCAGAGTTATAGAAGTACTGCTTCATGTCCTGGTTCTCTGCAGTTGTATTGAGAGTGTCATCTATTTGGGGCAGGGCAGGCCTTTGTTCAGCTTGTGGCACCTAATATTTTCCTGCCCAGAAAAGCAGAGAAGAAAAAAGGCCCTGCATTGTTATGTGAAGACTGCCCTGATCAATGCTATGTGTGGATGTATAAATTACAACAGATGATGCACTTAGCAATTATGTCTTTGCATACATAAGCAGGACCAACAGCCCTCAAACTGCCAATATCTCTCTTGATTATCACCAAACGGCTGCATGTCACACAGTCACACAGCAAGAGGGATCGTGGAAATCAGAGAAAAGAATGACAGAGGAGGGGAGATACATCCCTCTCCAACAGGAAATGAACAACAGCACCGTTTTTTTAAAGACTGAAATTCACTTGCTTTTCAGGCCCTTTCTTGTTTGAGAGAATTTGGTTTGAGAAAGAGACATTTTAAACTAGCTCTGAAAGAAGAAAATTGTCTTCAGCTAATCATGCCCAAGGCTGTTTTTGTGGCGGGCTGCTTTTTTAACCAACTCTGTTTTCTGCCCCTTCTTTTCTGTCTCCTGGATCTTCACATGAAAGAACAATCCCCCTGAAAAAAAAAGAAGCCACAAACAAGCAAACAAACACCCCAACAAGAATAACTGAAATAAAAGAAACTCTTGTTCTTCTGATAGACAACATTACTTCTGAATTTCTGTGATTCGTTCCATGTTCTAAATTGTACCTCTCTGCTTGCACAAGAACCATATGAGACAGTAGGAGCTCGGGCAGAAGATGTTATCCTTCCCCATGTTGGTTGTGTATTGAGCACTTCCTACAAGCTCTCAAGAGTTTGAGAGAGAGCAGAGGAGCTGTGGGTGGTTTAGGACCTCCGAGGCTGGCTTTCCCTAGCAAAGGTTTACTCCTGCCCTTAGAAAGCTTCAGGCTGACATGCTGATGACTTGCTGATGTACAAACTTGTAGTTTGTACAAGTGTTGATAACTGGATAATGTTTTACATCATCTGTCACGCAGTCTTCCCTGAATCATGGCATCTGACATCTGCTGTCTTTTCAGCTTTTCTGCAGACTTCAGGAGAAAGAAACTCTCAGCTTCATCTGCATGTGAAAATAGGTTGAGACCTCAAACTCAGACATTTAGAAAATGACATAATCTGACATGAGCCAGCATGATTGGCAGGTCAAAGCATAATGCTGGCTCTTGCAGCTCAAAAGTGCATGGTAAATTGGCAAAACTGTGAAGCTTGTAATTTCTCAGTCTGTACGGTACATCTCTTGATATTCCCTCTCTATACAATACCCAGAAGAGTTATTTGATAGTTCAGATTATTCAGACCACATCAGGGCTCAAAAACAGTGGAAGAAGACAGAAATGGAGGTGACCTGATCCTCTGACAGGTAGCCAATGAAGCAATGACTCCAAGTGTGAAGTCAGTTAGGGCAAGCTTTGAAATGACACAGGCTCTTGGGTGGTGCTGAGTTCTGTTTAAAAACTGGGACGGAATTTTTGCAGTGGAAACAGCTGGATACTGAGTGATTTTAAAAATCTGGCTCTTATTTAGCTGCCTCCATGGGAGCTGAGCTAACTGAAAACCTGGCCCTGACTGGCTATGCTGAGCACTTTAAAATTCATCCTTCTGCTCTTGGAAAATTTCAGCTGATGTTATGTTCTACAAATAGTTCAGATTTCCTTGTTTTCTATGGGAAATTTTCTAAAGTTCTACTGTTCTGTGTTCTACATTTTTTTCTTGTTGCTTTCTTTTTCAGCTGACACAAATATCAATGCCTGCCAGTCTGTTCCAGGCTCTATATGCCTGTGTAGTTACAGTCTGCTAATGCCTTTGCTTACATGCCAAAAGGCAGAAGTAGCTATCTGTCACTTTGCTATTTGTTGCCTTTGAATACTAGCCTGAATGAGAGACTGCATCTTTCAGTCTGAGTCCAGGATAACACTAAAATTCAAGCCTCATCTGGAGGAGGAACTCCTACCACCAAAAGCATTAGCCAAATCTGAGGTCTTGTTGTACTCAATGTTGTGCAAATAAAGCCTGTATGTTCCCTGAAGAATAAACAGACTACACTGACATGGAGCAGCAGGAAAAACAGAAGGGCTGAAGTGTTGAAGCCACTTAGATAAAGGTGCACAAAGCCTGGATGGCCAAAATGGGGACAATATTAGATCTTGTTATCCTTCTGTTATCCTTGTGTTTCACAAACACAGCTGGACAAGTGTGTTTGGTGTATACTGTTAACTTCCAGGAGCCAGTGAAGGGTTAGTAACAAATAGTGATAAAAATGAAATGGGGAGTTTCAAACATAGGCAGAGGAGCAAATGATAAAAAGTCTTTTATAGGGCTGCAGCCACTTATTTAGCATGGGTGGCTGACAGTTGAAAAGTGAGCTGTTTTGACAGAATGCTGCGACACTCTCATGGGAATGGGAGAGGTGTCCAGACAAAATACCTTCAACACTCACGTCAGCTGCACACTGCTGGGAAATGGTGATTGGTGCATCAGTGCATTTGGATATGTTCGCCTGCAGCATGGGAACATGAAGGCACTAGCAGTGCTAGCTACATGATTATGATGTGACTTTAGGGCATAGTATAAAATCATTGGAAATCAGCTGTTGAGTGTTTTCAGCAGCCTAAATCCAACGGACAAAGAAAATGCAGAAGGCAGCAGCATGTATGCTCATGAAACCCTGGTCTGTGTATGGGCAAGGAGTCATTTAGTGTTTCAGTGCGGCTGAGGAGTGATGGTAAATCGAGACCCAATGCCAGATGAAGATTATCCAGATAATTCTGCTTTCATATAAAAGGTATAGGCTGGTCTGAACCACTTGACCGTCTGAGTAGAGGACAAATCTCCCTGTTGTTAACTTCCTGTTGGCATCCTGCTTCTGAAAATACCTCCTTCTGGGCAATAAAGTCAAAGCTAAGTGTTTGGCAAAAATAGGAGACATAGTCCTTCTGCTCTCTCATGAATCTGTGAACCTCTTGCTGTACCACTCAGGTCTGTTCAGAAGAGAGCAGTCAGCTTCTCCTCACCCCATACCTCAACAAACTTCATTCCTGTTGTAACGCTGTCTTCCCATTTGCATGCAAAGTTGGATTTGCACTGCACTGAACGCTGTTTAGATTGGCTATTATGTGATAAAATAATTTTGGCAGGGTGTGGGTGTAAGGGAGGGAAATCTCATCTTGTTGTTTTGCTTCTGCTGTCTGAGTCCTGAATAGGTTTTGGGAGCAGAGGAGAAAGCGGGAGGTGGGGAGTAACAGAAACAAGAGAGGGAGGACCAGCACTGTTAGGGAAAAGAGCCTTTTGTTGGATAAGCTTCATAATGAAGTTAAAGACCCATTAAAGACCATACTGCCTTTTGTTCTTGTGCCTGTTACCAAAAACTCTAGTGCAAGAGAGGATGTCTCTCTCCTTCTACTCTCTGGGTGATGGTGAAGACAGGCTGCACTCTCCACAGGGCAAATGATGTCTGAGTGTTTTTTTGGGGTCTGTACTATATCCACTGTGTAGAGTCAAGCCTAATACTTTGAAATTGAATCCTCTCTGTATGACGTGCTAAATTTACTGTCTCTTTGATATATTCTTGATACAGTCTTAATAAATGTCTTTTTTGTGAGTGAATGCTAACAAAAGGCTAGCATAGATTAGAAGCTGGGCTCTAATACTGGGCATTGTTAATATAGCCTTTCTGATGAAAGTTTTGCTGAGGGTGTCTTGGTTCCAACTTGAAGATAATTTTCCCTTCTGTTTCTTCAGTATGTCCAGGGTAGGGGGAGGAATGTGCTCCCTGATGTATATTCTTTCCCACTGCTATTTCTGGCTACCACAGTCCGCTTCTTCACAGTGACTGGACCAGGGTGCTTAGTTAGTGAATAATCTGTTATGGAAGATTAAACAGATTTCACTACAGTGAAAGAAAGATAAC
>WEIV01017105.1:117465-130700 GCA_013390005.1 Calyptomena viridis
AGATAACTTTGTGACCATTCAGTGGATGTTTATTTGGGTTTTTTGAGGGGGGTTGTCCTAAACAGTTTCACAATAATGGAGTTTCGCTTACCTTAAGCACAGATCCATAAAGTTCAAAGCATGCATCCAGTTTTGTGCAACTTACTGTTATAGAAAGAGGTTCACTTCTGAAGGTGGAAATACAGAGATTTGCTGCATATACTGTGGAGAAAACCCAGCATCAAATTTAAGGGAGGAAATCTCTTAGGCACAAACATTGGCCTCATGCTTCATCTTCATGCCTTCCTCTACTTAGGTAGGAGCCATTAGATATTTACACACACGACCTGAGAATCCACTCTATGGATTTCATTGGGATAGATGCAAGAACGAGCAGGGGGGACTAAGACTCCTCCCGTGTTAGGAAGCCATGGAACAATGGATGGAAAAATAAATCCCTTCATCATGAGATCTACCACTCCCACCCTAGGAGTGCTGACAATAAAATTTTGCTTGTCCCTCTCAGTTTGCTTTTTACCTGCAGTTTTGTACATGTAAAAACCCAATTGCCATATGAAAATCCTCAGAGGCATAGCTCTTTCCACCAATCCATGTGTGCATCTACAGTTCACACACTCACCAATGGATTACATATGGTGCCTTCTGCTGAGACAAGAAAGGTGGCAGACCTTGCATGGCACTTCAGCCTGCAAGCTGCTGATGGAGTTTGAACACCATATGAACTGCAACCAACAGTGTGAAGAGAAGGACTGTCCTGTAGAAGCCCCAGAAGCTACCTGTGTGCTCCCCTCTCTGGGCTGTCCTCATGCATAAACACATTGCTGCTGTTTCATCCAGGATAAACAGGCACGGACACTATACAGGCAGGCTCAAACCAGACTCAGCATCATCTCACACACAGTGAGGAGGATAACTTGTGGGTGATGGCAAGTCTGCAACTTGAAACCCTTGTTTAAAAATTGTTAAGATTGTTTTTAACCTGTTGCTAAAGCATCTTCATGAGGACTGTGGCAATTAGGAATTAATCTTTGTTTGAAACAGGAAAATATTTTCCACCAATGCATCAAAACTAGAATGTAAACTAGTCAGTAGGTGGAGAGATTTATTTTAATGACCTCTCTGTTCCTTTTTGCTCTTCTCGGGGTATAGCTAGCACTGAAGGAAATCATGCATCCAGAAATCAGCCAAGTCATTCCTCTTACAGAAATGAAAATCTCCTACCCCCATAGGGTAAAAGAATGAGAGGATGAAGCGCGTAATCTAGAGTCTTCATCCCAAATCGTATGAGAACATTAGGAATTATGTTGCAAAATCATTAATACTAGAGACACATGAGACCAGTCTCCACAGTAGATCTCAGAGATAACAATCTTTCTTTACCTGAGGTGTAATATAACAGCAATAAAATAACTTTGTGAATAAAGAAAATGGTAACAAATATGTCCATGTACTGAATTAACAAGGAAAATGAGGTTTGTGAATACACAGTAAAATAGGCATGCATTGCAAATTTATCTCTCTACATTCTGTTACTACTCGGAGAAATATTACTTATATTTAATCCAACTCTCATGCATGTGACAGGAATTCTTTAGTTCTCAGTAGTGTTATGCACTGCAAACTCCACACATCCATAGTAAAACTGTGCTCATTGTAAGAAGTAAAATATGATACCTGAATCTTAACTGATGTATTAATAATAAAAATGGATTACACGCATCCTTGTTTGCTGATCAGGGAAGAGTCTGATTTCAGATTTTGCCTCACTGACTGAATGGAAGAATACATATGCATGCAATATCTCTGACCTGGAGAAAATGTCAGAATCACTATAAGCTTTAAGGAGAAATTAAAGTTTGTTTCTTTTTTTTTCTTTAGCTATGTTCAAGTACATTCTAATATCTGTGTTATTTCTTAGGAAAAAATCTCAGAAAAATTTAATGTAACTCATTGAATCAGAAGTCTGTATAATCATAAAAGTCTCTGTACTTGAACATGATGCATTTTTCAAATGTTTATCATTTAGCATTTGTTGATGGGGCTGTTAATGTAAATCCTGACTCTGTGAAATGGGGACACATGTTGGTGATGCAGTAGTGTTTGATTTTATGGTAAGCTTCAGTTGTAGGCTGCTTGAACTCCTTAAATAAGCTTCTAGTTTCTGCTTAGCTATTGCACGTGCAGAAAATATATGCAACATTTTGTTCTTAACTGTACACAATTCTGGGCCTCTATGTACATCTCAGTGATCGGCACTGTGTACCAGACAACTTCTGTGCACATCCCAGTGCTGGCAGCCTGATTTCATAAAATTATAGAATGGTTTCGGCTGGAAGGAATCTTAAAGATTATCTCATTCCCAACCCCTGCCATGGGCAGGGACACCTTTCACTAGACCAGGTTGCTCAGGGCACCATCCAACCTGGTCTTGAACACTTCCAGGGATCCACATCTCTGGGCAACATATTCTAGTGTCTCACCACCCTCATAGTAAAGAATTTCTTCCTAACGTCTAATCTACATCCACCCTCATCCATTTTAAAGCCATTCCACTTTGTCCTACCACTACATGCCCTCATAAAAATTCCTCTCCAGCTTTCTTATATTCCCTTTTCTTCAGCCTCTCCTTTGAAAAGCCCTCTTGTCTAGGCAAAAATATTGAAACAGCGTGTTCTCCTACCCAGGAGATCTAGATTCTACCTGAATTTAATGGTGACATTTCTTATTGTGGAAGGTGTTTTGGAATTTTTCTAAACTTAACCCCAAATGTGGTTCAAACCAGGACCATTTCACCCAGGGTCAGGAAAAGTGTGAGGACTTTCTTTCTGCTCCTTGAAAAGGACTGTTTACATCTGAAGGAGCAAACCCATTAAAAGCAGGAGGGAAAAGCACATTTCCAGTGCTCACTGACTCCCAAAAAATTGAGATGCAGCTGGCAGTGGATGATGGGACCATTCATCTCACGATCAGTGCCTCAGGATGCACCCCATGCAGTCTGCAAGCAGGCTGCCGTATCCATGGCAATGGGCAGCTCAGTCTCTAACTTTTCAGTGTGCAGAAAAGGGAATTACATTATTTCATACTTGATGTAATGACTGTCTGGTTGGACACTTACAGCTAATAAAGAGTAAGCTTTGGGTCAGATATTTCTTGGCAGCTAATATCCACCTGTGCTAAAAGCTGTCAGTTTCTGCAGTAAGTCATTACATGACAGAAAATGGCCTTTACATCAGTCATTATGGCACCAACACAAAAGTTTTATTTCAAATGTAATAAGCTTTACGAAACTAATGCCACTTCTAAGTAAAAACTGGAGTTGCCTAGTAAGTGGGAAAACACAGTGGACACACAGCTGAACTTTGGTACTCACAGGCAGAAGAACCAACTTGTGTGAACTGCGAAAAGCTGAAGTTGGAAAGGGAGAACTAGTGTTATCTTTCTAGACAGAATGCACTATGTCCTTTAGAACTTATACTTTTTCTGGGGAGCAAGGGAAGAGGGAAACACAGGACACTTCAACACTTCGCAAATAAATTCCACTTTTATGAAACTATAGATAAAGTATACTTCTTACCAGGATGTGAGAAGCCGTAAAAAAGCAAAAGCCTTCCCCACAGCCAGTGTACAGTGTTGGTAAGAGCCTATGTATGAAGTTCAAGTCAGAAAACATTAAAATGACATGAGTTGTGTAAGTTTTCGGTTACCTGAACCACATGTTTCTGGATGTACCACCACAGTTAATTGAACTACATGTTTCTAGATTTGTAGTGATACCATGCCATAAGAGACCCAAGCCTTGTGCACATCAAAAGAACCTATTTTCAAGTTTTAGTATGTGCCTAATCTTTGCTCTCACATGCAAGCCATAAATGGCAATTGATTTATACAAATATGAGAATTTGTAATAAAGAAGTGCAGGAAGACAGTCATCCTCTCTCTTTTTCTTGTGTAAACACATTTTCCTTCTTGGTGAGGTAAATATTGCACTGAAATTGAGTTGTACACCAAATGTAGACACTGCAGGGTGCCGTGGTGCCTCCTTGGGTGGCTGCACTTCCGAATCCTTATCCAAGTCCAGGCTAGCTGGCAGCCACGCCAAGGGGCAACGTGACAGGTGTTTGGGCACCAGGCAGCCAAATGCCTCTCCACGGGAGAGGTCGGGCGACCTGGTGACTCAGGAGCTGCTAGCTAGGCGGTACACCCTACCACACACCCCACAAGGGGCTTCTTGAGTGTGGTTAGTTCACCTGACCCTAACTAGAGCTCCAGGAGGAGGACCTAAGGCTACTGCCCGTCAAAGGAAGCAGGAGATGACTCTCAGGAGTTGGGTGCAACAGAGAACAGTTTATTGAGGGTCCAACCCCAAGGAAAGCCAACTCAGGAGGGCCTTCAGCAGCTCTGAACACGGACCTTTATAGGGGGCGCAACTGAGGGGTGGGGAAAGGGAAGGGACCAATCAGGGTCTAGGGAAGGCGGGGTTTGGGGATGACAGACAGGAGTAGAAGCCAGAGGCCTTCTATTCAAGCCTATCAGGGACCGAGTAACTTGGATGGACAGGGAAAGGTCTAGAAGGAGGGGAGGAGTCAGGGTACAAATATGGGATTGGGAAGGAGGGGCCCAAAGGGGGATACAATTGTGGGAGGGGATAACAATTTCAGAGGAAACTAAGTGGGAGTAGAGGAAGGGGAAACCGGGGCAGTCCATTTACAAATAGTTATAACCGGGGGATAACAGAACTATACAGGGAACTTAACAAATACATATAAAACCACGAAATACACCGCCACAGCAGGGTGCAACTTTCTAAGCCCCAAGTAGCCAAAAGGTCAGAAAAGAGTATCATAACCACCAATCCATCAATTTTTAAATCTGTATGTTGACCACTGGTGTTGAATTTGGAAGTTACTCAACCCTAAAAGCCCATGCAACATGGACCAGATACTGGGGGCAGAGTAATTCATGTAATCTCTATAGCTGCTTGACAATTAGCAGGTGGTTGCACAGCTGACAGAAAAGCCAGTGGGAGCCATTGGGTCTGGCATGTGTGTATGGTACCTGAGCTGAGCACTGGAGGAGTTCCCTCTTGACCAAGGCAGCCAGTGTTTTTCAGCTGCAGATTCCAAAGGGACACCACCCATCAGAAACATCAAGTCTTACATGGCCCTGTGTCCCCAGGGGCAGTCAACAGCAAAGCAAGGCACAGCTGGGCAGATATGCTAGACAAAGGAAACAGAAAGACAGTTCATTCATTTTTCATTTTTTTCTTTCTGCTCCTCCCCCCAAAAAGGCCCACAGAGATACTTTTCCACAAATAGAAATTGTGCTGATTATTTATGTTAACAAGTAGCCAGTGCCCTCAGGAAAGAACAGAAGGGCATGGAATTCAATGGGAATTTTATCCCTATTACTGTCAACCTAGGATGCTACCACACTAGGCCCTACCTGTGTAGCATAACATTTATGACTTATGTGCACATGTGAAAGGAAGAAAGAGGTCCAGCAAGAACAAGATTTATGAAGGATGATGAAGACAATCACATTTGCACTACTCATTGACCTCAGGCATCTTTCTGTAGTTCTATTACCTTTTTTGTAATTTGAATCAATGGAAGAGCATTCACCATGGTAGCCAGAGGAGAAATAATAGGCAAAACTCTCACTCCCTGAAAGTCTTGGAGCAGCAAAGGAATGATCTCTACTTTTACATACAGAGTGGCAGGATGGAAAAAAAGAGGCACGATCATGGGAGAAAGAGGAGAATAATAATGAGGTAGCCACACTGGCAAATGGAAAACAGCAGGTAATTCAAAAAGAATTTCAGGGCAAATTAAAAGACTGAACTTCCAAATAGAAGCCAATGGTATGACAGCGTAGGAAGTATCAGGGAAAAAAAATCAGAGGTTGAAGAAGATAAGCAATGAGCTCAAGCTGTATTCCTTAATGGGCATTATGCATTATCTAATAAGTAAAAGTGAATAAGTCTGAAAAAAATAAGTAAGTCTGAAATTCTCCAAGTCACTATACATTGTTTCCAGTGGCAAGAACATCCTTCTTCTCTCATATCACTGATAGCACCAGTATCACAAAGAAAAGTAACTAATGAGTCATTTTGAACAGCAGGTAATGACAGTATTGGTCTTTATTCTCACTTGTGCCAAAACGCTTCTCACACCAGCCAGGGAAACTAAAGAATCCTAAAAGCAGCTCTCTACCAGGTGCTGAGCAACCTTAATGAACATGAAAATCAAACCCATTACCTGAGAGGGAGTATGAGAGAGGTGTCTGGTTGCCAATAACCACCACACAGATGCCTCATTCACTGTGAGACAGAGATATCTCAACTAGGAAGAGATATTATTCCATTAGCTGTGAAAGTCAGAGAAAACCACTTCCAAGTAAGGTGGCACTGTGTCTTCAGAAGGAAGGAGAGCCTCTCTCCCACTTAGCAGTTGGTATTGCAGACAGTAAAAGGTTGTGGGGGAAAAAAAATAAAAAGAGAGAAAGAAAAAAGGAAAGAAGTATTTCTGAAGCTTGAGCACTGGTCATCTGAAGAATCTACTAACTCTGCAAGATAGTGCACTGAGTAGACAAGTGCAGCTCAAGATGCCTGGAGAGACAGGAGAGGAAAAGATAAAAGAGGAACAGAGAAGACAAAAGCTGAGAAAATATTACTGGAGTAAAGTTAGAAGGGAGAAAAATTAGGCTAAAAAAGCCAAAAGCACAGAACAAATAACCCTGCAGACTCAAAACAGATGTCTCGAACAGGAGTTTGTGCTCCAATATAGTACAAGTCTGAGCCTAAGAGAAAACAAAAGACACACCAGGATACTTTCTCTTTCAATTTATCTTTATTTGTTCCAAGTCCTGATTTTACCTCTAAAAAGGGAAACTCTCTGCCTCAGAAAAAGCCTTAAACCTTCTCTGCTGTTGTCATTTACTTTTTCATCTCCCATCCCCATTATTGGAGTGTTTTCACTTTGACTATTGATCTTTATCACCAAGTAGCTGCATTGAGTGCATCATCTGGACACAATGGGATCTGGGGGCTGGCATTGGGGAGAAAAGGATGGTAGTGACAGCAATCTCAGAGGAATACTTCCCACAAGGAATGCACATGGGCATCAGGCATGAAATATTTTGAGGTTGTGTCTTATATCCAGAGCATAGAGGCAGTAACCTCAGGTAACTTTAGCTATGCTTCACTAACCTGGCACAGCATGGCTTCCTGAAGCTCTGCTGTTCCCTGAAGTCTCCATGGAACCAAGCCTGGCCCTGGTGATGCTTCAACACCCTGCTTCACTACTCTGCTGTACCTAAAAAGGGGAAGTGGAGCTCAATCCTGCAGGGTCCTCCTGGCTGAGTGTTCCCAGCATCTGTCTGGGAACACCTCCATGTCTGACCTTTGAAAATGGGCAGCACTCTTCTATGCAGGTTTCCAAGCTGAGGTTGGCCCAAGGCCATAGTTTTTACTGTGTGAATGATATGCCCCATTCCTGTAAAGGACAAATGTTTAATGCACCATGTGTCTACATTCTTCTCATGGTCTACCATGTTCCTGGCAAAACTATGGCTCCCACTATGTTTTAGGTCCCTTGTCCTAAAATTCAGTAAACCACTTAAGTGTATGATGTCAAAATCTTGATACAATAGGATGGGATAGAAAAGGCTGCAAGCTAAAGGGGAATTACACGTATTTCTGAAATGATAGCAGCTATTGTTTTGCATAATGCCTACCCAACTCCAAACCGATGCAGCAGATGGAGGAAGGGGAAACAGGTTACATGCCTGCAGTGTAAGTGTACTGACAGGCTTTGCTCTGCCAACTGCTTCAATGACTTGCCATGCTTCTGTTAGAGTGGTTTCTAAGAGGACATGATATTGCAGTTTAGACTGTGATTCATGAGTGCTTTTCATGTCAGAAGAGTGTGGTGAAGCACCAGTTTAGCTGCAGATATCAGCCCTTGGGTTATAAAATAGTTATTTTGTAAAAAGTCAAAATATTTATCATTTGGATATAGAGAGCAAACAGTAAGCCTTGATCAGAATCTCCTAATAAGAAGCACCTTGAAAAATCCCCTTATTTGTTTAATCATGTTATTTGCCACTCTACAACTTTAAAGCAAAGAAAAATCAAGCAAGAATTGCTATCTTTTATTTCTTTCTGTCACCGTTTAAGGGGACAGAGAAAATAAATCAAAATAAATTCAATATTAAATTTTAAAGACTTAAGGATAGAAAGAACTTTTACTAAAACAGAAAAAATAAAAATACATATTATGTATTAAAACCCACTCTTATCAACGCAGTATAAAAACAGAAAATAGAATTGAATATTCGACATAAAGACAACGTGTAACCAGAACACAACACAATAATCCTTCTCGATGAAATCACACAAGCTCTTGTACTTGAAAACAACGCTGGGGTATAGGGGGAGTTCAGAAACTATGACGACTCCTGATGGCCAGAGGGGGCGTTGGAGGGAGGAGGCTATGGTAGAGCAAGGGTTTTCTGGGATAGTGTTCCCAGTGAACAGAGTGAGAGAAACTAAGATAATCTGAACAAACCTCACCATCCCCAAGACTAGAAGAGCCCTCTTACCCCACTCCTGGAACCCGGGGGTCAGCGGAGGGTAGGACTGCACTTTGGCCCATAAAGATCCTGCAGAGCCCTCTCCCCCCACCTCCACTGGAACCTGTGGAGAGTGGGGAAGAAACTGGGGGAGCAGAGCCATGAAGAGGGAAAGGAGAGAAGAAAAAGAGGGAGAAGGAGAGGGGAGAAGGGCAGGGTAGGTTTCCCTAGCCAAACCAGGAGGCTGTAGTGCACAAAAGAATCTGAGATGATGCCAAAACACTGTGTCGTTCAGGAATCAGTCTCCAGTGTCCCGGCCCCAGCTGGCACATGACCCAAGATAGCATCGTCAAGGTCCTAAACAGCAGCAAACCCTCCCAGCAGCTCAGCACAGCCTAACAGAGCATGACGTCTAAGCTGCGCTGCTTTTTATACCCTCTGCCCCTGCCCAGCACTCCTCGCGCCTCACACATGCGTGTGTGCCTCTTTCCCACGCCCTCCCTCTCCCCGGGCAGGAGTGGGCTTTCATTTGATTGGTCCCTCATCGCCCCTGCCTATTTCCGGTCCCGTATGGCGGGAAGGCTCCTTCGCCTCTGACATGTGGCTCAGCCAAAATGGCGTCTGTCTTGTCCCAGCCCCTACCCAGGATACCCCGGCCACCCCCGACCACCGGAGGCATAAGGTTCAGGCGTCTCATGGGCCTGCACAGCTCCGGGGCAGGCGCCAGGCTCGGGGCCACGTTCCTGTGCTGGAAACGGGCCGCAGCCACAAGGCAGCCATGGGGCTGTGAGGGCCAGTGGGTAAACATGTGGCAGTGCCTCGGGTGCACAGCCGGTGGGGCCGACGAAGCTGCGGGCACAGCGCCTGGGGACGGCACTGCGTCCTGCTCCCGCCAAGCCAGCTTCAACGAAATATCCTGGAGAGCTCCCACCTCCACACGGGTCGTGAAGGCACGGCTCAGCTTCCTCTGCAGCACTCCACTGGCGGGGGAAACTGCACGGAGTGGGGAGGGCGGGGGGCCCTCGGCACGGCCCCGCCGGGAGCCGGGCTGTGCCCACGCGGTATGCACCGATCCAGGGCTCCAGCGGGTACCGGCTCCGCTCTCCGGCAGCGCCGCTGGCTTGGCTCGGCTCTGCGGGGCCGGGCTGGGCTCGGCTCCTGCTGCACTGGGACGGGGCTGCTGCACAACGCCCGGGGTGGCCGTGGCCATGCAGCCCCCCCATGCTGGAAGTGTGGGCACCCGCCGCCCGGAGCCATGCGAACGGAGACGCCCCTCCTTGCCAGAGCACGGAGCCACCGCGCAGCAGCGAACAGCAGTGGCCACGGCTGCCCCAGGCTGGAAGAAGGGTGTTGGGGAGTCGGGGCCGCCGCCTCGCTTCAGAGGCACCCAGCACAGTGGGACCCCTGCCACCTTTCCCCCAAGGGGAAAAATCAAAACCGGGCTGCGAGGGGGAGCGCGGGCCCCCCGCTTCCCCAGACTGGGGCACCGACTGCGACTCCGCCCTCAATGTAAATAAAAGTTTTTATCCTGCAAACTAAACCATAACACCTTCCAAACTGATGTTGTCATTTGCTATTTTATGACTTCACATGCTGTTCCATTCTGAACTTTCACACCAACACTTGTGAGAGTGGGCTATCTTAATTTTGTTATTGCATACTTAGAATTAGGAACTTGGGAAACGAAGTGTCGAGTTCCCTCAAATACATGTCTCTTAAGGACTGTCCTAGGAGCACCGAATCTGAGCAGTCAGAAGTCAATCCTGCTCTCAGTCCTGCTAGGCTGGATTTGAAGAAACAGCTTTTTTAGAATCTGCAGAGTTTACTACCAAAGCCAGATTTTTCTGTTACCTATGTATGATCCATGGATCTGTATCTGTTTTGTTGCAGGCTGCACATATTTTCTCCAGTATTTCCTATTACATACCAATAATTACTTCAGCAAACTTAATTTCAAGGACGGGTATGAGATACGATTAATGAGGGCTGAAGCTGTGTGAAAGAGGCTGAGATTCAGAGTTTACAGAATATTGGCCTAATATACCTTAGTATAGTAATATATAGTTGGTTTTTACCTGACAGAGTTTGTGGCTAAGCATGTACAACAAACACAATTCAAAAATGTGAAGCTCTGACTAGGCAGGAGCCAAGCTGTTTTAAAATTCTCCTGCTGAATACTTTCTAAGAAGCACCCCACCCATATTCAAATCTAGACAAGTCTATGTATGGCTAATTTAGGCAAGAAGAAAATTACTTTTTCCCACCTTGAATTTCTGCTTCGCAAGAATCAGTTTCTTTCCAATGTCTTGTATTGTAATCAAACCAAACCTCTCCATCCCGAGACTGCAAACCCTGTCCTTGCTGACGACTACATTACACTATCAGGTAGGAGGTGCCATTTCCCCACTGAAGCAGTGATAATGCAGGCACACGGATACAGCTGCAGAACCAGGGCTTTATCTCCAACCCCTCTCGTCACACCTATTTGTTATGGCCCAGAGCAAGGACTTGCAAGCTCCATAATGAACATGATGAGGCTCCTTGTCTCAGTTACTAAGATTTGCCTGCTTCTTATGGTGAAAGCAGCATAGTAGCTAACCAGGCTTGTCAACCCATCCCAAGACGTGCACATCAGCATGTTTATACAGGAGCTGTGGGATGGAGCAAGGAGCTGAAGGCTGCTTCAACTTGTTCCAATAAATTTTAGTGGTTCTGGTGCATTTTGGATATAGCAGAAATGCTTGTACCTTTTTTACCTGCACATGAAGTAATCTGTTGTTCATTTAAATGATACAGCCCTTTTGTGAGATTATTTGAAGAGAACTACAAAGAAGCCTATGCTTGCCTAGGGTCTAAATCACTCACTAGCACTGAAATGAGTTTTTAGTAGATACCACTGCCTCCCTCACCGCTGTACACCGACAAAAAACTCCCAACAGAAGCATAACTCAGGGACTCGATGCCTTCACCCCTGCTTACCCACAACCACCATTTCCTTCTCCATGTCAATATCTCTGCTGCCACTCCACACAACCTGAAAGGAAAGATTAAAAACTGCCACTATGGGATAAAGGTTCAGGGATTTCATTAAGGGTGGTAACATACCATGGCCCCAGTCTCTGGTATTTCCCTTTCATTACTGTTGCCTTCATTGGTCCTTTTCATGTCTGCCCTTTCATCTGCATCATTGTCAGCCTTTGTTGACATGATACCAGCCACATCCCTTGTGAAAACAGTGCACTAGATGACTAACCTTCCCTCTCAAGATGTCCTTGTCAGGGATTTTAAATTGAAATTGAGGACACCTTCACCAGTTTTTCCACCTGTAAGGGGAGGCTAGCACTGGCACTAGCCAGGGGATAGATAGGCAATTATAGGGGAGCAATTCACCCTAATTCTGATCCCTCAAAAACACTGCTCCTGTTTTCACTGTGTCATATTTAGCTCCTTTGTGTGTGTTTTGAATATCTCCCTTCTAAATTAAAAAAATAAACCTCTGGGATTAAAGCATTCGGCTTTTGCGTTCCTCCAGCTGCTGTTCTGCCATTGCAAATCGGTAGTCACACTTCTATATTCCCACACATCAACTCAGCAGCAACAAAAGAGCCAAATGGAGCTTTTCTACCCATTTGGATTCTGTGGTCTAATAGCTGCCAGGCATTTGACCACAACTCTTTGGCTTGTATCTACAAACTCCAGGACTCTGAGTGGGCTTGCATCCAGGTACTAGTTGAGCCTGCAACAGCTTAGCTGTCATGGGCAGCACAGGCAGTGTGCATTTGGTTCACTAAAGCCATAGGCACATTACATGCAGGCTGGATCTAAAGCTCTCTACAGAGGGAGAAATGGGAATCCATTGAGGGATTGGTTTGTTTTGCTGAAATATGTAACAGCTCCTTTTAATGTCTATTGCCTTTCCCACATCATGATGATTTCATTTAGGAACATCTATAAAAATACTGAACACTGTGGAGGTGCTTTTGGAAACTGGGAGACCTAACTGAGGTAGTTTAAAAGGCACACCAATCCACCAAATGTATTGAACTGTGAAAGCGTAAAAAATTTTTAACTGGTTTTAAAGAGTTTCTAAGTCTATGGAGCATACTGCAAACATCAGCTCTCTGGTTTTATACGAAATGTGCAGTTCTCCATCACCCCCACTCTGGTTTGCATCACAAGGCATGTATCAGTCTTCCTTTGGATGAAATCAATTAGAAGTTGCACATGAACACTGTGCCTAATGCACTTCTGCCCCAAGTCAGTCTAGGAGATCAGAGTAGACCAAGTCCAAAGCAAAAACACCACGACCCTGGAATGTGCAGATTGTGTATGTGGATCTTGGCACCGGCTGTTTCACATTGTAGAACCTCTCTCAGAGCAGTAGAAGCAGTCCACACCACCTTACAATGCAAACATAGTCTATCATAACCTCTTCTGTTATGAGAAGCTGAGAGCATAAACTGAGCAGTGCAGGAGTAACCTTTAGCATCTGTTATCCATGTGGGAAGATACAGATAGCTCACCATCCAATATTACTACTACTATTAATTAGAGTAGCACCTTGAGGGCCTGGGTAGGGATTAGGATGCTATTATAGGCACTACTTCTATTTAATAAAATGAATAACATGAATAGAAAAAATACACTTAGCTACAGTCTATTCA
>WEIV01017106.1:0-17686 GCA_013390005.1 Calyptomena viridis
TTTCCTAATATCCAGTCTGAAATATCCCTGACATATTCAAGCCATTCCCTTGCATCTTATCACAAGACAGTAGAAATAAGTCAGCACCAACCATGTCTTGCAAGAAATCTTGCCCACCATGCTGAAGTTGTAGACATCAGTTCCTAAATAGTGTCACCTGTTTCTGGGTTTATTTTTTGTTGGTTTATTTGAGGTTTTGTTGTTTGGGGGATTGTATTTTGGTTTGGTTATTTTTCACAAATTCTACTTACTTTTACTCCAAACTGTGGAAGGTCAGATTCATTCTAAATTTTTAGAGCACTACAATGATTTCTAATTTTGCATTTTAGAATGTTGTTCTGTGGCTGTCTGGAATTGAACTCATGAAACAATAAGAAATTGAGAGCAGAAGGATCACATTTGCCACCAGTGACTATTGAATAAATAAGCAGTTGTTAATAATGTTGTTAAAAACCTTCTAAATATCTTGGGACTTTTATCTTTTGCAAAAACTTACTAACAGTTAACGTGGCTGTGGGCATTAGCAAGATTGTTTGTTTCTATAAAACTGACATTCTTTTTTTTCATGCGAATACCAAGAATTATAATCCATTATTTTGTCTCCAAGATGATTCAAAACATATAAACACAACTTTAAATCTAGAACTACATGTCATGCGTTAGCCAGCATTAATCTTGGGACTCCTTTCCAGAATTTAGCATGCAGAATATTAAATTAAAAAATAAACCTTTAAGAATTCAGTGTAATTTCCTAAGTGAAAGGCAGAGATACCTGAGAAGATCAAAGGGCAGAAGAGAAGTAAATGAAAAAATATAAATTATAAAATATGCATTCCATTATTTTTACTAAACCATCAGTGTGCTGAATTTAGATTAAGAAATTTTGCGTATGCTTTAACTAGGAAAGTTATTATTCGTCTGCATTAAAGACTTTTTAATAAAATGTGGCTGTGAAACAAAAAGATATATTGCTTTAACCATCTACACCTTCAAAGCAAAAGTTCAGTACGATTCATGAAGTGATCCTAGATCAGTGCAATAATGGACCAGTCAAAGCCTGGTAAGAAGTGAAGCATTTACAAGAATTTAAAAAAAGTACAAAATTATTTGGGGTGGGGGGGGGTGTTACTTATTTAATAAATTTTTACTTCCAACAAAATCTGTAAAGGTATGTCATAATGAGAACAGGAATCTTATCCCAAGTCCACATGTCCAGGAGCAGAGCATTATTACTACATCTTGAAATTTCTCCTCTCTAAGTCTGGATTTAATTTTTTTTCTTTTTAATTTGATTAAAAAACTGAGACACAAGAAGTTTTAATCTCATTAAGCACAGTAATTAAACTATTCTATCTTTCACAATGTATAAGAATAATCATTTATTTTTCACAAAAGAAAAAAAAGTGATTATCAAGTTTTGTTCTCACCCAAGTTAAGCTGATTTGCCCAAAATAAGTGTGGCCCACTGCCGTTACCAAATCCCATTTCTAACTTCCTCTCTTCTGGCGTTTGTGCTCTCTTGAATGCAGATCTGGAAGCATATATCAAAATACTTCTAAGACTGGGTTACTGCACAATTGCATGAGTGCCAGTACAAGGATAATAATTTTAAAGAAAATTCAAGTTTAACCAAATCAGTATTGTATTGCTTTATGGAATTAATCCAGGTGTTTTGTATGGAAAAAAAAGTGTTCTGATTATTCCTCTATTTAGATTAACAAGTAACAAGAATATTTCTTAAAAAACAGAGAGAACAAGATTTGAAGACAGCACAATAGACCATATGAGTTTCCTCAAACATATATATATTCCCACTGGTTTCTTCCGTATATGAGTCCTTATGCAGTTGATATTTACCTTTCTAAGCTATCAAGTTAATTGCTTCCAACTTTTCATCAAAGAATAAAAACACCTTCTCTCCCTTTTATCATCTGTGACAAAATAAAATGAGTATTTTCTTAATTAAGAAAAGTACATTCTAGAAAATCTAATTGCAGATGGAAAGACAAATGTTTGGCAAGGACATGTTCCAGAAACTGTTAAACCACTTACTTTTGTAAAGCTTTGGCAGATGGATAAAATGATTGAAAACTTTTGAACCAATTATTACTTCCTTGATGCACAAATAGCTTTATTAATTACTGGATGTGCTGTATACAAGAATTTTCCTTTTTTTCCTTATAATTATTTGTTGATGAGTCCCAAAGGATAGTTTTCTCATTAATCTCAAAGGATGATACAATGTCAAAGTTCAAATCATGTGACTGGAGAATTATTTTTCATGTATTCATAATGCAATGTATTTACACTTCTTGAAAATAAGTCAAACGATGCATTTTTTACACCTCGATAGTCTATGATCTAAAGTGAGTAGGCGTATAGAAAAGCAGGCTTTTTATGGGACTAAATTTTCAATTTCTTCTTCTGAAAAAGAATCTATCATATTCCTAGTGATACACAAGGCTTTTGCCTTGCAAAGATAGACCAACATACAGCTACGGGAAGTGACTTTCAGTCAAATCAAAACAAGGATGTTTCAAGTGTTATTTCCTTAGAAGACTTGCCAAGATTTTTTTTCTGAGTCACTCACATTGCATGATGCTTCACATTTGGTACTTGAAAAAGCATCTCTGTTCTTCATTTTTTGAACTACAGTTAGGGTGTTTATCGGTCTCTTTGCTGATTTATATAAAATCATTGCTCATTACAAAAGTGCAAAATCACTTTTTCTCAGGTACAGGGATTTTACCCCAACCAGCAGCTGAGCACCCATGCAGTCACTCAGTCACTCCCTTACACTCCAGCAGGACAAGAGAAATCAATATGAAGGGCAAAAGTGAGAATGAATAGGTGAAGAAGAGAGAAAAAAATTTAAAAAGCAAAGGAGCTTGCTCACCAGTTCCCACAGCTGTACCAATGTCCAGGCATTCTCTGAAAAATACCTTTGCAATAAAAATATCTCACCTTTTTCTTCCTCTACCATAGTTTTTATTGCTGAGCATAGTGTTATGTGACATGGAATGCCCCTTTGCTCAGTTTGGGTCAGCTGTCTTGGCAGTGTCTCCCCTCATACTCTTGCTCACGCCCAGCCTACTTACTGGGGGGGCTGGGAGGAAGAATGGGAAAAATAAAAAGCCTTGAGGTTGTGCAAGCATTGTTTAGCAACAGCCAAATGCTGGTAAGTTATCAACACTGTTTTAGCCTCAAATGTAAAGCACAGCTGTAGCCACCCCCTGTCAGGGCTTGCCGGGGTAAGTGTATCCCCTGCACTCCCCAGGGGATGGCTGAGGGAAAGGGAGGACGAAGAAATTGCTGGCGGCTCTCCCTGGTTACATATAATACAAGTTTATTCTCTCCAGAGGCAACAGGCCACCTGGAGGGTCCAAGCTTATCTGGGAATAACCAGGGAAGAGCCCTTCCCATTTCCGGCCCCTGGTTCTTATAGGGGCTCCATCCAATGGGGACGGAGAACAAGGGAAGGGACAAACCATCTGGAGTGAGGGGTAGGGCACATATAACAGAACATACCATAGAACAGAACAATAATATACAGTGAGAAATATATGCTAATTGCACACCACAACACACAGCACCTTACAACTATAAAGACCTACTACATCAGGATATAGTTTTGTTGATAGAATTATATGACCTTACTCTCACACTTCTGATCTATACAGAGAATATAAGACAAATGACTGAAAAATCATGTGTTTAAAAAAAATCATCACAAGCACTTTTCATCATCATTCTTTCATGGTGGTGATGACATGATCATAAGCTATTCATTTTGTGTTTCTTGCTTTGCTCCAGACAGAATCTTTAGTTTTCAAGCAGTGATCCTGATTATCATCTACATTTGCGGCCTTGTCCTAGGCAAACAGAAAATCCACTTCTTGAGATAGTTCTACAACGGGTGTCTAAAACCTTCATTCTACACAACTTTAAGCAACACCTAACACATCAGTGGCACACTGTGAGTAAGTCCCATAAACACTAGAGACTCCTGCACTTAAAGTCTGCTGAACCTGCACAGACATCTTTATGGAAACTTCCACCTGACATCCACTCTGGCAGTCACACTTGCATCACCTGAGCTGAGATCGAAGCCCATTCACAGCTACATATCCCACAAACACTGTCATACAAGGTTCCCTAACTGGCTTGACCCCAGGTTTCCCATAGCAGTCTCAGACGTCTCTATCCTTAAAATAATTTAATCTTGGTGCAATAGCAAAATAACAGGTCATGCACCATGGTGCCTTCGAGGAGGGATCCCAAACAAAGGAACTCCTGGGCTCTACACCCTCACAGTCTGAGCACACCGAAGTCTGGTGCTGTCGACTCCTGCTGTGTCCCGTCCCTTGACTGGTCCTCTTGCCCTTTGTTATGCAGAGGGTCGGCGCTTCAGCTCTCCCCATCCAGGGCTCAACCTGCAGCTGCACACCGAGCTACCTGCACTGAATGTATTCTTCAAAAACACTTCAAAAGAGTTTGGGAAAGGCCTTTCTCCAGGTGCTGCCAAAATAAGTGCTTCCAGTGAAAATGTATTTGAGTTAAATGATTACTCTGTTCCTTCACAATGACCTGATTCAGCGACTTTCTCCAGTGTTTCAGAAATAAAAGAAAATAAGGATTGTCCTTTAAAATAAGGAATGGATCATCATGCTGTCGAAATAAAGAACTGTTCTTTTAGATATGGTGTGGGTAGTTAGCCTAATCATAATTCCTGAAAATCCTCCTGAACATGTGAATTTCTAACCTAAATTCCTTGAAAATTAGTAAGTTTTCTGTAAAATGACTTTTTTTTCCATGTCAAACTTGGAAAGAGCTGATACCAAAAAATGGCTATTAACATGTGAAAACATTTCTTTTTATGGAAGTCTTTGGGGAAAATCTCTATAGAAAAAATAATTTCCTGCACATTTTCTTCGAAGTTCATATCACACAAATGTATATCAATGCAACAGTCATCCCTCTTTTTGTTTTAAAGTAATGGACATTAGGGTAAATCCATTTGCCTTCTGCTCTCAAGACTAACATCTCAGGAAATTCTACTTGAATTATTTGTTGATAAAAGAGTAAATAAATGAGATAATATCAAGTATATTTGTCATAACAATTTTTAAAGTTTAGCAAAGTGAATTCTATTTATTGTGTAAATATTCAGTATACCAGTTCACAGACACATCACATATCCATGTGTTTACTCATGCATAGTAAACATATGACTTAAGTGTAATGTAGGCATGTTATGACACAAAAGAGAGAGACCAACATATCCTAGGGTGAAAAGAATATTGCTGAGATAGTTGAACAATTACATTATTTCCTATGAACATCTGCTCTATGCCAGTTCACAGCCTTTTTCTTTCCTAACTCACCAATAAAGTATAAGATATTCATGTCTGAAAACTGCAAAAAGAGTGAAACACTGTAGCAATAATAAAATGAAGAAAAACTGTGAATAGTGCCAGTAGGGAAAGATGTCTTAGAACCATAAATGGAATAACTAAGATAGTATTTTACAAAGGTTATGATTGCAGCTCTTCCAGGCCAGTTACACTTTTATATCACTGATAAATTTACTACGTGCAGGTTTATTGTCAAGAACATATTTCCTCCAATTTTAGTGCATCGCTTAAATTTTATACTTCCAGGAATGTTCACAAGACATTACATCCAATAGAGAATAAATACTATCTGGTTTTTATTATGTTTGCCACCAATTTTCATTAGTTTAGCGTAGTTAGGGTTACTCTTGACCACTCCAATAAAATCTGCTTGGATATCTCCTTGACACCAATTAGGTTGAACATTTCTCAAACCTCAGATATACTTTGTTGTCTCTGCTCTGGTCTACATAGTAGCATTCTCCTTAATATGAATAAATTTTCCAGAATCTAAACCATCCAAAATGCTCTGAGACATTTTTGAATACTGTTCCTCTAGCCATTTCCTTTCTACATTCATAGATAATGCTTTATGTGCTTGTTGGATGTGAGGTAATATTCAAAGTAAGTAATTAGTAGCACAGTCTGGCCACATGCTAACATCCCTACATGTATATAATCCTAAATAAAATTAATCAGTGAATCATAAGACCTATTTGGTAGCTAATATTTTATGCTATAAAGGGCCTACAAAATTTTTTAAAAAGTAATTAAGGTCTTTGACTTCTTTTAGGCTCTAGTGTTTGCTAACAGATTTCTATTGATCTCTCACTGAGGATCAGATAACGAAAAACATCCCCAACAGTGACTACCAAGCCGTTTGATGAAGTACATGTTGGCTCAGGGCATAATTTGGTCTGTGTGGCAGCAGAGCTTATCTTGTTGCCAATTTGTGAAATGAACCAGAAGTTTTGGCACCTGTTCAGACCTGTGGTTATGCAAATAGTAATGAGACTGCGGAGTGCTGTGGGAAGTCAAGAAAAGAAGCGTGCAAACTAAACAGCCTGCTTGTCTCCCCATCTTTTTTCTCAGTAGGACATAGGTTATGGGACTCTGACAACTGTTTATCTAACCTATGGAGCAAAAGATTCAAATGGGTGCAACTTGAACTTGCTAGACTCTTGCTGCTTCTGGGGTAATAGCCTGGGAACTGATTTGGGCTAGATCTGCCAGGTACAGTGTGCCTCTCTAGCCCAACGTGTGTGCTAAGGAGCTAGCACCAAGCTGACCAAAACCATATCCATATGATGATGTCTTGCTAAAATAACCATTAGGACATACTGTAGCATGTCTTAACTCCCACATCAGAGGTTAACAAATGTTGGAGTGAGATCGTTAAGTTTTATTAACAAAAGAATAGATTGACCGATGGCTCTGAGATAGATGTAATCAAGGTAGGAGCCATAGCCTTTGCAAGTGGTAACAAGGTGACTCTCACCTGTCACTCAAAGACCCACGTGTGACAAAACTTAGCCAACCAATCAAAAGTTAACTATTTTGTTGGTTAGTTATGGTTTCCCATATATGGAAGCGTTCTTAGAAAGATCCAGAGAAGAGAACTGAAAAGAGAAAGAGAGAACCATGAGAGAAGCATGAAAGAGCCAAGAAAAAGAACCCTGGACGTTAACTATGTAACAGAAGTGTGAAAAATATGAAGTTGTATTTTGCTTATCGCATATTTTTGTTAAAAAGTAGTTAAATAAATATTTTATTAAATTAGATTAGAAGCAGACCAACGTAGCATTGTCTGTGTGTTAAGAACTTATGATGAGTAGTTAAGAATAAGAGTGTTTAGGGAAACATATATTTACTCTAAGGACCTTTGTTTAAGAAGGTGCTTGCCAGACACCTATTTGACAAGGGGTAATAAAATTCAAGCCCTATATCAACCATTGACATTGAAATGTAACTTTCCATTTAGAGATAAGGAAAGTTAAGAATGCTTTTAGAAAGTTTTTCTTTTTTTATCACAAGCTGAGGACCACCCTCTGTGTGAAAAATTGTATAAAACTCATCATATTTTATAGTTCAAGTGTGCATTAGCTCTGGGATGCACCTGGCCATATTAATCCTTTGCTTCCTGAATTTGTCCCAATAAAACAATTTGNATTAATCCTTTGCTTCCTGAATTTGTCCCAATAAAACAATTTGCATTTTATAGTGAGTGGTTGTTTCTCACAAGAAGTATATGTGGCATGCAAGATATATGGATGTAAAAATTAATATTGATAAAAATCTTTGGTTAAGTCCTCGAGACTCTGAGTAGCTGAAGATATAAAAATCTAAACACTGCAAACAAAGACCACTTTCTCTCTGCGGACTGAAACACTTAAATTCTCTGAAGATGATCATATAAGCATACTGGTCTCCCAATCATCCAGTAGATCAAGTATTAAATTAATACATTAAACATTCACTAGAATAGGAATATGAAACTCCTAGTCCCCTTCTCAAGGTGGATATCCCAATTACTAGGTGTGATTTTCTTTCTAATTCTTGAAAGTACTTAATTTTTGTGGAAAGAAGCAGTTTCCTCATGAAGAACAGAAAAATACCCAACCCTGTCCCAGATGATAATTTAACTTAGCGTTAGGGTTCATTCACATAAATAGGAGATATGGGTTCAAAGTCCAGGAAGGTAAGCCTGCATGTCTCAAAAGTGGGTAAGTGGTAACACAGGACTGAAGGGAGTCTGGGGGGAGCAGCTTTTTTTAATCAATTATTTTGGTGCTGGACTAGTATTTGTGTTCTGGGGACATAGATCACAGGACGACTTGGAGTTTGGCAATCCATTTTCTATTGAAGATTGGGAACTTTTCATTCTTAATTATTTTGTCAGGCTGAGCTAGTTTACAAATTTTGAATGAAGCCACATATTCTACTTACTTGTAATATCTAATATGTTTCTTTACATAGTCATCCTTTATCCTTTTCCTTTCCTATCTGTTTTCCTATTAGAACACCTTACACTTCACATACAAGACTTCTTGTTATAAGATTTTAGACTTATTTTGTATTTTCTGAATACAATAGCATCAAAGTACTTTTGACTTAAAGAGATAGGAGCTTAGATAAAACAATTTCTATCAGAACAAAAACTCTTTTGCCTTCCAAGCTTTCAAACAATGCAAATAACCTGTATTTCCCCTTGCATTTAGTTTTTACCTCCTGGTAGAAGTTATTCTTCATAGTATTTCACTCTTTATAAAGTAGAAAAAAAATCTGAATTTCTAGCACTTAAAAAAAGGAAAAACAACTTTAAAACGTATCAAAATACAACAAACAAGTCCCCCCTCCCTCTATTACTTCAGGCCTACCTTTCAGAAAAGGATTTAACCATGCAATTTTCATTTCATTTACCTATTTCCATTCAGGACAGCTCCATCAACTGTGAAAGCCTTGAGACTGTCAAATACATGTAAATTAGATCCGAATCATTTCTTCTGCCATAGTAAATGCACTGTATGTCTCATTAACCACTGTGCACCATCAACCATACCAGCAATTTGTAACTATTCCCTTATATGAGGTAAGAAGCACCAGGCTACTCTGTATCATTGATGTCAATGACTAGATGTAATTCTGTCAGCTTTGTCATGTCAGCTTTTGAATAAAGCCTCAGCTTTAATTAACTGGCTTCCTAGGGTGAAATCAGAGTTTTAGTCAATATTTCTTAAGTTTAAACAATAGTTCTTGAATTCTGTATAGCACCTGTCACTGTTCTGTCTTTGACATGCTTAACAAAGGTGCTCAGTCTTTTTCAACAGCCATTACCATGGAAAGCCAGCGTAGGTGGTAGCCTGTATTATCATATTCCAGCTAATTGCCTTTCTGTATGCAATTTTCCTCCTAGCTGTTTTGCATGCAATTATTATGAAACCATTACATTCTGATAGCACCCAGATGTTCAAATTGAAATCACAAACTCTTTTGTTAAGAGACTGTACAATATATTTCTAAACTAATTTCCTCAAGAGTTTGGACTCTAAACACACAAAACAGACAAACAAGCTCATAAAAATGGAAAAATATCCTCACATTGAAGAGAAGGATAATTTCAAATGTTATGCTTGCTAATAATCACAATGTTCAGCAGTAACTCATTTCAGTGTTGGCTCCTACATCCTGACCTTACTAATGAGAATATTTTAATGCCAGTTAATGAGAATTTTGCAACTAACTTCAAAGAGATTAGGATTTTATCTTATGAATTCAGATCCTGTAGAAATCAAATGTGTATGATAATTATATTTTAAATCCTGATTCTAACTGTCCTAAAGCATTGTTTCATAGACTTTATAGAAAAGTTCCCAGTAGACAGCTATAATCTCAATTTTTCATTTCTTGTTTTCTTCTTCACATCTTTTCTTCTGTGGTACTGCTTGAAATTAAATAGAATACTAAGTCACTTTAAGAATTATCTTTAAAAGCAGAACAGGTTATTATGTCATCATGCTTCATGACATAATGAAAAATCATACCTGATAATTGTAAAAAAATTATATGTGATGACACAATACATTCAGTATCTTTAGGAAAAGTGCTTTATATCTTATGAGACTGATGCCAGTTGATGGCTCATCCTTGCACAGAACTAAGGAAAAAACAGTCCTAGCTTAACAACCATTAAAAATTAACTGTTAAAAAAAACCCCAATTTTTACTATTTCTTTTCAAAAATGTAATCAATGTATTTGAAATTTGACACAGTGCCATCCTCTACTCATTTTTGACATTATTGTAGTGTAACTTACATTACACTACATTTTTCACAGTAATAAAGAATATGTTTTTTTCAATCCATTCAGTTTAAGACATATATCAAGCCCAGTAAGCATTTAAAAAAAGACCAACTGATTAGTATATATATGCTGTAAAACTGACTGTATTCTACATGACAGATCTTGGAAAAAACCCCTCAAAGTTGTTAATAGTAGGTTTGTTTTATGTTTAAAACAAAGAAAGAAAAAATCATGCTGTTGTGTATCATTATGTAGAGATCATAAATTGTCCTTTGCCACACCTATTCAATTATTTGAAGCACTAAGAATTACTCCAGAGACAGTTTGCCAAATAGAGAATTAAATGAAAAATAAATTAACTATCAAAAATGAGAGTATTATTTGGAGAACTGAAGAAGAATACTTTTTTAAAAAAGATACTTTTACTAAATTACAGTTAATGTTTATTTGTCAATGTACTGACTAAAGTTTAAAAAGCTTTTGGTGATTAATCATGCTGATAGTATATCTCCTTGAATAAGTGTTCCTATCCAAATTTTTATTCTCATTTATTGGGCATTCTTTTTTTTTTTCATTTTTGGTATGCTTTAGAAATTCAGTAAGGCTTTATCATATGCATAACTGCCTTCCTGAACAAAGACTCATTTGTCATGATTTATTGACACAGAATCTTTGACAGAAACCACCATGAACTCATACAACAAAAATGTATGCAAAAGCAATTAAGCATCCATCAAAATGGATCATTATCATATTTTATGCCCTAAAGGGCTGTAAGAAACAAATGAGAATCTGCTTCCCAAATGATGCAGGGTGGCTTTTACTTCACATTACCAACCTGCCACAACTGTTTTCTGATGGATCATTTTAATTGTCTTTGTTTGTGTTTTAATGCCAAATACGTGATAATCCCTAGACTTCATATAAATTTGTATTAATACTATCACTTTGTATTTAAGGTAAACTAATTGAAAGGGAATTGTCTCCTTGTATGTTTTAATAAAAGATAATCAAAACATTTTATATTAGCAGGTCAAAAATTTTATTTAATTGATTTAACTTTGTTCATTTTGCCTTCCTGTTTCAAGTATATTTATTAATATACATGGTCTTATATTAAAAAACCCAAATACTTTCTCTGTTTAATGACATGATGTGCCATAAATCATATCTTTGGCTCCTCACTGAAACAAAACATTTCAAAAGTATAATTTCAAAATATGGTATTCAAAGTTTCTAAAGTGAGTCTTTTCCTGTCACTATGGAATGAAATAATTTTTTTCTATTTATTCTGATTTTTAACATAAATTATATCTTTATACATTTTCAATGCTCAAGATGTAGGGAAAGTGCACTACTTTTGTAATGAAGTCAAGTAGCAACAAATTACAGTACAGAGCTATGATAATTTAAATTACTATGTTAATGATAGTTATAAATACATGCATTCATGTTTGGAATATCACACTAATATGATCTTTACAAGCTGTGATTTTACCTCTATGAATAAATTAATGGAAAACCCACCAAGGTAATGGTTAGGAATTGTGGCACTTGATTGATTTTGTTTTGGAAGAGCATACCAACTTTGATCATATAGCTAATCAAGAGCAGGGATGTGGGAGATCTTAGATACATAAAAGTGCTTTTGTGTGATGTTTACTCATCTTTATCTATCTCATCCCATTTCATTAAAGCCTACATGCAGAACAAGTGAATGCAGATTTTATGTCTTCTGAAACTCTGGTATTTGCACTGCCATGACAATTTCACACTTCACTTGGGTGAAAACTTGCACTGTTATAGTAGGTACATTTATTTTCTAAAAGTAATGTAAACAAGAGTAGCAATGTTATAGAACTAAAACCAGGCAAACTCCCAGTACCAATACAGGCTGGAGGATGAGCAGATTGAGAGCAGTGCTGCTGAGAAGGACTTGGGTATGCTGTTGGAGGAGAGACAGGACGGGAGCCAGCAATGTGCACTTGCAGCCCAGAAAGCCAATCACATCCTGGGCTGCATCAAAAGCAGAGAGGCCAGCAGGTCTAGGGAGGTGATTCTGCCCTTCTACTTTGCTATGATGAGACCTCATCTAGAGTGTTGTGTCCAACTCTGGGATCTCCAGCACAGGAAAGGTTGAAGTGAGTCCAGAGGAGAGCCGTGAAGCTGAACATTCCTATGAAGGTAGGCAAAGAGAGTTGGGCTCGTTCAGCCTGGAGAACAGAAGGCTCCTGGGAGATGTTACAAGAAGCTTTTGTGTACCTAAAAGGGCCCTACAAGAAAACTGTTGACAAACTTTTTAGCAGGGTCTGTTGCAATAGAACAGGGGGTAATGAGTTTAAACTGAAGGAGAGTCAATTTTGATTGTATATGAGAAAGAAAGAAGGCTTTTTAAAAATGAGTGAGGAAAAAACTGGAACAGGTTGCTCTGAGAGGTGGTAGATGCCCACCCCTGGAAATATTCAAGGTCGGGTTGAATTGGGCTCTGATCATCCTGGTCTAGTTGATGATGTCCCTGCTCATTGTAGGAGAGTTGAAGACATTTAAAAGATCCCTTCCAACTCAAACTATTTTATGATTCTATGACAACTACAGAAAAGTCTATTAAGATCTTCTTATTTTATTATTATTTTATTCTTATTTTTATTCTTTATTCTTATTTTCACAAAAAAAATATGACGACCTCCCCACTCAATGTGGGTGGAAAAATATAACTTAACCCCTAGCCCAGAAACATGTAGGTTTCAACTCTAAAACTGTTTAAGGCAGGCAACAGTCACAAAATGAGGAAACAAGTCAGCACTCAGTAGAGTTATATCAGCAATCCAGATTTCAAAACTCTGTGTGAAGTCTTCAGATTTGCAAATCAAAAGACAAAAACCCACTGATTTATTTTGTCATGCTCCATATCACAGGTCATTAGCTCTTCATCATGTGTCTCTGTGTTCAGCTGCAGTAATTGGTGTTTAATTAAGGGAAAATTATGATAAAGCAATCCAATTCGGCTTTGGCACAACATTTACTACAAGAAGAATGAGGGACACAGTAGCACTCTCCTCCTCCCACAGACATCAGTATTTCAGCTGGAAGAAGTACAGAATATCCTACATTATGACCCCTTCCAGCCATTGAGGACATTAAAGATGGTAAATTTAGCAATCATATGGTAATTTGTTCCAGAATTTAATTATCATCATTGTTAAAAACCTGTCCCAAATTTCTGATGCAAGTTTCTGTAGCTCAGCTACCAGACCCCAAATATGTCTTTCTCTGCTGAATTTAAGTGCTTTTTATTGACCCCTATACACTCATATGTTGTAATCAAGTGACATCCCACTTTTATTTCAGATAAAGTAAACAGACTGAGCTCAGTTTCTCACAGCAAGATACTTTCTAATCTTAGAAACATGTCAATAGCTCTATTCTTCATCTGCCCCAATTTTTCAACATTCTTTAAAAATTATGGATTTGATGAGCAGTATCTCAATATTATATATGAAGATCTAGGGCTTCTCTTTCTTCTCAATATATTTTTTTACAGATTCAAAGATTTCATTTGTCATCTTTTTTCCATCAGACTGAACTGTGGGAAAGAATTTCAAACAAGTTCTATCTACTTTATTTGGAAAAAAAAACTACTCAGTGTAGGGATAAGTGAAAAAAAGTTCTGCACATTTAGCAAGGTAATAGCTAATTAAAGACAACTCAAGAGTCAGACAATCAGCAGAATTAGCCAATGAACTGTCATTAAACATCATTCAGCATCAATTCTTGATTGAAAACCATGTCTTTCCAGAGTACATTTTTCACCAACAAAAAAGGAGTTATAGAAGCAATTTCCAATGTTAGAAAGTCTACATTATAGAATCATAGAATATTCTGAGTTGGAAGGAACTGACAAGGATCACTGACTCCAACTCCTGATGCTGCATAGGACCATCCCCAAGAGTCACTCCATGTGCCTGAGAGCATTGTTCAAGGACTTCTTGAATTCTGTTAGGCTTGGGGTTGTAACTTCCCTGGGAAGCCTGTTCCAGTGCCCAACCTTCTTCAGAGAACCTTTTTCTAATACCCAACCTAAATCTTTCCTGACAGAGCTTCACGCCATTCCCTCCAGTCCTATTGCTGGTCACCAGAGAGGAGAGATCAGTGCCTGCCTCTCTGTTTTCCTTGTGAGGAAGCACTTTAAGTGCTTAGATGTTTTTCTGAGATTCTTCTGATTTCTTATCTAGGCTATTATAAATAAAATATTTTAGTAGCATACTTTTTTTTTTCCATTTACTTTTACTTTTTTCTTTACAAATTACTGTGAAGTTTCAAATGTCAGTATGTTGTTACTGTATTTCATGAATCCCAGTGTCCTGAGTCTGGAAAGGAACACAAGAGATGAACTAGTCAATGAGCCCTCCAAAAGACAGCATCTATTGAAAACAACCTTTCAAAAGCATAGGACAAAATGTTTATTTAACCTATTTTATGGACTATCATAAGAATTGAACAGATTTTCTGGAAAGTCTTACCATCTTTTTTGTTGTATTAATTTTGACCACTTCTTGACATTTCCAGCATCATATCCAAAGCACTGAGAGAACTAATTCTTCATTTTCTCTTCTCTGTAGCTTTTTTATACACTTGTTTACACATTAATTTGCTCTGCTTCTATGACACCCTATATTTTTAGAACCTTGTTAGAATTCTGCTCTGCTTATGCAGATCTGCCTATACCCAAAATGAAAATGCCTATAACTGGGCTATTGCAATTACATAGTTCAAGCTGGCTAGAGGCACTTCAGCATCCTTGTGGACTCAGTACTACTGAGAGCTACAAAGCATTTAGCAGCCTTAAGGTAGCTGACCGTGAGTTTTTCATCTGCATGAACCTTTCCCTGACTTTTCCCTGAAGTAGGCTGCCACAAACATTTTTTTTTCTGAGAAGCAGATATATCATACCGTTTATCTGCACATCATAAAATCAGATTATGACTTAAAGCTTCCAAATGAAACATATATAAGCAAAAATATTCTGACCAAGCAAAAGACTTCAAAAAAGAAAAACTGCATTTGCATCTTGAAGACAGAAAATGTAAACTAACTCTATGGGATCTGATTTTCTTTTTGTTTTCTCTTTTCATTTTTTCTTTTTGGTTTTTTTTTGAGTTTTTTCTTTTTGTTTTACATTTCCATTGTCTATCCAAACTTAAGAGCTGGTTCAGAAGTCATATGAGGTAAGTTTTGACTCACCACCTGTCCCTTCAAAGACACACTGTTGATATAATCAGTATTAGTTCTGAGGTATTGTTCTTTTTTTAAGTCAGATGTTTTCCTCTGACCTTGTTTTGTCAAAATCTGTGGAGGAAAAATCTGACATGACTTTAAGATTTTTAATTAGAGAATCAGATCTTATGAGGTTTTCTATTTTTGAAATTTGAAGATGTGCATATTCATATAGCCTATAAGATCACACCTTAGCAATACTTTGTATTGGTAAATAAGATTTAGTTCTGTATAAATTTGAATGCGCTAACTCAGGAGTCTCTGAATTTGCTCATAAATGTTCAGCACAAAACCGACAGAGGTATGCATCTGTGTACATTTTGCTTCTAATATAAAGAGTAATAACACAAAAAATAAACTATACATCTTCTCTATAAAGTATATTCAAAGGCTTTTTCTATGTCTTAGATAGACATGAATGTGGAAGTTATATTACATTCAGAAGGGATCACTTACCACCACTCAGCAATGAGCTTGATTTGCTAACAATGAAGTCAGAATGTTTTTTTCTGCACAGTGGAAAGTTTTCTGCATTTTCTGGTATGAAAACCTAAGTAACACCAGCTTCAGTTATCTGGGACAACATAACAACGTTATGAAGCTGCAAAAAGTCAAAACATTCTATGACACATTTTTTTGTGTCATTAGTATCACAGATGTCATTCTCCTACCACTCACATAGAGCAGAGGGCATACAGGTACAGAGCACACATGGGAAAGGGCTGAACATAGATAACTTGAAGGATGGTAGAGGATTCTCTAACCCAGCAAACAAGGTCAAGATTAAACAAAGACTCCTAATAAGAATTGCCATAACAAAATCCTTGAACATAGATTCCTTGTGAAAAGCCTTTAAAATGGGACTGGATATCTTTCTAAAAGATTAGTTTCATTTTCATCAGTGTCATGGTTTGAACCTTGCAACAGAAATTTTGCTATATCAGAAATCAGAAAATATTATTATAGAGATAACCTGTGACCTTAAAATATGCAGATCTTTGGCATTCCCCAAAAAGAGCAGAAATGGTAGCAGTATGTCTAGCTACAAAATCTTCTCCCCCATGAGGATACAGGTATACATCAAAAAAGAAAAAAAACCACCAAAACACCCTCCCAAAAAACACACCACAGGAGAAGTATGTATGTGTAGAGAAGCAAACACCAGACATGTATATATGCATATCCACACACAAAAGAAGACATGTAACAGAAAATCACTGGATACACTTACTTCCTGAACTACTTTTACTGCAAGAAAGAGAGAAAAGTAACATCAGAAAGCATTGTAAAGTAAGGCAGGAGGCAGGGAGTCTACAGAAAATATTGAAGATTATTATGAAGCTCATGAAATAAAAGGGAAAATTATTGTTTGTGTGGGTTTGAATTTCTTTATTTTAAAGGTACATTGATATTCTGGAGGGAGCTGTGATGCAGAATGCCTCACAGGCCAGAATGAATCCTAAAATTGAGAGTATCTTGTGCAGACATTTCAAATGGGTTTTGACAATGTGTGTAACTTGCTTCTAACCCATTCTTTATAATACCTGTTTCCTGGCTTTTAAAGGGTACTAATCAGTGTAATGGACTTTTTTTTTATGGAATGTATACAAATGAAAATATATTTAATGTCATTGTGGAACAGATGAATGTTCCCCAATATAATTTTCTCCTTTTATTCTTTTTAACCCAGAATAACTGCTCAGTTTTACCAGTCCCATTAAAAATACATTTCTGCTTTGGGTATGAAACCTATTGATTTACTGATTCTTTATCACTAGTAGAGTCTTGTTAATAACAGCAGAGAAACATGACTAAATTAAAAGCAAATGTAATTCTTCTTTGAATGACAGATGGGATTATCTTTACTCTTCTTAAGCACATCTGGGATTATGTCAGAGGCAACCAAGCAGTGGGTGCTGTGTCAGGACCAATGATCTGAAGTGCTGCTGTGAGAGGGTCATTTGAACACATGATGTGGATAATTGAGAAGGACCAGTATCTCAAGCACTTGTGATCAAATCGCCAACTGCTCCTGAAATTAAAGTAGTACTGGTAGCCATTAGTGTAACTAAGAGTCAGAGGCAAGAAAAGGAAAGGAATGAGAAAACAAAAGCTAGCACACAAGAGCAACAGAAACAGAGAGATCTCCTCTGAAGTTATGGTGACATTAAGGATAACCGTGTGTTTCAATAACTATAAAAAATGGTTATTGAACCTC
>WEIV01017108.1:2490-28191 GCA_013390005.1 Calyptomena viridis
CTTTTCATTTTCCCCCTTCGACGGTAGCGCTTAGGGCCCTCACCAAACTCTCAGTAACCATGGTAACTGTATACATACCCATGCTGGCGATGGTGCTGAATGGTAAGTGGAGAAGTCCATCTGCCGTTTCACGTATTTAGCGCTGATATACCACGTGAATTTTTTTGACTTGTTGTATTAAGTTTTCTTGATGCTACATTTTTTTCTATATTGGTACGCCTGTAATTGAGTGTACGTTTTAAGCAAGCCTGGGAGGCACTGATTGGATTGAGGATATGACTTCGTGCACATCTTACTCAGATTGTTAACTCCATATTGTGTTAAATAATGCACCCTCTTTTTATCCTTTTGTTAGCTGTGATTTTAAAGCTTGAATGATTTTGTTAATTCTTGCAATGAAAAAGGCTCTTGTTCCAAGTGTTGAATGCTAGATGTTGCTTTTCCAATGGTACTTCTCTTCTGAAGGGTTATGTTGCACACTGCTAAAATTCGTTTGTCCCTTTTTTGACATTTTCTTTGTTTCCTTGTACCTTGTCTCTTTCCTTTCTACTCCACTGCATGTTCCTTCATATAATCTTTTTTTTTTTCTGTTTTGAGTATTTATTGTATCAGTGTTACCATGGAATACAAGCATGCTCTTAAGTCTTAAATTATGCAGTACCTTTTAATTTGCTTTTAATGTCTTTTTATTAAAGTTTAAATGATATGATGTTGCTTTATTGAAATGATTTGTAAGTTAAAATGGTTATGAAAGTAAATGTAATTATAAATAGTATGATTTTGTTATGCACCTGTTGCCTTCTATAAATTAAATTGCATTTTATTTTTACATGACTAATAGCAGTAATAATGCATGCATTTTATAGTAACACAGACTCTTCCTGTAACCCTTTCTAATCCAGTGTTCTATGTGCTTAGGTAAATAATGCAACAGCACGTGTAATGACAAATAAAAAGACAGTCAACCCTTACACGAATGGTAAGTGCGTGAGACCTCAGAGCTTTGTTTGAATGCTGTGCATGTCAAACCTCACTCTGCTCAACGGGTGGACTCATCTACTCATGAGGTGTCACAAGCTGCATCTCCTGCATTTCCTGGGCCTCAAGCTTTGCCCTGTGTCCCAAGACATGATGTGGCTGGGCATAAATTCTATCTGTGTAGAGCTCAGCTGATTCACATCCATGTGGGCATAGCATGCATCACTTTGACTGGAATCCAGGTGTTTATAACTGCAGTGGCTTTTGTAGAGGAAAACAGACCTGGTAGGAAAACGTTATTCTTTTCTTGCTTTTTCCAGTGTTAATGTTGCAATGAAGGATTCAGTTTGGTTTGGGTGATGTGGGTAGTGAGACCAGCAAAAAGAATGTCTCTGTCAGGCATGACACACCTTTTAGTTCCAAGACATGCATCTAATCAAAGATAATTTTCTGTCTTCCTTCCATTTGTTAGAAGAAAAGAGCAAACCGTTACTGGGTTCTGCTTCCAGCTTTTTTTTTTTCCCCATAGAAAGATCAAAATTCCAAGCTATCTAAAAATAAAATTTATTGTAATATTGACCTAAGTTGGTGTCATGTTGTAATGGTAGAAAAAATACTCCAAAGACATTTGGGGGATCTAGAAACAACACATTTGTTAAATGTTTCCTTTTGGTTGGAGTTTGCATTTACTAGTTCAGAAAATTCAAACAAGTTCCTAACTCAGCCATGTCAAACAATAACTCATGAACTGAAGTTAATTACAATTACATTTTCAGTTTTACTAGACTGTGTAGTTGTCATTATTTGCTTTTCAATTTAATGCAGTTTTCCCCATCCAGTAGAAAGCAGATTAAATCTGCACATAAAGGTTTCCAGAGTTAGATTAAATTCTTTTCCATTTTGAAATATAATGGATCATATTTTCTGTATTTGGTGTCTCATTAGGGAGGTTTTACTAAAATCCAGGGCAAACAGTGGCTTTATTTTTTAATGAAAGGCTCATCAGTTTTTCCTAGCACGATGCAAATAAAATAAAGTTATGTTTTTTATTTGACATGTGATAATTGAGCTAGTTAAAATGAGCTGGAGAAGAAGGGTCTGAGATTGCTCATGCTTTATCAGAAATTATTTTCTTCCTCATTTTTTATGTAAATGTGCAACTTGGCAAATGATGCAGGTATGAAAATCTCCTTGATTTTTACTGATTTTAAAGCATCTCAGTGATCTTAGCTTAAAGAGACACGAGGCTTGACTGGATCACATAACAAGATTTTGTTTCAATATAGATCATTATACATATGCATATGTGACTCTGAGCTCTGTCTGCAATATTGGAATGATAAAAGTAGTTTTTCTATAAATTATGATGCATATTTTGTACTCTTATTGTCCCAAGGCTACAAAACTGTTCATTAGCAAATAACACATTACACCCAGTGCTGAAGAAAGGGAATGCTGGCAATAAGAGAGGTGAGGTTTTTAGGAATCTGATTTGAGAGAAGGTTCATGTCTATGCCCTGGTCTGCAGGATTACTTAGGCCATACATTGTCATTTAGCAATATCCAAAATCAGGACAAGTAAAATCTTCTCTTAAGCGTTTTCACTTCAACTGTTTTGTTTGTTATTTTCCATCCTGTTCCATCTGATCTAGATCTCACCAAAAGCATGAAATATCCTGTTCAGTGCATAAATATTAGCATTAGTGAACCCATACATGCAAGGTGTTGCATGCAGAGTATTATTTTGTACACTTTTAATGCGTATCTACCAACCAAAACTCTGTTTGAAATGCATACCTTTTGGTTATTTTCAATTCATTAAAAACTTTGTGATGTCTGAGATCCCCTAAAGTAAATGCACAAGGACAATCACATTCCTCTTGCCATGATCATTACAGGAGAGAAGGAATGAAGTGTAGACGTGCAAGGTGTTTCATTTAGTTTCATCAGTGCTTGTATTATCAGTCATCCTGGCATGGTATGATTCCAGTTCTTTATCATTTTGTCAGGAATTAACCAGTGCTAGAGCTGATTATTTATTAAAGATTATTGTTGTTTAAAGTAAAGGTCTCATCTTTTAAATAAAATATAAGGCTATTTTTTCTACCAGGGCATTAACATTTGCAAGACTCCTCTGATGCAGGGAAACAGAAGCATTTTTTTTGCACATGCCTGTTGCTTCAGTAACACTTATTTTTTAATGCCTCACTTTATTTTACAAAGAATGCATTGTGACTGACATATTGTTGGCAGATATTCTAAAAGTAGTTGGGGCACTTGTTGTGTTGTATGAAAACATCAGGCACTGATATTTATTTTAATTTAAAAACAAGATACACACTGTTTTGTCTTTCATTCCTGAATACTGCTGATGGTTTTATAACATGGCTCACGTTGTTCATAGGATTGCAGAAGTCAGTAGATTTTGAGGCGCAAAAACCTGGATTTTTTTGTAATATGTGCAGCTTCATTCAAATAACTTGTTTGCTTTTGTGTCCTCAATGGTCTATGAAATAAGTATCCTTTCCAGTGATTTTTGACTGCCCCGAATGAGATGTTAATAAGTGCTCAGTTGCTAGGAGAGCTTTTGTTTGTGCATTTGTTATGGATGAATTTGATGGCTTGCCTCATACTTTGAAGATACAATTGCCTTTTCTTTGCAAAGAAATTCAGTGTCAGGAGTTCTACCTGTTGGCAGAAATCTTTGAGACATTTTTAGATATTCTGACCTATCATGTTCACAGTAGTACATTCTTCTGATGCCCATGTTGCAATTCAGGATGCTCATCCAAGTGTTGTAGGGCATAGAGAATTATGGGCAAGTAAATTCAGAGAACTGCAGCAATAAATGAGTAATATGAAACAGAGATCAGTAAAAGGATAAATATGTTTTACATTTTATACTTACGGTGCCTTGAATTTGAGCCTTCTGTTGATCTAAATTTAGATTCAAAATCACAGCTAGTGACTATTAACGCAGTTAAATTCTCTCCCACTCCCCTCCCCTGTCACCTTTGCAAGCAAACAGGAGGGAAGCAAATGGTGTCAGAGGGTTCTTTTACACCCAGGAATTCTCCAGCCTCTCTGGTCCATGAAGGAAAAATAATCCTCTCTGTGTTGCTGTGCCCCATTTTCTACCACAGCCTGTTACACTGTGCACCACAATCAGTGCCTTCCCTTCACGCTTCATGTGCATTTCTGTGGATGATTCTACAGGGTGGGAGGCTGGGTCAGGCAGAGGGTTTTTTCTTTCCTTGGCTGGTTTTTAAGTTTTAATGGTTTCAACTTGGGGAGGAGATTAATATTGTGACAGTAAGAAAAATGCACAAAATTACACCCACAGCCGAGAATTTGCCTCCTCCAGCTGCTGCAGTTGGGTTACTTGGCAGCTGCTCGCTCAGATACATCAACTCCCATCACACTTGATTAACCCACACAGCTATGGGCCAGCACATTGTTGGCTGACAAGATAAAGTTAAGTTTAATTACTGTTATTTTCACGATGAATGAAGTATTTCCTCTATAGGCTTCAAAAAGTTAGATGAGGCAGCCATCACTGAGAGAGTGGTAAGGAGCTGAAATATGAGAGTGCCTTTCAGCTGTGAAGAACAATCTGTGTCTTCCAAGATTTTTTTCTTCCTCTCAGACAAATTGTAGCACTGTTAGTGTAACTTAGAAGCTGAGAGATGTCTGTCAGCTGCTTTGACAGCAAAAGCTGACAGATATAAAATTCTGTCCAATCTTTCATTTTGGGTGGTGTTGATCAGTGGTTTTCTGAGGAAGTACTGAATTTCAAATACTGAATATTCCCTAAGCTATAAAAAGTTAGATTTTTACTGGAAGTCTCAAAATTTGAATGATTTCCCATCACACAAAATTTGGCTAAGAGATACGTTATGCCATGATGTTCCTAAATATAATCCTGTAGTAGGTAAATTGAAGGGTCAGGTAAAAATCCTATGGTATTTTCATGAGGAAAGACATTTTAGCCCTTCTCCGTTGGGCATTTTTCAGCTTCTAGAAATTTTTAGGTCTTTTAGGTATGTAAAGCAACTTGAGTTATTTCTGCAGAGCAGATGTCATAAAATGCTGCTCCTTACTCTCAACTTAGTCATGAGCTACTTTTCAAAAAACACCCTTCCTCTCTGCTACTGAACAGTCAATTTCTGGTAAATAGTGACTGTGCATCAGATAGAGACAGCAATACCTTGAAAAGGGTAAGAATAGTTTTCTTTTGTGTTGTTATTGTCATTTTGTTACACTTTTTCAGTTGTACAATGTCTTGGGGTTTTATGATTTTCCATTGCACTTTTTCATTACTTGATATGACCAAGGCAGAAATAAGCCTAGTGTGCATTTAAATTCTTTTAATCTTGTCTTTTGTTATTTGAAAAAGCCTTGTCACTCTCTTGATTATATTTTGATTCCAACAGCCCTTATAAATTCTATTTTAAGTACAATAGTTCTGGAGTTTATAAGATGCTTTTGCTCAGGCTTTTTTCTTTATTCCCATTTACAAAAGGTGCTTCCCACTCCTTTGATTTGTGTGTGCTTTAGGAAAACCCCTAATTTTTCAGTCCCAGTAGTTCAAAATAATTATTCAAACACTTAAAAGAAAAAGTGTGGGAGGAGGGATGTTCTGTGGAGTTTGCAGTTAACTGGAAGTGAATCTACCTGTGGCTGAGCAAAACGCAATAATTGGCACTTTACCACAGCTGAGAACATAATGAGTTTGCCAGTGTTTTCTCCTGCTGTTCTCTTGCCCCTTCCACTCCAGTCTCTCCAGCATGGTTGTCTTTAACATCACACATCTTTGTGCACAGACCCTGCTTGTGCAGCCAGACTGAGCACTCCAGGATTACCTGGAAAAGCCTCATCGGGTGTAAGGGCACAGCAGAAATTATTTGGAGTTTGGCCAGAACAATCGGTGCAGGAGATCTGTTGGTTCTGTGCTTTGGTTCTAAGCCAGCAGTGGGAGGACAGTGATTATTTAAGGCAGAGGCAGTGGGTTCCTCTGTAGCCCTTCAGAGCTGTGCAGGGTGTGACTGCAGCGTTCTCATTGTCTTCCCAAGTGCTGTGAGCAGAGTTTGTCAGCTGTGAGTGCAGGCTGGTGCTGGTGTGTGTCTGTGATTGCCCCATTCCAGCACAGACAGTCGGGCATACAGTTGCAAATGGACAAAGTCCCTGGCATTTGCCTGGATCCCATCTCTTTCATGTCACAACAGACATTTCCACACTGTGGCTGCGCTGCTTTTTTTCCCAGAGTAAAGTCAAAATGCTCGGATGGTTTGGTTGCCTTGTAACCCACATTAACACATGCTTATCAGAAATGTTTGTGTCCGGTGAATGAACTGTCCTGGCCTCTCTGGTTTGTAACCAGAGACCTAAAGCAAAGACTAAGAACCGATCTGCTCTGATGCTACAGAGGATAGGGATACCTGAACCAGCATTGACTTAATTCCATAGCTTAAGGAGTAAGTCCATGGCAACTGTGCATTTCAACCAAGGTAATTCACCTGGTCATTTACTCCAGTACTGCATGTCTGGAGAATGCCTTGTTTCGTTCCTTATTTCCATACTTCAGAGTCTCTTATTGAAGATCAGTAATCAAAGATGTCTATAAAATTTTCATTAAAATGCCCTTTCTTGAAACCATTTTATCCCTGTACTTCTATACAAAAATAAAATTAAAAATAATTACTATTATTTTCACTAATTGCAATTTTAACTCTGTTGTGTTTTTATGTTTGCTGCAGGCTGGAAATTAAATCCAGTTGTTGGTGCAGTTTATAGTCCAGAGTTCTATGCAGGTAAGGATTGTGCTATGGTTGTCCATACCATATTTTATTTCAGTATTCTTTAAAATATGCAAAAGTGCAGAATATGTGTTGGTGTGAGCTTTGGTTTCTTTGTGTGATTTCACATTATCTACTAGTTATATACAGATTTGTGCTGCAGGATTTTATCTTATCTGGGTATATCTACTTTATATAGAAGATACATGAATACCATTTTATTGGAAAGTAGAGAGTATAACATGAAATGTACTGTAGTATCCCAGTCCTATGTGAGATTTTATTTTATTTATATTTTATTTTATATTTCAATCCAGTCACTTTTCTCCAGGAATTATTTAAGCCTAGTGAGCAATAACAGCAAAAAAATCCTATCTGTAAAAATACTTTTTTTGTACATACATGTAGGTAGGCACACATACATATGGAGAATTTGTGTAGATAATGGGGTTTTGAACATTTTTCTTTACATTTTATATTTAGTTTTTCAGTTTCATATTTTTGTATTTTAAATCTAGATTATCACTTGAGTCTTCACTGATACCAAATTCTGATCCTGGTTACAACTTGAACTTAGAGAAATTCAGTCTTTTTCTGTTGCAAGTCAGTCATGGTAAGCACAAGTTTCTAAGTGTGCTTTAGCAACAGGATTGAAAATGAACTTATTGGCACTCCAAAAGCCAGTTGATTTCAGTGGAGTTTGAATCCTGACCATAAACAAGTATCAGGAAAGCATTTTTCATGGATGGTAGTTAAACATGTGAAAAGGTTGCCCACAGAAGTTGGGGAATCTCCGTTCAAGACTCCACAGGACAAAGCTGAAAAACTTAGTCTGAGGGACTAAGATAAAATTTCAAGAGATACAAATTGTTGAAAAGGACACTGTTATAAACAGATATTTGTTATTTTAAAAAATTGCCAGTAATACGTCCAGTGCCTCTACTGAGATAGATAAAAAATGTTCCAATTAGGGTAAAAGTGGCACAGTGTAATAAAAATACTAAGTTGGCATTCATGGAATTGCAATATTCAGTGTAGGCAGAATTTATTTCCTTCCCTGATGAATGCCTACATTGAAAACAGGAGTTTAACATTGATCTCGTTTGAGCAGTTAGTGAACCAACCCTGAACCTGCATAAATTAGAAAGTCAGAGTTATTAGTCATTTTATATAAATGACTTTGTGTTAATGACAAATATAATAATATTCCCATAGTACAGTAATCAATTTTCTAATACATATGCAGAATTAACAATCTGACTTATAATTGTCTCATGAAGTAGGGCATGAAGAGTTCACATAGTTTGTAAATTAAAATCAATATTTTCAATCTCTCCTGAAGGTAATTTTCCTAATTTACTGGACTTTTCCCTAACATTTATTTTGTCTTTTAATTATAAAATGGCAGGTTATTGATTTTTTTGTATAACCTCCTAAAGTCCCAAGTGCGTTTTTATTGCCAACGCTAGGGAGGTGTTTGCCCTTCTTAATGAGAATCTTTAATTACCATTAGAAAAGTATTAATTTAATTTTATGAATTATGACATGCACTCCACCACACCTATGCAGCAAGTTCTATCAAGATACTTCATTTATTTCAGAATTTTTTTTTCTGTTTATACATGCAGGCAGTTTTATGTTTGAGTTTCAGGGTTTTTTAATGCATGTGAAGTGTGTATTTTTTACATTGACACAAGGATTATATTTTTCTCAGACATTTAAACTTTCTTTTAAGCAATTTAGTTCAAATTGTGCAGATCTCCTAAAGTTGTTAGAAGTTGAAGCAGTAAGAGAGCACTGCAGTTCTTGGATGCTGTAGTAGAACACTGCAGCATATCTTTACTTTTGGCTTTCCCCTCACCTTTCTTAGAGCAGAAGCAATTGCACTTTTGAAGATTATAACATTAGAAATGTGATTTTTAAGACAGGGAAAGTTCTAGTTATTTGGTTTAATTATTATCTCCAACACTGTCATGATAAAATTGTATCAACTTTTTCACAGTCAGTGCAAGAAGTTCCTTCAGCTCCTAATAAATGATGAAAAATTTGGCCGCTTCTGAAATAAAGATGATACATTTGCAGAGAAACTGTTGATTTAAAGTACCTTTAATCTTCATAAATAAGTGAAAAACAGAAGGTTATACAAAGCTGTCAGGATGGCACTGATGGATGGCAAGTTCCCCCAGTTCTCAATTGCCGGTGAAGACACACGCCGCAAGGCTTAACCGTATTGTACATCATATCTGCCAACTCATTTCTGTGATTAAATATTCCATCAGCGCGGGCTATAAGGCGGTAAAGCTTAACAAGATTCATAAGATGCACCACTTGAATACACATAACTCACTTCCTTGGCTGGAGAGCACCCCGCATGCAAAAGAAAATTAGAATTGAGTTAAATTACTCCATAAGACAAGATCAATAGAGAAAGGAAAAGATCCCCTAATGCAATGCAAATCTAAGATATAGTTATGTCCTGACAACTTGAAGCAGACAATTAAAGTCAAATAGGGAGGAACGCAATGTAAATCAACCCTAAAACCTTGAAGATAATGGTAAACAGTAGGACCAGTGACATGATTGTTATAGCTCAGCTTTTTTTTCTGAGTGTACGCTTCTGTGAAGGAAAACCTTTATCGAGGAAACGTGTGACAGCTAAAAATGGAGACTACAGGATGTGTAGCAGATGCACAACAGACACTATGGAAGTAAAGTATTACTTGGGGACTGCAAAATACTATATATTTACAAAACACTATAGATTTTTCTTCCTGGGTAGCCCTTCTAAGGCTGTTTTTGTGACTGTGAAATGCTCATGCTGTAGTAAATTAGAACCCTCTGGAAATATGGCTGTTTAGCCATGGTACTGTTAGTATGGATTTCCAGTGACATGTTCATGTAGGGGCTCTTTGGAGCTGCTCTGCGATTCCGGGGCTTAGCAAGGCTCCCTGATAGCTGACTGTAGGTGTTCTGGTGAACGTGCTGGCCCAGCTCCTGCCCTTCCCACCACTTGTCTGGGAAGTCTAAAAATGATATTTCATAGAAAACAAAAGGACAGTGATTTGTTTTCGTTTATAGTCTCTAGGTTTTCACAGCATTCCACTTTTCTGCATATGATAATGGATAGGAAATTTTTTAAAAATTTACTTATGTCCACACAGTCTCCTTCTAGTAAATAAAATCATACTATTTAAGGTGGTTTTCCTCCTTATGAGAAGGAAATGCTTAATGAAGTTATGATTTCCATTTCAGCTTATCTTTTCCATTGAACTATTTATCAAGTGTTTTGGCAGGTCCTAATGAGGAAATTTGTAAGAAGCACTGTGTGATTCCTCTCACAAAATCTTCATGTAAACTGGGACAGATTTTTCATTTACATGTATATCCATCCCATAGTGTCAACACGTCCCATAGCGACCCATACTTTTGCCACATTAAGTTTGGGTCTGGTCTCATCTCTGGCCGGGAAAAAACAGATTTGCAACTGCATTTCTTTGCTGGGTGTACTCTGGTAATTGCTTTCTGTGGCTTGTAACAATATCATTTTTCCCTGCTTACTTTTATATAGTGTATATTTTATCTGTAATACCTAGCCTTCCTTTCAGCCTCAGGCAATCTGAAAGCCAAGTTCCATGTTGCTCTTTTCAGTTATTGCAGATCTTTTTATTTTTCACTTTTCGTTTTTGGAATGAAGAATTTTTGAGCAATCTCTTGCACTCTCCTTATTGAATATAGAATATTGTAGCACCTGTATTACTACAACAGATCAGTCCTTTAAAGCAGGGGTAGCTTGAGACATGATAAGGCCATTTTAAAAGACTTTATAATTCATGGCAAAAAATGTATTTGTTATACCTGTTGGAGAGGCTTCATTTTAGCAGTTTCTGTATGCAAGGTGGGGGAAAAGATATTACAGAAGTTACCTGGAAATCTAGCAAGTACTCTCCAAAGAACAGTCTCTTGTCTGATCATAACCAACAAAAAATATTTCAGAAATTTCAAAAGTTGACAGTGAAGGAAGAAAGGATTGAAGACTAGTGATAAAAGAACCCTTAGAGCAAGTCATGGAGCACAGCTCCACGGCAAGTAATAGATCCCATTCTCCTTTTCCTTAAGGGACTATTATTTTTCCTGAATAGTCATGAGTTTCTAGATGTTTTTCAGAAAGTAGTTTCAAGAGTCATCCTACATAGCTGAGTAGTGAATGTATCACTTCATCAGTAGTTTTAGCCAATGAGGACTATAGTAGGCATCCAATTTCTTGCACACTTGGTAGTTATTCCAAGGTCACAGGCAAAATTTTCCCCATCAATTAAATGAAAGAGAGGGGAAGAGCTTGTCCTTTTTCAACTATTTCATTTGCTCTCAGAAGACAGAAGTTTTAGATGCTCGGGGCTTTTTGGCATGTATGGATTTGGGAGGTAGCAGTATGCACCAACGATCAGATTTTGTAACAAACTTCCTTTCACAAGTTTGCTTAAAAGTTTAAAAGTATAATGGTATATATAATTAAGAAGTAAAGAAATACTTCTGTACTAATAATATATATAAAAATATGCACTTAAATAACAGCAATCGAGGAGAAGAGAGGATTCCTGTACATTTGCTAACACTAATTCTCTTTGTTCATGTCTTAAAGCATCTATTTCTGGAGTGTGAGAGCACCTGGGATTCATTTCATCTTTCTAGTGTTTCTCTTTGAATTTAAATGAGTCTTGTATAAGCTCAGCAAATGCCCTAGGAACACTTCTCAGTGAAGATGTTTGGAGTTTGTGCAGCTGAATTACATGCTTGCACAGCAATTCTAATTCTGGGGTAAAAGTTCACTGTACCATATCTCTAAAGCATAATTTTAGTGAAAACTGGCTGTCTGTCACTACATATATTAATTCATTTTACAATTTGATTACATACACTTAGATTTGAACTTTGGTATTGGCTAAGCAGATTTTCCTAAATTAATGTCTTTTCAAGATTGTTAGATAAGCAGTTTAAATATTTTTTTAGCTGCAGTTAAATAGTTATTGTTTAATATTCCACCTGTTATATAGATGCTCCTTTTCAAAGAATAGAACAAATCCTCACCTGTTGCTTCAAAAATCATAATGTTAAAGTACCATCATACAAATGATGACATCCTAGTTAGATTAACACAACTGATGACAGCTAATGCATTTCTAAAACTCTGTGGAGCTGTTACAAGCCATTACAGTGGAAACACTGGTTTATGAAAAATGAATAAAGCCAGTAGAAAAATGGAATTCAGAATCTGTACTAGTTATTCAGCTAAAAAAAAAAAAAAGAAAAAAATCCATAATTAATTATGCTTTATGCTACATTATAATTAGTTTTTCATTAAAATGTATACCCTCATGGAAACTATACGAGGATTATTCAAAGAATAATGCCAATGACTTATTTTGTGAAATATTAATTTAGCCAATTGGTTATACATTTAAATCTGGAGCAAGATTAATCTACCTATATTCACCATTGTATGGAAGTCTGCACATTTGAAAGAGAACACCACAGATACTGTCAGTATTAACCTTTTAAAGGTGTGTCTTTTGGATGTATATTTAATCAAACAGTATATACTTAGGCTTTGATACTGTTCCTATATGATCTCTAAAAGAAATTCCATAGACTTGATTATTTAGTAGTAAGTCTTGAACTGTAGATAGAGCTTTATACTAGAAGATAGAAAATGGTTAAGAAGAGAGTTCCTGCTTCTTTAGTGTAAAAGTTTGGAAATTTTTGACCCCAGTCCAATACAGAAGAATCATTTGATACAGGATTATGATAAATTTGTGCACAAACAGAATCTGGAAAAACAGAAACTCTATATTTGCTGAAAGTTAGAGCTCTTTCAAAAGAGTGAAATGGGGTTGTTTGGGGGTAGGTGGTTGGATCTGTTTGCTTGATGGTGCAGTCTTGCTGAGACATAGGTCTTGATCTGCTGACCATGTTTCCATGTTTCTCCCAATTCCACATAGTAGGAGGTTTGCCTTGTTTGTTTAAATATTACTTTAATAAAACAAAAGAAAGCATTCTGATCAAGCAGGAGCTGTACTGTCTTTTCTTTGTCATTGCATTGCTTCTAACTTCTTGTATGTTCAAATGTTTTTATTGTGATTGATCAAATTTTAAAGGGTGAAAAAGGAAGTTAAATGTACTGTGCTTATACTCACGAAGAGAACCTTTTAAGGAAAAATTATGCATGAACTTCTCTTATTTAAACATCTTTCTGGTGCTTATTGAAAACATGTTCTATGGCTTCCTGATTAGTGACAGACAAAAAATGAATTAAACGAGGTGACATCCTTTCCAGACTGTCTATGATGTATGTTTAGAGGCTGGATATAAAACCAGCAGTTCTATAGCTACTGCTCCTGTCTCACCAACTACTTGACAACGCAGGTGAGGTTGGGTGGGCACTGCTTGGACTTGAGGTCAAGGCATTTGTATTCTGGGGGTCTGACAGAATAAAACTGGGACTGTAGTACATGAATTTATATAAAGAGCAATGGCTTAAGAATCTCAGAGGAAAATTTAAGACAAACTACAAGGTCATCATTACTAAAACACTTGTTTGTTCAGAACTGGGTGAGATATTTGCAATGATAGATAAGTTAATAGCACTTATGCAGAGGAATAAATTCCTCTGATTAGAAGAATAATGACGTTAGGAAGATCCAGAAGTTAGGATGGACAGTCAGGCAGACAAACTATTCTGAAATGCAAAATAATAAAGTAATATATGAAATGTAAAGTTAATGTTGTTAAGTGGAATGGAAAACAACTCTGCTGTATGTTAAACCTTGATTACATCTGTAAATTTATGCAAAATCATCTTAAGATTATGGTTAATTGTATTCCAAACATATAGCTAATGTTTTCTGTTCCGTCTTATGCATTTTTTCCCATTTTTGGCATAGGGTGACAGGATCCCTATATATTTCTAGCTTCCCCATATATTTGCATTGTAATTGCATTTCATAATACTTACTGAGAGTAAATTTCTAAATACAGCATTTTCATTCGTGTAGTCATTTACGGAGGTAGCTGAGATGAGGCTGTGCTTTACAAGCTCTGTTGGTTTGGTGCTTTCAGACTTTCTTTGGAAATCTCCAAACATAGAACAACTTCTAGTAAAAGTGAGTGTTTTGGAAAGTTTGGAAACATTGCATTACCATTTTTGTAATTTCATGTTCCTGAAATTCTGAAACTGACTGGACTAGGAAAGAAATTGACTAGCTAAAGCCAGGATTATGTGTGATGACTCAATTTTTGCTCTTTTATAGTCTTAGCTTGTCATTTAGAATAGAATTTTGTTTATAAGTTAAAACCAGCATTCACTGATGCAAGCAAATAGAACTGAGGGATTAGTAATTTGCATGTCTGCATCTAATTGCATTAGATTTGCATCTCTGTCTTATAGATTTACTGAAATAGGTAATTTACACAGAAAATAGTGTCTTGACAAAATATGAGAGGATAAAGCATAAACACATCCACTTGTAATCCCTCCAGGGTCATGTTGAAACTGTAGTGTTTGTGTTTGGGCAGAAAGGCTCCAGTTTAATTTATTCTGTGATTCTGTTCCTATCGCATCTTTATTCAACAGGCAGATGTATGAATGTGACCCATTTTAGTTATCAGCAGAACATAAGTGTATTTTGAATATTCTCAAGTATCATATTTCAAGAACACCATAATACCAGCTAGGAGTTTATATTGATACTTCAGGATTTCTCTTATGTTTGTTTCTCAAAGTTACAAATGAAGCAAAAGTAACCATCATTTACCTGCCCTACCTACTACATTTGCTAGGAGCACCTAGAAGGATTAGGAATATAGATTTGATGTTTCAAAGATCCTGATCAACTTCAGTGGAACACTGACAGTGAATAATGACAGTGAATATCACAGAATATAAATTTGTGTGTACCTAAAGTTGTGGAGATATATAGTAAACATATTTTGTAGGAAAGTTACAGTTATGGGCAATCCTGACAGTACTACTCTCATTTTTTTTACATGACTACACAGTGCATTTCCAGTTTTAGAGTTTTCTGGTGCCAATATGTGGGTAAGGATTTACACTTGGATGCCAATGATAAAACTTCACTAACAAGCATAGGTGAACTATATAGACGTGTTACTTATTTTGGTACAGGCAACAACTGAGTTTATGCAATACCATGGTTTCAGTTTGGTTACCAGGAAAAGAATGTTTGTGGCTTATAAATAATTTTTAAATTATATTTGGAAAGGGCAGTTTATTGCAATTGTTTTACTCTGTGAATGGAAACATTATGTAAATTTTTCCTGCAAAACAGCCCATCTCTGTAAAGTTGGCATGGTAATTAAAATACACACAGTGTGTATTTTTAAGCTTGCATTGTTTTGCCACAGTACCATGGCACAGGCACATTTTGCCAGTATTTGCCAGTATTCCATTCCTCCCAAAGCCATCTTTGAGAATTTTAATGGATCTGTTGTGGATATACCTTTCAACTTTCACTGAGTGAATGTTTAAAGCAACTCATCATGTTGTGAGAAGGAAAAGGATGCTGGCATGGGAGCAGGGCTTAAAAGAATTTGCCACTTCCCAGCTCCACAGTATATAAAGCTAGTAGTAGTTGGATCAGTTGTTGTGATGTCAGGTCCTGGAGAAGGAGAGATGCTTGTTACTGTTGGATGAATTATATATAATACAGAAGGAAAAGGTGGGGAGAAGGGGAATTGGGGGAATTATCTCTTACCAGAGCTACAAACTTTGTAGCTTTGATTTTTGCTTTCATTATAGTAGCACCTTCCAATCCCAGTGTGTGGCTGGGATGTAGCACATTAGATACTGTACATTGCTAACAGGGGAGAGAGGTCTGTTTCCCAACAGCTGGGAAATTATGTGGCTGGCAAACAGTAATTGGAAGAGTGGATTACAATTTATGTTTGTTGTAACATGCATTGCTGTTCCCTGAGTTCACCGAGTATTTAGGTGGCACTCTGAGAGGTGATGATAAAGAAACATGCACTGTGCATAGAAAAGTGATGGAAGGAAAATTAACATCTTAAATAAAATTTTTGAATAGAGAGATCACAGAAGATGTCTTAGAGACAAATAGTTCCACCACCTATTTTTTTTTTTGTGTGTGTGTGTGGTTTTTTAACCCCTCTGTTTTCATGTGTGAGGTTATATGTGGGTCAGGGATTTACTACATAAGTGTATGTATAGAGCAGGGATTCTCATTACCAGTAGCAAGTACACACAGGTTGTTCAATAATTGAATGTATTTCAGGTTTGTTGTCAGAAGGCAATATAGACACAGGTTTGGACTTGTGGAACTCACCTTTAGCCATCAACTACTTTAGATTCTCCTCCCTACCCTCTTGTTTAAGTGAAACTATATATAAAATTTGGTGGGATTAAATTGTTTATATTTTTAGCATATTGGAAGAAAGGAGGTGTGTGGGTTTGGGTGATGCTACTTTATTCCTTGTTAATAATGGATGAAACAATTCAATGTGTCAACACAACCATCCATGAGTGGTTCTGTTGAAATCTGAAGGGTATCATTTCGTTTATAGAGATCCCAAATAAGGCCTCACAAAGCACTTCTTTTTGAATTAACAGCATATTTAAAAGCAGGCTGTGTAGTTTGACAGTGCTAACAGAGCACTTAACTATTATGTATTCAAGACAGAGGCTATAGGGGCTCTCTTTAAATTCCCTAGTCAGAAGGGACAATGGAAGCTAACAGAAGCTATTATTGTACAACAGTAGCTTTTTATTAGGTGTTTCTGATCCATTTCTGTGACACATTTTGAAATAATCCATCACAGAACAATAGTTCAGACCAGACCAAAGATAATGCTATTTCTGTCTGAAAAGGCCAATATTAAATTACGCTTTTAGAGCAGCAAATCAAGAGCAGACATGGATTGCTTATGAGGATCTTTGATACCCTTGCAAACTTCCTGATTTGTTCATGAGAGATGCAGCTTTAAATTTTTCTTCATGCATTGTACACTGAAATGTAAAGGAATAATAGTTGTTGCAAAAGGTATGAAAGAAAACAGTGATCAGAATGATCACAACCATCCCAGGGAGAAGCTTGGGCTACATAACATCCAGCTGGATTGGCAGAAAGAGAAAATTAAATAACAGTCACTGAATTTAATAAATAATATAACTTTCAGAGTAGGGTTGTAAAATAACTGTTTATAATAATATAGGCAAAATAAGACACAAATGATGTTGGATTTATTCATTTTGTCTTGTGGCTTTTTTTGTATTTTTTTGTGGTAAGTAGTATTATAGAAAGTATGGTACGTAGTTGTGAGAAGCAATGAGAAGCTTCTTTTGGTGACACAGTACAACAAATATGTATAAAAAGAAGCTGCTTTACCTGGAAAGCTGAGAGTACTATGGATTAGAGTAATGTAATCATCACTAAATCTCCTTGTATGTAGTCAGTTATTTAGTTCCTTCATTACAAATGCTCATTTTAGGTACCTGTGCACTAATGCCAGTGTCGACCAGCTCTGGATATTGACTTGATTAATTCCTGCCACTGAAAATGCTTCTGTGCTTACTGTCTGTTTATGCTGGCAGCAGTTGTATGCTGCAGAGAACTCGGCACCACCGTCACTTTTGAGTTGGCCTGAGAACTTTATGTGAAGCTGTGGTTCCTGAGGATTCCCAAAGTGAGAGTAGGAAATCAGTTTTCCCCTATCTCACTTTATTATGTTTCAGGGCAAACCCATGGCAAGTTACTGGGCTCTGCAGTGCAACTTCTGCTCTCTTCTTTTTTTTTTGTAAATCCCCCCCATATTCTTAGGGACTAAGCTAACAGCATTGTAAATTGGAAACTTTTGGTTCATGAGCCAAGGTACCAAAGCCATATATATGATGAGGTGGTGCATTGTAAGCTCAGGTTCTCAGAAATGGTATATAAACTTCAAACCATCGTGATAGTAAGGCTTTCTAGGAGTTTCATGTGCTTCCTGTGACAGGAGAGAGCTGTGCCCATGGTCAAGGTCTTGCAACACTGGTAATTTTACGTAAGCAGTGTGATTTCAGCCAATTATATGGTTTTTTTTTCTGCTGAAAATGTTATTTCACTGTATACGTCCACAAATGATGCCATGAGAGATTCCAATTAGTTGTGTAAATTCTTTTAGACTAATTCCAGAATTTTACATTTAAGCTGTCTGTAGTGCTGGCCACAAACTGGTTCCAGTTAAAAGCTGTTTTTAACAGAAGTGGTTTAAAATCCTTTATGCTTTACTGGAGAGTCCACCTGTTGTTGATCCTGGATACTGCTTCTTGGCTAGCTGAGTATTGGAGAAACACAGTGAACTTTGTGTTATGTCTTACATGAGGCAGTGAGCAGCCCAGGCTGCATCACCAGTGCCTTGGTAATTCCACTTATGCTCTGTTGATTAGTTTACATGAATCATGTAAATAACAGTACAGAAAAACCTATTTTTGAAAAAATGAAAAAATTAAGAAAATACATTTAGTCAGATATCTCGGAACCACTGGAAGCTGAATTTTAAGCATTCTAAAAATATCAGTGACTTCACATAATTTTTTTTCACAGTCCTGAATATTTTTAGGGCAATTATTTCTCAAAATAACTATAGTGCTTCAACAAAGGACCTAATCAAACAGTATATTCTTAATCAAGGACTGTAGGAGAAAACAGTGGAGGAAGGGAAGGATGAGTGGGAATAGTCTTTGATCTTGAAAAGTAGGGTTTTATCTGTGCCTCCAGCCTGTGAGCCAGGAATGAGGGACGGATCTCTGCAATGGTAGGGCAGTGTAAGCTGCACATCCCATGGGCTGGAGATTTTTCTTAAGGAGAAAAAATCAGCCTGAAATACTTTAGGATGGATGGCATTGTAGAATTAAAGATGAACTCTTGATGACTGGAATTCTCTGAGTTCACTGGCTACATGATATTATCAAATTACACTTTGAACAGAAATATTAAGACCTTTGTATTAGAATCCTCTTTCTTAAAAATCCCCCACCTTTATTCCATCACGCTACATTTTAGTATTCTGAAGAAAAAATAATTTTTTTTTCATTAGGGAATTTATACAATCTTTCTGTGTTCTGAGGTTTGTCCAAGATCTTATTGTAAATAATTCAATCTTCCCTCAGTTGTATTAATTACAATTTAAATATTTTTAATACCAGAATTAGATGCAGCAGAAATAATCTTTTCTTACAAAAGTAGATTAAAAAGTTAAATATTTTTCTAACAAAATTTAATAATAATGTTTTAGTTATCTGTATTAATTTTATGTACAAATTCGAAGGAAGATTGTCAAAACATAATTAGAATACTCTATGCAAGAAATTAAACACACTCTAGTAGCACAGATTAAAAAAACATCTGTTTTGAAGTACTTCCATTAAAAATTAGAAGACTAGAGCAGGGAAAATGAGATTTGTATGAGATGAAATCAGAACAAATGTAAGAATGTTAGCTGCAAAGAATTGGAGAATACCTATGGAGTATGGAGCAAGCAAAGTGCCATCTAGGAATTATGGCGAATAATGTAAACAAACTGTCATTTTGGATTTCTAAAAGTCTTTTTTTTTTAATATGTTCACTAGTCATACTTGAAATCATTATGTTATACATAAAAACCTAATGAAAATTACTGATTTTCCTAATGTGTTTCTCTCAGTTGGATTAATGCCTCTGGGTCTCAGCTCACTTTTTTTTTCCAGGCTTCTGCAATAGCTCAAGTTTTGAAGCATCAGTGCTGTTACATTCATCAATATTCCAATGTACACATTCTTGGTGTCAAATGAGTGTGTGGATAGGGCCTGTTTATTTGCTAGCCTGAAAATGCTGCTTGTAATTAGGATCTCAGTGGGTATATTTTCATTTGACAGCTTCCACTTGTGGATGTTTTAGAAGGCTGAGAGAGATAGATATTGATATAGTCAACTATGTGCTGTCGTATAAGTAAGAGGGGAAAAAAATTGCCTGTTGTATCTTTCATATTAGTAGTGGATGGCTGGAAAAAAGCAAGCATTTCTGAATTCTGTTATTTAAGGGTATACTATTGTCTGGGAAGGTTAGAAGCATACTAATTAATGACATTTACAATGGTTAGAGTCTTAACTAAATTACATAAATGATAAGAATTATTTTCTCTTCAGTATTTCCCATATTTCTCCTTCAACTGACAGCTGCAAGCAATAATCAAAGAACTGGTTAATGGCAGAAAACGTTTTAAAAATATTTTTTGAAAGAACTCTGGTCTGGTAACTGAATGTAAGTTGAGAATTGCTCTTGTAATACTCAGTGGAAAACGTTCCTACCATTTGGAATTAATCTTGTCCTTTCAAACATATTGGACTGAACTCTGTGGATTTATACTGCATGTTAATGCACAACTTCTAAAGTTTCACAATTCTCCATATAAGTTTAATGGTTTTGCATTACATGATTCACAAATCCTGACAGCTTGAAGTATGTCAGTGTACGTGTATATATAATTCCACGTGTGTATATACAGATATATGTGCATATATCTGCAAAACCAGATGTGTCATATCCTGCTTTTCCTGACAGACCATTCCAGAAGTGCTGAAGTTTTTTCCTTTTGTGAAAGTTCAGTGGTTTCTACCTCTAATCAATGTTCATTCTGTATTCAGCTAAGACTGCTAAAATGTAATTTGAAGAAAGGAATTTTATTAAAAAACAAAACAAACAAAAAACCCCAAAACAAAACAGGAATTAAGCCTTAACTTGGGTCATTTGTTCAAACTGAGCATTGCAAAAATGTTGGCTTAAATTGATTTGGTTATTACTTTTGCTATTTTTCTTTGAAAATTTTTTTCCTTTTATCTGGTTTTGTCCTTAATCCTGAAGCAAATTTATTTACTACAAATTAGCTTATATTTATGTATTTCTCTGAGCAAAAAATACTGAACTCTTCATATGTATTAGTAACCACTTGCACCAATGTTAGTGTAAGTGATGTCAGCGAGATCACTCCTGTCCTGAGGTCTGTGGGATCACTGTGGTCTGATTTCCCTGCGGTGTTGGCTTGAGGAGCCTCATTTCAGCCAGTTCAGGGAGCTGAGGAGGCAGCAGCAGGTGTGGGTGGGAGTGTGGATGGGTGGGTGGGTGAGTGGTGGGTGCTCCCATGGGCAGCAGAGTACCTGCAGAGACAGGGCCAAAAACGAGAGAGAGCACTGGGTGAGGTACTGGGGCGCTGCGGATGCTCGGAGAGGGCACCAGCTCCCCATGGGATGACAGGGGTGTTGGTGTTTTGGGGCTTGTCTGTCTTTTGCTTTTGCCAATGTCAAATTGTACATGTTTATTGGGGCTCTTTCTGCTTTGAAGTCAAAAAGTGCCCCTGGTTCCTGCACTGCTCCGGTTGTGACTTTATTTCTGTTTTGAGATAAAAATTGAGGTTTAGTTCAAGTGTTCCAAAACCAGATACCACTCTCTCTCTCTTTCTTGTAGGCAGGGTGCTGCTGTGCCAGGCAAACCAGGAGGGATCTCCCGTGTACAGTGCCCCCAGTTCACTAGTATACACATCCACAAGTAAGCTAGTGTTATGGCTCGTTTTTTGTTCTGTTTTGTGACAAAAGCACATTAATGTGAATTAAGCCCCCTAAAAATGTAAACTTTCCCAACAATTCTTGTTAAGATGAATGTGGTATTTATAAACATGTGTAAGTAATGTCAACAGATATTTCAGTGGGCTTAGTTGCATCTTTATCCTCAAAATATATATTATTAAAAGACAAAATTACCTATATTGCAATGTTGTACAGAAATTGTCAAAGGTTCTATAGTAACAGTGACATTTTTTGGAATCCAGTACTGTTGCACGCTCTGCATTTTGTGTAGATGTTGTGTTTCTTCTTCCATCCCGCTCACAATATACAAAAGGTCTGTTATCATGCCTCCATTTGATTGTGTCAGGAAGCAAATAGATACGAAGCCTTTTTTTACAAAAAGGAACAAACTGTGTGCAAGTGTATTTCGAGTTATAAAAAGCTGCCCTAATAAAAATAGCAAAGACAAGCTGAAACAAGATGCTGCCTTAAGCCATTTTTCTGTGCAAAACTTTGGAGAGAGATGTGTCCTTTCAAATTCTGAAGCAGAAGGGAACTGATTCTTCTGGGAGAGTTTTAGATATTGATGATGCCACTGATGCCCATTCTGGCACCTGGTCAGATAGGAAGTCTGTAGCTGAATGCAGGAGCATTATTACAGTATTGCATTGGCTCTGTAAAGAACATACTTTACATTGTCTGATTTAAGAACTTTATCAGGTATGCTCTTTATGAAAATAGTATTCAGTCTAGAATACAGTTCTACTCTTTTAGTGCTTATCTAGACTACTAAAATAATTAATTTATTTTTTAAATTAAAACCAGGGATGAGGCCAAAAGACTTCCATAGAGATCATCTCTGCAGTCATGTAATTCTCTTACATCAAATGCTCTCAGTGTTGTACCTAGAGCTGCTGCTTTTCCAGGATACATGGTCCACTTTCAAGTCAGGGGTCTAGAGTCTAGAAGTATATAGTGAATAAATAAAATGTATCAAGTATTTTTAATTGGAAATTAAATTATCAATTAAATCTGCATTTGCTTCCAGGTGCTCCCAGAAATATTTTGTACTATGTTATCTTTCCCAAGCAATGGGTTTTTTAAATCCTTATAACAACACAGAGATTAAATACTTACTGTTTAAATCAGTGCTGCCTTTTGCATATTTTTAGTGCAGTCTTCCTTTCAGACCGAAATGACAATCTTTGTCTGAAACTCTTTTCCTAGAAAATTATCCAAACATTTCACTCATCTCACTGTTAGGGAGTGTATTTTGGAGGAAAAGGGGCAGTGTTTGTTTTAGTTTTCTGAAAATTACTCTAAAGAAAGCTTTACCTTTTGAGTTTACCTTTTGAGTTGCTTCTATTACATCACTGAGTTGCACCCTAGAAAATTTATTTCTGTTTACATCGTATGATGGTCCCACTATTATTAAACCACTGGAGAGTCACTGTAAGCTCTCTGAGCTCTGTACTTCACTGTTTCCACTATGTCTCATGAGTCAATCCCTTTCAAAAGTCTTATTTGCAGTGGTGCTCCTTGAATAATGATATCCTAACAAACACCTGTTTGTTTTCAATTATGCCAAATACATAAGTAAACAGACTTTGCCTATCTGCCTCCCACTGGGCAATGTGTAATACGCAGTTTCATAAGAGACATTGCTAGTAGTCCTTGCAGTAGAAATTATTACACTTTTGTTGAATCTCTGTGTATGCAAGTCAGGGTTTTTCTTTATTATGTATAGTATTTCATCTTGCCAAAATGTTTTCCCCCACAGGGTCACAACTCCTAATAACACAAAATTACTACAATTACTAATGATTGTAATTAGGTGTTTTTATTTCTCCTTATTACAAACCTTTCAATAAAGGTGCAAAATACTTTCATTTCTATAGAAAATTCTTTTAAAACTGAAATAGAAACAAAGGTTGACTTTTGTATCATTTATTTTGTTATTTTAAAGATCTCCAGTATTCTATTCTTTGCACATATTTGTAATATTGAAACTAATAACTGATAAGTCAACATTAGTGTCTAGGAAACAAATACTTGTACTATTATCGTTCCAGGTAGACAACAATATTGCAGCCTTTGTTTTTGAGTAATTTGTGAATCTTTCATTCTGTTACTGCTGATATTGTAACTTTGTGGTATTTTGAAACTGCTTATGATGTAAGAATTCAGAGATTTTAAATTTGTAATTGTTTAACAGAAGGCAAAGAATCTGTTGAGATTTTTTTAAAGCCATTTGAGATATTTGAAGTTCATTAAATGATAGTGGGATTTTGGAATTTTCAGATATCTGGAAGAGGATAGTCCGCATTTTTAAAAGTCTTGCCTAACTTGACTGTTCATCTTTTTCTCCTGAATTATAAGGCATGAAGGACTGAGACATGGGTTGCAAGATGTGTTTTTCTTAATTTGGCTGGCTTTATTTCTCAGTTCACTTATTGGCTTTTAATTGTACTTTTGATTGTACAGTCTCTGATGACGCTGAACACTTTTACTCATTGTCTATCCAGAAAGCAGACTGCAACTCTTGGAGCTGCTCTCTTCCTTCTGATATTTTATTTCTCCAGGATGTATTTTATGTATCATACTGTACATTTCCCAGTACAGTGATTAGTTACACCTCTGAATATGTCAGGAGATGGAAACATGGCTCTGCTTCCTTCCATCACTTCTGGCCCTTCGCATAATACAGGAAGAAATGAGCTGTTTCTTCTGCAAGCAGTGGAACAAATCAGTGGCAATAGTCTCTCATGCCTCATCTGTTCTCTTATGCTGAAGAAGATGGGACCTGGATCAGTTTTTCATTTGCACATCTATTCTAGGAATAGATAATTTGTTATGTAGAAGGCAGAGTTTCAGCATGACAATGTGCTCACTTCCCATGGTGGGGACAGGTCCTTTGACTTACTGAGACAACCACAGTCATTAAACTCATGGTCTCACCTTGGCTGCTGTAGATTCCCATAGTATTGGCATCTTGAGGACAGAACTGATACAAGAGATTTCAGTTAAATCCTTCATCATTATCTTAAATGCAAAATGCAGACAAGTATTGAAGAAGTAATATCCAGCAAGGAATGATTAGAATACACCAAACCCCAATTACCAAATGAGTAAGCATTCACTGGAAGCTTCCTGGAGGCACATGATTTCTCACTGAAACTTAGTAAATGAAACAGTTTGGCTGCTGCACATAACTGACAGTCTCATTTTGCCCTCACTTCTTTAGACTAGTTGCTTCCACAGCAAATTTTAAAATTAAGAAGAAATTTGTATCTACTGGTAAATAAGAAATGTATCGAGAATAATTTTGGAACTGTTCCAAATTGGAGCCACACATGAGTAGGATCCATGAGAATATTAAGAACCTGCTGGCCAAAAGGAAGATTCAAAAGAAGAAAAATATTCTGTCCTTGAATGTCTGTATCACTGTTCTGCCAGGGACAGTAACAGCACTGGGTATGTATCATTCAAAAAGGAAAAAAAATACAAATCTGTATTTATGCCAGGACTTTTAAATTTTGTGCCTATTTTCCCCACTTTTCTATAATGTAGAAAATGTGAATGATGTTCATGAGAACCAAAGTATGGGAGAGAAGGAAGACACAAAGTTGTAGAAATGTAGAGCAGTTCAGGTGGGAAGGACCAGGTTATACCAGAGAACCTTTAAGGATGGAAATTGCACAACCTTCCTGGGTCATCTGTTCCAGCGCTTGAATGTCCTCACAGTGGAAACCTCTCTTCATGCAAGTCATGTTTGTTGTCTCATCTTCCCAGCAGGTGCCTTTGTGAGGAGCCTGGCTCTGTTCTCTTGAAAACCTCCCTTCCTTTGTCAGGGCATGGAAGAGGAGATGCACCTGTCAGTAGAAATCTTTGTGCTCTGGATTGGCTGAGTATTCCTGGGCTCACTAAGCCCTTGCTGGTGCAGTGAGGCAGCCCCAGCCTAAATCTCAGAAATGTACATCTGTGCATTACCCAGGTCCCGTGGAAGGCAACAGGAGAGAGATGGAATTTAAAATTTAAAGGGGAAGTTCAAAGGCAGCTAAATATTTTTTACTCTCTAAATCAGAACTTTGATCTTTGAAACTTTTAGGCTGTATTTTAGCTCCAAGTAAGCATCAAGATACTTGAGTTATCAGGTATGTAGCTACTAGTGGATTTGTTCGAGCATATATGAAAGGGACAGTTCACTGGATTGAGTAGCTGACAGGTATGGTAAAATATTTTAAGTTGCTATATGCCTTTATTCAGAATGATGTCCAGATGAATGCCTCTATTTCCCAAATGTTTAGCATGCCCATAAAAGAG
>WEIV01017108.1:34464-48064 GCA_013390005.1 Calyptomena viridis
TGAACTTTCAGATTACTAAATTTTTGTCATCTCTTTATAGCAGTGCTACTTTTCATTTATCTTTCCACAGCCACGGCCTTTTTACTTTGTTTCAGAAACAGTATTTAGGAGGGCACAGGGGATTTCTTCCATTTGTTTGGAACTTGTAGATGTCCAACAACCATAAACAAGATATTGATCACTTTGATCATCTATATTTAAAGATTGTTCTTTAACTTAAGATCAGATGTGTCTTCTCTGATCCTCTACTATTTGTTTACATTTCTGGCCTAGATGCTTTGTTTTAACCTACTGAGCTTTTTCTTGTTTGTTAGTAATTTCTTTTGTGAAAAGTCACCTATTCGTTTTACTTCAACTATTTGTAGTTTCAGCTGTGCAGTGCTCTAATTTTGATATTAAGTGCATCATAAGTAATTTCACCACCGATTATAGCATTTTTTTTAATTCAAAGTTGTAGGTTGGTGTAATTACATAGATTTGCAAAAACATTCTCAATTTTCTTAGCTGTTCCTTTGTATCCCTCAACATCCTCCTTTTTTTCTGTGCTTGTTATTAGAAATCCCTTGAAGTCTGAGGGATTCAGGTGTTTGCATACACAGCCCAGTGAAAGAAGGATGAGATACGTGGGAATTTGTGATAATCACAGAATCACTAAATGACCGAATCCCAGAGGGGCTGAGGTTGGAAGGAACCTCTAGAGAACATGTTGTCCGTTCCCCAGTGCTTGAGTGGGGTGTCCAGGATCACATACAAACAGCTTCTGAGTATCCCCAAGGATGGACACTCTGCAGCTTCTGCGGGCACCTCTGCCAGTGCTCAGCCACCTTCACATGGAAAAAGCTTAGACAAAAAGACAAAGCAGTTTCCAGTCTGTGGCATCAAGATTTTGCTCAGAAAGTTATAAATTAATGTCATGTAATATCAATATACATAGAAACTAGTAGTGGGTTCTTTATACGTACATGAGAAGTGTTGAAACAAAGGAAGGCAGAGAAAAATAATTCCATATATATATACTTAAAGTAATTACAAAGAAAAGTAAGTGTGAAATGAGTATATGCAAGCCATTGTTGAAATAATAGATCAATTATATCTGAAAGCAACTTTAAGTTAAAGACAACCAAATGAAAAGTTTTCTTGGAATAGTTAAGTGTCTTCCTACAATTTAACATAAGAATAAGCACATTAAATATGAGCTTGTTTTTTTTATTGAAATACTTAATGTATGTTTTTGTTTGCATTTGACTATGTTAGTGATTTTGTGTGGAAAAAACTAAAAATCTGATTTTTCACATGTTTGAGGCTGAGTCTGAGTTGAAAACAGTGTCTTTCTTTCCAGAAATATTTACATACAACTGTTTAAAAAGTTTCACCAAATTTATGTGAAATTTGGTGCTAATTTGGATTTGCGTAGAAACTTAATGCAGTAGTGTTGTGTAAAGAGATTCAATTACAGTGTGCAGTGTTTTGGAAGTAACTGTCTTGCATAAAAAAAGTCAATTAATCAGAGCCGTGTCGATGTCCTTGTGCCATGTCAATTTGCACTGAGGTAATTAATCACTAATCACCCAGCGTGCAGAAAACTGAGGGACAATCCACAAGTCATTTGTTGTTATTTTTTTCAAAATAAATGGCACACAGAGCCATGAAGCAACACATCTTGCCTTTCATAATATTTTTATCAACAGTTTTGCATGTTGTAATAGACTGCAGCAACAAGCAGCTGTAGTTCAATGGAATATGAATATTAAAGAAACAAATGAGAGCAGATTTATAGGCCATTGCTTTTCTGTTATGTCAGTTTTGAGATTACACTGAGCAAATGAACAGTGAAAAATTACTCTTCCATGTGGAGAATGGTGATTAGACTTGTACATTAATTAGAGATTTTTGTTTTCCTTTTTAATGCATTTCAAATGAGTGTCCCCTATAAGTGAGGGTTTCTCCACAATACAGATTTATTCATTCCTAAACAACAGTGTATAATACTGACATATATTTTTCTACAATAGTAAGGAAATAATTGCTCTATAATTTTAAATACGTTTCAAAAAATAAATAAATTGTGAAAGAAAGAAATAGAAGTGACCATTTATGAGTCTGTTGGATATATATGGCAAACTTCCTTTGAATTCAGTTAATTCACAACTAAATGCCAGGGAGAAACAGCTTGCAAAAGTGGCAGGTGAAGAAATGTATTTTATATTTCTTTTAAAGAATGCCTCTTAATAATACTTATTACTATTGCAGTGAAGGGAAAACACAGCATACATTGGGATAAACTGCTGATTCTTTTTCTGAAATCTGAGATAATATCATATAGATTATTCTGTTTAGCTTTTCTCAGCATGCTACCCGTTATATCTCTTTGTTTTTAATTTATTGTGTTTCCTCAACAGGGATCCTCCTGAACTATGGGAATAATGTAAATGTGTCTCCCTGTCTTTCTAGCAGTTAAACTGTGCTGCAGTAAATTAACTATAAACTGATTCAAACATGATGTAACATTAAAATTCTTCACCATAAAACATTTGCAAACTCTTGATGGCAGATGACCTGCTAGTTTGTGCAAAGGAGGAAAGATGAGGAGTGATGAGAGGTAGATTTATTCATCCATTTGGATGGCACACCTTTCTTGGGGCATATGGCACTCTAATACAAATTCAAACCACCACACAAATGAGAAGAATAATTGCCCATTAAAATGGCTGTATATTTTTATGGCTTTGATGCAAAATCTGCCCCCTGTTGTTTTTTGCATCTGCTACTCTTTCATCTATCCCGAAGCTTTAAAACTTTAATACACACTGTATGACCCTTAAGTATTTTTTGCCAGGTTATATTCCTCTTTTTGGGAACTCAGGTTTTGTCATTGTTCCTTCAGTTTTTGTTTTCTCAGCCCTATGGTGAGATATGGTGCCTAGAAAGTGTATCTCCCTGACATATTCATTCAATAAAAAATTAGTAAAGCAAATGGTTATCTTACATCTTCTGGGACAAATTAAGATTTGATTAAATTTCATCTGTGAACACAAAGATTAAGTTTCTGTTCCTCATGTTTGTATTTGTTTTTTCTATAAAATAATTAGTTATCTAAATTTTACTAACGTGAGTCCTATTAGATCCAAAGGGCTTTTTATTTGCTTAAATGCTGTGATTTGCTGACCTGATTTCATGTTTAAGATCTAAACTGAAGTTCAATGGAGGACGTACCTGACAGTGTTTCCATGTCTACAAAGTGTAAGAAGAGAGAACTTTTTTAGAAAATACTCATTTTAATAATACATTTTAAAATGTTATCCTCTTAAATATAAAAATAGAACAAATAAGTTTAGAGGAGAAATCTTACCAACATAATGTTCCTAAAAAAAATTTCATTTAGGCTATAGTTGAAGATGATTTATATGCCTTTAGATAATTATATAAAGCAAAGCAAAATACTTCCACAGCATATTGCTTATATTGTAAATTTTTTTTATTTGAAAAAGTAAATTGCTGTAGGAACTGATTTTTTTGTGGTTCCTGTTGTAGTCTCATTTATATTTGAATAGCTGAATGAAGAACTATAGAACTGAAGGGGCTATTAGATGAAAATGTAAACTGTTCCTATGGCTTGATACTTGATTATATATTGTCCTTAGAAAAATCTTTTTTTTTTTTAACCTCATGTTATCACCTCATTCATCAACAAGTTTGGAGAAATTCTGCCTTTTCTCTGTCACAGATCAGAAGAATTCCAGTTATCAAATTACTTTGATGAATTTAAGCCACTTTTGCTTAGAAGTGGGCTCCCATGCTTCCCTGCTGAGAGTCAAACACATTTTCAACCCCATTAGAATAGCATTTTCACTGACTGAGTTTCAGCAGTTTGGCACTGAAGCACTAAGGAAGGTTGACCTACAAACTGTAAGTCATTAAAATCCTTACCCCTCCTGGCTAGTTTATTCATTACTTTTGGGACTGGTTAATAGCATTTAATGCTTCCTGATGGGACAGCCCTTTTCATAAAGTTGTTTTTATGAAGTCCATTCTTCAGTTGTGTTCTAATGGTGCCACTTCTGGTGGTTATTTTGGGGTGAGGATATTAAATAGTTGGTAGCAAATTAAATTCTGTGGTTGTTACAAATTCCTAACCATCTGATTTCTCAGCTGGGCTGAAGTAGCATAATAGGGTTTTTTCTGAACTCAAATCTAGGGTGACAAAACTTGTTGATTATTTTACGTCTAATTTTAGCCCTTAATGTTACTACCTGGAAATAGAAGGTGTGTTTTCAGATACTCTCATTTTCATCCCAGTTTTTGGGATGGATATAATTCTGTTATGCATAAATTCAGCTGTTAGAGTCCACTTGATTGTAAGACCTTACAATGCCACTCAGTTCTGTATTTCCCAGGTTTAGTTTGATCATCTTCCTAACAGAACTGCAAATCACTGCTCTGCCCTCTACTAGTTACTTTTTTTGGTGCTTTGCTTTACTCCAGATATTTTATGCACCATTGTCTTATTGAGGAAACAATGTATGGCTCCATGATAAATTTTGGATTTGGTAAACACTTATGGGCTACGTGACTCTTCTGCTATATCTGTTTTCTTGGTTTTTTTCCCCTTTCATAAGAGAAAGCCTTCTTTCTCATAAAAATGTGATTTTTTTAATGTATATATTTTATGGTTTTTTTGACTCATTCATTGGTGGGGTACTCTGCATTTCCAGTGACATTTCTTTGTAGAAAGCATTCACTGTCAAATTCACTGTAATTCTTTCCAAGGTGTGACCACCATGAAGAAGAAAGAGCTGCATTGAATGTGCTACAGTTGAAACAAAAAAAATGCTCACAAATCACATTAGGGGCTCATGCTTTCACAGAGGCATATCCTCAGTGTCTCTTACAGAGGTAGCAGACATCATTATAGTCATAAGTGACCATTTAAATATATGTTGTGTGCATCACCTAATGTAAACCAAGTCAGGAATTCTCCAATGTGTGACACTCACAGACACATTCTCTAAGGGGCAGAAGTGAACAATGGCACTATGTTGTCCTGTCCTCATGTTTTTCTCATATATTACTAATTTTCATCTATAAAATGTTGATAGAGCATTACACCTTTTATTTATTTGCTAATTTGGGCAGACGGTCCACCCTATCAAATGATCCACAGTGCAGCCTGTAGATCTTTCTGCAATAGTGTTTGTAGTCCACTGAAAACCAGCTTTTACATTTTCCTATGCATATTGTATTAACTTTTACACAAGACTCTATACTTGAAAAGGAAAAGGACACAAGTTATATGGTTTCGGTAGGTCATAATTTTAGCACTATTGTATTTATACTGTTCAATATTCAGTGCTGTTGAATATGCAGAAGTACTTACAGCATCCAAATTTCACATATATGATATATATATTGTTTTTTCTAAAAAATAGAAAGCTTTCTATTACTATTTCTGTAAGACTTCTTAAATGCAGTTGCTTGCAAAGTTATCAACAGTATATCAAGTTCTCCAAGTTCATCTTACTGATTTTGATGCACATTCTTTTTACAGAAAGAGGAATAAAAATATGGTATTTGCACTTTTTAAGACAGTTCTAATTTATTTGTATTGCTGTAAGGTTGCTTTATGTTGCAATAAAGGGCATCTAAATTTTTGCAGAATTACTATATAACCTTTTTGTCAGTGAGAAGGACCTAATAAAGCCCCACAGCCACAGCAGTAAGGCAATAATGAAAAGTCACCATAATTACAACATTTGCCTTCAAATTTTCAGCGAGCAAGGCATACAAATTGTGAATTTTTCAAATTCAAGGCTTCTTTTAAAATTTAATGCCTAAACAGATGAAAGACAAATGAAGATTGAAATCAATCTGCAGTTCAGATTTGAAAAACAGTGTTTTATACATCATTATTTCCATTTTTTTGCTTCTCATTAGGGCTTTGCTAAGCAATATTTATTTCTTTTATCTCTTTGTTTACATACGGAAAAAAATTCAACATAGTGAAGCACGACTGATGTAACCTGATGCCAACAGAGCTGGATTTGATTTTATCTGTCTCACTGAGGAATTCTTTCAAGAAAAACCTGTTCTAATATTGACAAGCAATATATGTCCACAGGAGAAATGAAGTAATGAAACACTAGTTTAAAAATGTAGAGAAAGCAAAGTGGAAAATTTTTTTGCGTGTTTGCTTGTTTTAGTTTTCTATTATTATTTTTCCTATTAAGAAGTTTACAAAGAGGGATGTTTTACAGAAAAAAAAACCCCTCTAGGTAATACTGTATTACCATTCAATTTCTGATTAAACTATTTTAAGTCTCACAAGGAGTGGTAATTAATGTTTCCACTTAGTTGCAATGACAGTATCAAAATGTTTGAGTTAATTTCTTTGTTATATGCTTAAATTGTTTCTGTTGGGTCTGACTATTATCTGGATTCAGATAGATATTTCTAAACTATGCAACTCTGTTCTTTGAAGGAATGAAAGGTGCTGTCGTGAACATGCTGAAACCCCTAGAAAAGAGAGAGAAAACTCTCTCTTACTGTGGTTACACAGTTAAGACCCAGTTAATAATCAACTCTTGAACAAAAGAAAAGCTCTGTTCAATTGGCAAAATCACTGGATAATTTAGACGACTCGAGGTCATCTAAATGTCTAATGTCTCGCCCCTACTCAAAACAGGGCTGACTTTTGTAGATGGATCCAATAATGTGATGCAAATGTCTCTGACATTATAAATTTGAGCCTGAACTTGGACCTCAGGAGTCTCCTGGTAGTAGTGTTGGCTGAACCCAGTCAACATTCCTTTTAATAGTGTGTTCTAAGAAAATGAGATCCACCTATGATACTGCATCCAAATTCCCAGTTTGCTGTGTCCTGTTCGCATACAAAGATTTTGAGTAAAAAGAGGAGTTAACAGACTAATAATTTACCTATTTGGTGACTCCCTCATCCAGTTACAGGCGAGCTTTAATAGAAGCACATGCATGCTGCTTGTTTCGGAACACTGGACCTTAATCTTGCTCATTAACTCCTCTTTTTTCCCCCTGCAGTGCCAGGATTTCCCTATCCTGCTGCGACTGCAGCTGCTGCTTACAGAGGTGCCCACCTACGAGGCCGAGGTCGCACGGTGTACAACACGTTTCGTGCAGCAGCTCCCCCACCTCCCATTCCAGCCTACGGCGGGTAAGAAGCTCAGCTTCCTGTACCTTCCAGCATGGATTTCAGAAGGCTGCACACTTTTTTGGCCATGGTGCATGTGGGTCGTGTCTCACTGCCTGCACCAGCACACGGGCGAGCGTGTGCTTGGGCTGCACCTTGCACAGGGTGTTGAAAAATGACTGTAATTTGTGCTGCCATGGTTGGTGGCCTTAAGCATTTCAGATGTCACATATTGTTATGTAAATGCTCTTAGGAATGGAATGCTTTGGAACAGAGAGATTGTTTCAGCTAAAGATGTATTTTTGATGATTGCAAACATCTGGTTATTAAGGAGGTTGGATCAAGTTAACTCCTTTTTCTTCAAATCGTCTACTGAAAGTTGTCTCTGGATCTGAAGACTTAGTGCTGGGGTTTTTTTGTTTTTCTAATTCAGTTTGCTTAGTTTTTCTAGTTGCCATCTTTGCCATGATAGAAATCTGGTGTGCTTCTCTCAGGACCATGGTTTTTAAGTATATTTGCTTAAATAATACCTTAAGATTTCCCTGTCAGTGACCTGCATTTCCTAAAACCAGTCAGTAAACTGAGGAGCCAAGAAAAGGAATTAATAGTAGTAATTTCTAGGAAGGCAATAATCTTTATTTCAGAAGATTATCAGGGTTTTAGGTATATTTTTGAGGGGAAGAAGGTAGAAACAAATTCTCTTGTCGCTCTGCAGATGTTGAGACAGAAAGATTTTGTATGCCTCATGTAATATTTAAAAACACTAATAACATTCACAAAAGATTTTCAGTTGTTCAGAAATCAGGAAATCTGGAAAATCAGAAAACTTAGCAGATCCTAGGCCAGAGTAACATTTTTTCATAAAAATCTGAAGAGGATTTGCCACCATCTTCTGTAAAGTGGCCAGATCTTTCTGAGAAGGGGTCAAGAAGGATTGGCATGGCGAGTGAGGGTGACCTGTCTCTCTCTGCCCTCACTGAAATCCTGTTCAGCATCTCATGTACTCCCACAGGGAATATCCTCTTGTATGGGAGCTGGCAGCACAGCCCATCCTGCTGCTCCATTCAAGTAGGCAATGGGTGCCCTGCACCTGTTCCCACAGTTTTATCATAAAACTTTTGTTCTATTAAACCAAAAGATGTCTTTTCCATGCAAATTTGCTAATCTCATCAGTCAGCCTTTGGGCTAAGTTTTCAGGGACATTTAAGACAGGCACTTTGACCATTCTATCACATGGTGCAGTTATTATCTCAGAGAAATTAGATGTTCTAAAAGAGAACATAAAAATGATGCCACAGAATCAGGTTCTTTTGTAAAAATTATATTCTATTGTTTTATGTGTTTTCTGTAGTTTAATAAGGAAGATAATTTAATAAGCAAATCAATATTGCCACTACTGGAGGAAGACACTGTGTTTTCTGAAGATTGCCTGACTTACCTTTGGGCAAGGATGGTGTCCCACTAAAGTTATCCTACTGTTGCCCAGACTCTCATTTACAATTAGTCCAGGTACTTGTACATGGCAGTGATGGGAGCAAGTTTAGAATGCCCTACATTCAGATTTCAATCAAAATGTCTCAGCTACCAAGTAGATACTGCATATAAAGAAAGTGGACTCTCCATCTCTGCCTCATTTGAAAATAAATTAAATTTGAACATACAGTGCAATATGGAGTGAGATAGATCACTGCCAGTTTCATGATGTCATGAACATCTCACCATTCTTTAATATAAGGTCATAAAATTATATAAGAAAATACTTGCCAGCTCTATGTGATACAGTTTTTGATTTGAACAGTACTTTTTTGGTTACTTACTGCAAAATGAGTAAATATTTTCTGACTAATAAGTAACTTAAATTTGCCTTAATTTAAGAGATCTCATGAGGGTGCTCTGTGTGTATGTGTGTGCGGTATACAGATTTTTGTAGTTTAGTTAGTACATTGACTCAGCAGAAAGAATTAAATTTCCAAGTGTCATACATGTATATCCTCATGTAATTATACTGCTTATTTTCTGTTTCTTTAGGCAGTGAGTTAGATGTGTAAATGTTGAGAGGTCCTGTTGTAAGTCAGTACAGAAGTTTTACGCTGAAGTCAGGTTCTGCAGTGTTCAGACTGAATTGGTTTCCAAGAGGTCAGCTCAGCACTCCCACATCCTTCTGCAGGATGGTTTGACACTAAGGTTGGATGAATCTCATTGCCTTCATGGCCTGTCCTTAAAGGTGGCTTCAGAGAGAGCCATGCATGCATTGTTCACAAGTCACATCTTCTCATTGCTCTGGTGGCTCTCAGCTGTCTGAGATGAACCCTTGGTAATCTGGGGCTCACCTTGCCAGGTTAATGTAATTTTACTCTGAAATCAAATTTTGCAGTTGCTAAGCACTGTCTTATTTCTGGTAGGTCTTAGTTCAGATGTTATATTTAATTTTCTCCATTCACCTATGTGCTATAATAAGGCCCTGCTTTCTGATGCACAACACAAATTGCTCACTTCCATAACTCATGGATCACTGCAGGAATAATACATATTTCTGTTGCACCAATCCACAGGTGGATTAATAAAGCTTTATTCTGACATAATTTCTTGGGCCTAGTATGTTAGATCTTGTGCTACTAACTTCACTGATACAGTAGTGGTTGCAATTTGGAATTTCTTTGTGATACTTTGTTCTGTGCTCACCCTTTATGTAATCTGAGCTATTAAAGAAGCAAAAAGCAATTTTGATCATAAAAAAATCGTTAATAAATGAAAATAAATTACAAGAATGTGGTTTTCAGTCACAATGGGAGTAGGAGTCAAGAAAAATTACAGAGATAATAGAGAGATCACAGGAAATGAATCAACTTAGAGAAGGAGGCAAACAACTTGGAATATCATTTGTTGATAGGAAAAACAGAAGCAGCTTTGAATGCTATTTGGCAATTAATTGAGTAGCAGTTTCTCATTTTGCACCCAAAGAAGGAGCCCAGCCTTACAGACAAGGAAACAGTTTCATACTTAAGTATTTTCAGTGATTAAAAAAAAAAGACACATATTTTCTATAATGATAAATATAATTTTAATTACAAATTTACATTAAATTCTACCAACATTTAGTTAGAAAAATACTGGTTTTCTTTCAAAAAAAAAAAAAGAACCCGCATGTAATTGTAAAATATAAAGCTGAAGTTTGAAATTACCTTTTTTTTATTTTCTTTTATTTCATTAACCTTAGGAAGGTTACTATTTAAAAAAATATAATACCTGATCTTAAATAATCTTCTTCACACTCAGAATGTTTACATCACATTGCTTTGGAACTGAAAAGGAATTATTTTGCTTTGAAGTTGAAAATAAGCTGTAAAGCTAAGAGCATGTATTTCTTTGACATACTGCTCTGTGATGCTTCTCCCAGCAGCTCTGCATCCAAACTCCCAGTCCTCTAACAGAAGCCTTCCTTCCAGTCAGTCTTCCTGGAATCTGGAGTTGTTCCTGTTCATTGGTGTCCTGTTTGACACTGTGACCTTCTTAGAAACTGTTTATTGACCAAGTTAGGAAATGGCAAGGAGTCCCAGGCTGTAAGGGAATCTAGATCTTGTGGTCATGAGGCTAAACAAGTTCATCTGGTTCCCATTGAAAGCTCTGCTGTGCCATCACTTACTGGAAACAGCAAACCATGCTTTGCTAGGTCTGGGGAAAATTGTTGAGTATGACCACATTTAAGGCCATTTTTTTTTCTTACAAATCAAAAGAACAGCATATATGCTTTAAAATGTGTCATGTAAAATTTAATTACTGTTCATGAGATACACAGCACTACCTCAATAATTAATGGATCCTTTACTTACGAGTGAGGCATTTCACTAATTCCTTGAGATAGAATCTTGTTTATTAGCTCATGGAAAATACTTCATTTTTAGCATCAGTGTCATTCTCTGTAGTGCCTTGAAATACTAGACTGTGCAGCTTACTCATATGTGTGTGTGTACCATAAAACCCCACTAACACTGAAGTGAGGGAGTAAAGCTTTGTTTGTGTGAGAACCCTGAATGCTGAAATGTAGAGTTTGGAGATGTACATTGCATGGAGGGCTCAGCCTCAACACTGTACTGCAGGAGAGGGGAAACAAGGGAAGGTCACTTTGTGTATGACTTGAGTGGAGAACAGCAATAAGTGCCTGTGTGTGCAGCAGGATGTTGCTGTGGAGCTGTGAGCTGTTGCCTGCTTATCTCAAGGGGCTGTCTGGGAGCTCCACAGCAAGGCTGGTGACTTGGTTGAGGAGCAAAGCAGTTACTATTTTAAACTGACTGAATTGCTCTTATACCTTTTTTCTTGGAATGTCTTCCATGCAAAGGATTTGAGCTTACTGCTTTTAAATTATATTAAATTAAAAAAAAAGGCATCAATGTAAGAGCATCATCTTATCTTGACCTTTGTCCTTTTAATATTATCTATTTTATTGACAAAGTGCCTGCTAATGGTGTAAGAAATGTCCTAATAAAGCAGGGCCTACTAGTAAAGGTACCCCTATGGCATATTTTGGATGCATTTGGAAGTACTTTCATTGCCAAAAGAAAGGAGAAACAAGCAGTTTTTGTTCTCTTTGGTAAACTATTGAAAGCGGGTTGTCTGATTTTGATACCTGTAATTTCTTTTGGCCTCTGCAGCAGCTAGTGTATGTCAGCATTCTTGAAATTTATTCAACAAATGCTGAAAGAAAATGAATATATAAAGCTCTCTCTTTATTCTGCTGTCAGGAAAACCCAGTGTCACTGTATATCTGGTACTATAGCAAATACCAGCATTAGTAAAACTTCTCTTCCAGCATCATTTGCTTCAAGTTCTTCACAAGTTTAGTGTGTGATGACTTTGTCTTCACAATTCCCCTCTGCTGAAGGTTCTGATGAAGATAACAGCTTTCGGTCCACTTCTGGTGCCTTTCCTGGGAAAACAGGAGACAGCAATTTCCTTTTTTCTTTTTGAAAAGAAGAAATAAAAAAAAAAAACAAGACACAGTCCTAAATAGTGAAGTTGGGAGGAGTGTGGAAGAGAAATAGCAGAGACTATTTGGAAACTGTTCCCCTTCTTGAAATAAAAAAAGCTTTTCCAACACTTAGTCTGAATTTAAGAAAGGAGGCTGATTAGTGCAAGCTACTACATCTACTAGGATAGTTATGGGTTTTTCCCAGTATATTTCCTCGGGTTCCTCTAGCTTTGTCCTCTGTACTTTGTGTGTGTGTGAACAAAAAAGTGGCCATTGCCACTGTGTAGTGATTTATGTCTTCCAGCTTTGTTTTCTGCAGCAATGTCCTCAATTAATTTTTTCAAAGCAGATAATGTAACTTGGTTGTGGCAGAAAATGTTGAAACTAGAAAGACAAGAACCCAGAATTAGAGGCCATTCTAAAAAGTTGAAACTGCATCATACAAGAGTTTGCTCTATGTTTACAACAGTGAAAATTGTGTTATTAGAGTGTTGAAAGGTGGTATTTTAATTATCAGTATTTGGTTTAGATAAGGCTGTATTTGCATCTCTTCTGTTTCATGAAGGCTTCAATATATACGAGATTTCATGTAAAAGGTGATTTCCAGACCAAGAGCCTGGATAATGTGTAGATAAAGTTAATGTGACAGGGAAGGTGACCCTACCAGCAATCAGAAAACAGAGAACTTTTGTTCCTCAGCTGCTTTCTTTTAGTTGTGATATAGAGGTAATGGTGAACTATAACTCTGACTCCTATTGCAAGGAATAAAATCATGGCTGTAATGCCTGTTTGTTACCCTGAATCCATCATTCCATGCACTGGATGTGCCTTAGGCTGTGTATGTTACCCTGGGCAGGCTGTGTGTGTGGCTGAAGGCCATTATCTACTCAACTGCTATGAAGTTACTCAGCTAAAGATTGTGCAGTCAGGAACTGTCTTTTTATGTCATTGATAGATTATTCAACCCAATCTTTCTGAAAGATGAGGATAGGAAAATGATAATGAAGACAGATGTAGTCCTCCCAGGATATTAGAAAGGTGGAATCTAAACTAGTAAAGAGTTTGTCTTAATATAATTACAAAAAATTATTATAAGACACAGAGAATCAAATAAATGAGCTAAACCTATGGAAGTCAGATGTACAATACCTGGTGAGGAAACAGTTTCGTATTTATAGAAAAATAATTTTGTGACATGATTGCCACATATGATGTTATTTAGATGCACATTTTCCTATTAAATCAAGATTTCTCACTTCTCTGAGTTTTTCTGAGCACAATAAAATCATAAAATACAACTGAATAAATCCCCCCACATTTGTTGTTCTTTTTTTAATGCTTCTAGGTAGCACATTAACATATTATTCATACCTGGGTGAAGTAATTCAGATTTCAGTAATGTGGCTGTTTGAAAACCCTGTGTTGTTTCACGGGGAGCATAAGATTTATATGTCTGCCAAGAATTTTTTTTTTTA
>WEIV01017109.1:3980-18357 GCA_013390005.1 Calyptomena viridis
AACAGAATAACTCCTCTAATTGTTCCACACTCTTTTAAGAATGGAAAGGCCATGTCCTCAGATTTTATTGCAAAATTCACAATACAGTCCTGCATCATGTGTCTGCACCTTTTTGATGTTTTCCTAAGATCAACTACAAGTACAGAATTCTTGTTGCATTTTTTTATCTCAAATGCTATTGTGAGATTTCCAGATCTTCAAGAAGATCTCATTTTAGCCTCTGCTCTCATTGCATAATCAACTAGAGCATTCTGAGTACTGTGTTTACTCCTAGATTGGCTTGTCAACTCATGCAGAGCCAAGAATACAAAGGTTTGGCAAAGGGAAAATTTGTACTATGTAATTGCAAACATTAAGAGGAGCTGTTGTTTTGATAATATAAATTTTAGTATCTTGCAGATTTCTGACAAATGAAAGCTCTGTGCTGAGCAATAAATTTAGGAAAGGAAGAACATAAAATCATATTTGGTAAAACACATAATATGCACTGTGTAATACTTTAAGGCATTTTACTAATAAAAATAAAAAACGCTTCAAATATCACTTGATTAGGTANTAAAGTTTTCATTGTATATTCTTTTTTCGTTTTAAATAAACCAGCTACAGAATACTTGAAAACATGTGATTTAATACTGCTGATAAAATATTTTTAGGGACAAATTTTAAAGATACATGCAAGGTAACTATTTGAGTACTTTGTTACTCTGTTCATAAATGAGTGGAAAAGATATTCACAATCTGAGGTCTGAAGAGTTACCCAATTATGATGCTTACAAGATAAAAGATGAGTCTCTCCAGCACGAAACATCACATTAAATTTTCTCTCTTTCCTTTGATTACTTGTCCTACTTAACAAGATTTTGTCCCAGTGGGAATTGAGGACACACACATTGTAAATCCACTAGAGGATTTCCAAAATTGACCTATTTTCCTCCAAAACATTTGATCAAACTCTAGTACCTTACCAGCTGATGAGGACTAACATGTTTTTTATTTTGAAAGGGTCATCAGTGGTGGTCCTAACAGATATTTTTCACAAACGTGCCCAAATACAATGACCAAATGATGGACATATAGACAGGAAGACAGAAAGGCAAAAAGAAAAAAGAAAAAGAGGATATATTCTCTCTTTGCTAGTTCTGATTACTCTAGCAGATTATGTTCCACCAATGTGTAAAGACTTCAGGAAATCCCACTGCAAAACTAGCTCAGAAGAGAATATCCAGGCCCTGTATGTATAAACAACTCCTTGATATTCATCAATGATTCTGTGTAATCAATTAATCTGTTTCTCTGAATTAATAATGTAATATTTCACACAAAAATTTAAATAGGGCATTTATTTTTTCCTGTCTAAAGAACAGGGTAATTTTTCATAAATATCAAAGCATGTCACCAGGAAAAAGAGCAAAAAGAATAAAAGACGAAAGTCAGCAGCATTAATAGACAATACAAATATGTTTCTGTTTTAGAAATAAATAAATAAACACTAACTGTCCTGTTTTAGCACTGGACAAATGTGAACATGGATACAATTATACACACCCCAGACATAAAAAATATTGCTTAAGACTTTGGGCCTACAAAGATGGAGACAAATGGTATTATTCAGAACAAGTTATGCCACTGACTTCAGTGAAAATATCCAGTGTGTAAAGTTAAGCGTGCATACCATTTTGCAGAAAATACACTAAATCTTCATGTTTTCTCTTTGAAACTTCATCAAACCATGGGGTTTAGAGCTACCCTCAAGTATTTTTTGTGTCTTTTTGCTGTCACTGTATCATTATTCAGTTCCTGCATTCTATTANCCTGTGTCTTTTTGCTGTCACTGTATCGTTATTCAGTTCCTGCACTCTATTAGTGTTCTCTTTTGTCTAGAATTTACTTGGCAGCTCTCAGAGATTTTTGGTAATATCATAACCAATTTCCAGCACATTCACACTCTCTCTCAATAAAATTCTGAAGTATCAAGTGTCTGTCTCAAAAAAAAAAAAGTACCACTAAACAAAAAACTCTGCAAACTTTCTGTCAAGCATTGCATCTCTTGATAAAGATATTTGGCAAATTACACAATAATTTTACTTAGGAATGTCTTAACTTTGATTAAAGCAAGACAATTCTGCAAAAAGTTTTTTTTCAATACCTTTATTTTTATCCGTAGCTCAATACTATGAAAAACACTAGGGCATTGGACCAGAAAAGGTATAGCACAACAGGGGCAGGCATCAGGAGTATCAGTAGTTTTTTTTTTTCCTCATATCTAGCCTAAATCTCCTCTGACACAGGTTCATGCCATTAAAGCTAAAATGCTGGCCAGGACATTGGTCACAGGTTAAGTGAATTACACATATTCTCAGATCTTTAAACCAAACGTCCTACAGAAGACAGTGTCTCTTCAGCAAGCATGTCACTCTGTGTAAGTGAAGGTGACTCTATTCTGCAATATCTTTCAGAAGACATTTTCTCCTTTTTCATGGCGTTAGATGGAGGAGGCAACACTCATTTAAAGACAAAGGAATAACAGACTGACAGGGTGAGACAACAGTCCATCTATATCACACGTTACTCAAATTCTTTACTGAAGCCCAGAAGACTTCTGCGTATGGTGGCTCATTGTCATGGCTGTTTCACTTTTCATGCCCTGCTCAGACATTAAGCCACTCACAACTGCTCCTTCTTAAATGAACTACAGAAGCCTTTGATCTGTTTTCTACAAGGCTTCCCAGCAGATATTGGCATCTACTTTATTTTTCAGACAACACCAATGGAATGAGATTTATGAATAACTTCTGTTCTCTGAAGCAGTCTGGTTGTGAACAGCTGAGAACATGCCACTCAATGAAAGACTCAGTATCAACAACAGAAGTTTGCTTCCTTCCTAAAATTTTTGTATTTTTCAAGGTGAGAACCACTGCCGGTGTGTCCAACCCATGTAAGCTGACAGTATTACATGGAAGATATCAACTTTCTTTGACACTAATTTGGAATATTTTTAACTGGGTTAAGGTGCAAGACATCTTCAGGTGATTCTTTAAGTGGAATTTTAAAATGTATGGATTTTGCTTCAGAGCATCAAGTATCTGAGTTTCCACTATCAGCCACAAAAAAGGAAAATACTAAAAACACTGAAAAAAGAGAGTCTCAAGTTCTACAATGAATTGCCACCACACTGAATACTGTTCTTTTTTTTCCTAAGTAGCATATTGCTGTCTTTCATACAGAGCTGTGCATGTAAATGAATGGAGTCTGAGATGTACAAACTCCAGCTGGAAAATATCCTTGACTCAACGCAATAAAGTGCAAAAGAAAACTATATTTAATCATAACTATATTAAAAAATCTAAATAAATAAATGCACCAAAAATACTGTAAAATAGACCATATCCAATATGCATACTGCAGCCACAGGCAGGGTCTCTGCTCATAATTGGCCCTGCCTAAATCTTTCATTTAGATTTTAAGTTTTCAGCCACAAGATAAGCCACAACGATTCTTTATGAAGAGATCTCATACTGCAAAACCTAGGGATCCAGACACAGCACTAGTGGAATGGTTTCATTTTCTTTGAAATGCAGTGGAATATGCCCCCAACCAATGTTTTTCAGCAAGTAGGTTGATTGTCTTTAGCAAAAGGGCAAGGATTCATTTCAAGAGTGGTGATATATGCAAAAGAAGGTAAATGACCTTCAGACTCCATTTAAAAATAATGCTGCTTTTCTTCCAGTAACTAGTTACATCCCCAGGACACCCTTACTGAAGTACATACGTATTCCATTCTGTTTTCTGCAATGAATCTCACCTTTTATCCACAAATTTAGTTTTGCTTCATCATCATTTTCATTGCAACTTCCTGTGAATAACTTATGAAGATAATTATAAGTGTTTATATTTATTTTGGTTTTACCAAATAAAAATAGATTTTCTGGGTAAGATGTTCATTAATAATCCTTAAGTTCACAAGCATCTATAATGAGTGGAGGTTCTTACCCTAAACGGAACAAGGCTGGACTTGATGATGATCTGATTGCAACTACTCTGTTGTGACTGATTTAGATTGTTTCCTTGTTTATATCTACACACTAGCCCCGAGCAAAATCAGAACACTTTTCACAAATATGCATTCCACGCTTTTATGTTGCATTATGTTCATTAAATGCCTAACTCGACAACATTCATCACACAGGTAGTGCATTTTATTTGAGCAGCTAAACAAAATAGGTGGAAAGCACACACACAAATATTAAATGGCCTGAATTCCAGATGGCTTGCTTGCTCCATAAAGTAACAGTATCTGCTGAAATGATCGTGGTACTATAGTTCTTTCTCCTTACCAAATACATGCAGTAGGAAGTTTTCCTCTGTTCTTTTGTCATCTTCTTTGCTGCTCTCTTATTTCATGACCTCTGAGTTAATCCTTCTATTCTTCCTATTAGCAAGTTTAAGCAGGCAAACTTCAAACAGACTAGTGATTGGTCACAAGGTTTAATGGGCATGTAGATAATCATCTAAATTACATTTCTGGAGCTGATGGGCCAGACAGGCTTAGAGAGTAACTTTACCAGCTTTCACTGTTAATCAGAAAGGATTTTGTGTCTCAGTATTTATCTGCCTTTCCCTCCCTCCCCGAGGGCCTGGGTCATACTGACTGATTAACAAAAGCAGCTGCATTAGCTTTCTTCTCCCCAAAAGTGTGGCATCGAGGCCCAAATGACTTGAAAGGCAAATGTGACCACGCTCAAACACCAAGCACTCTCTTCTCATCACTGTGGAATTGCTGGCCCTCCTCTTGCAGATCATGATACTCGCACAGCAGTTGCTGCCAATTTTCATGATCTGTTAACACTTAGGAAGCCTTGTTCTGAAGGATCTTCTTTCACATCTATTGTGGTGTCATCAAGGGGAAAATTCAACAGGCTATTTCACATTTTCTGATTAATTTGAGAGCAGTGTATGAGGTGAACAGAAAAGAATACAACAATCGAACTCTCAGTGATGAATGCCCTGGATTTCAGTTCTGAAACATGAACTATAGATGGTTACGTAAAGAAAATAGCAGTTCTCTGTAGGATACAGACAATTTTACAGCTACAGAAAGAGCAATAGGTTTGTACTGTGAATCTGATTTCCTCAGAAAAGCAAAGTGTATCAAATCTGAGTCTTTTCTTTGTCTTACATCGGTGGTTGTGTTTTATATTTACCTTAATTACAAAGGGCACAAGAGCTTTCTGACTTTGGCAAAAATTTGTTCTTCAGGTGTTAGGCTTATCTTGAATAGTAAACACTTTTCAATGACTCATTTTACTGTTCTTTATTAAGTTGTTAAATAAACCCAAAATAAGACCAACTAAACTATGATTACCCATGCAACAAACTTTCAGCATCTTACTCAGGAGCAACATAGGCCAATACTATCACACTTCAAAACAGTAAAACCTTTTTTATACATTTATAGCTCTATACAGAAAAGAATCTGACAAGCCAGCTAAGATTCTATTTTGGATCTCAATTCAGAACTTTCTACAAGAAGAGACTACTGAGGAACAAAGAAAAAAAATAGGACACTGACTTCCTTATCGGTCTCTTGAACTTTGAGAAAGAAAGTTGGATTCTGACTTTCCACAGGTTTTTAGAGATGAAACCTCTATGTTTCTGTGACCTAGGTGCAACTACTTCTGATTGATGTTAGAGACAGACATGAATTAGGCTAAATACTTCTATATTTTTTTCAGTACATGAAGCATGCCATTTTTCAAGTTTCTAAACAAGGGTAACCAAATTTTCCACTTTTATCTGGGACAGGCTCAGAACTCCAAGACTGCCCCATATTGTGATAAAGTCTTAGTTTTGTTCCAGGTATTCACTGAGACATGGGATTATTCAATTTCCTAGCTTTTGCATGGCAGCCTCAGTAACTTACCCAGTCCTGGAGCTACAGCATCCATGGCTCTTTCAAGGAGAACGAAAATGGTCAAACCTCTATGTCAGATAATGAAACTAACAGCAGGATTTCAGTCATGTCACATTCTCTTTACCAAAATAGTGCACAGGGAAAACAATCTGAATTTCAAATATGCATTGGAGCATATGGCTGGAAGAGGTAACAGTCTTTACAGTAAATCACTTCACTCTTCATTGTTCTATTTCACCATTTGGCTGAATTACAGAATTATCTTTTTTGCTCTTATTCTACCAAATCAGAATTATAAGATTGTCATTAAAAGACCAGAAAAATTGCTAAGCGGAGTTACAATGTCATTACTATGACTCATTAGTCTTTCCCTTATATCATCTTGATGACCTACACCCTCAACTTCACATTACAACTTTTCAATGCAAAATGCAATTGGCAATTTTCACTAGCATCAAAAGCTGAGATGATCAAAGACTAGCTATTATTTCTGGAGATGCAATACTGTTCCCCTGTTCAAAGGGCTTAGATTAAGGATATTTTTCTATTCTTTTACTGTTATACACACCGCAAAAAAGGGCACAGAAGCTGTTACTAAATCCAAGTGACAGTCTGCTTTGAGCGTCTCAGAACTGGAAGAGCTGAGATGTTGAACCATGTACTAAGGAACAGGCACCTTTTGTGTGCACAAAACTTGCCTCTAGACAGTTTTACCATGCACCTCCCTTGATATGTCTATGAGCATGACAGGTCTTGCAGACGGAGTAAGTTTGGGTACCAGAAACTGTGATGCTCCGTTAACATGTAGCTGCAGTGACCTGGGTGCCATGCAGCAGCAGCACATTCATTGTTCCCTGTACTTAGACCAGCTTGTAGTCAGCACAAACAGCACCACAGCACTCTACTGTCACGTCAGCAATTTAATGAGTGACATCATTCACAAAGAAGTGTAACTGGGGCACCACAGAGCTCTGGTGTGTCACACAAAGTTACTGAAGCATAACCTTAGCAAGAACATTTGCTTCAGTACAAACTGCAGTGAGCATGTATAAAAACCCCACAGATGTATTTGCAACAAATATTTTGCAAATACTTCACCCATATGCATGTACTGATTTGTCTGTGACTTATGAATTGGCAGTCTGATCACAGTTGTAACACTTTGTGCATGGTCATACAGTGCAAGTTATTTCTCTCCATGAATTAGGTACATTGACAGAATGCAAACATTGACACAGCTATTTGCCCCAAACATAAGCTAAATAATTCAGTGAGGCTTCAGAAACTCTGGATGACCTTTTCTTCCTCCCCACTCCCTTCAATTATTGTACTCTTAAATGTGTCAATACACTTCCTGGAGCTTGTCAAGAACTGCTTAACTCCAACTTTGCAGTTCTCATATTTATGTGGTTCATTCAAAGGCTTGTAAGGCTTTACACTTGACTGTGGAGTTAATTCTTATATCCTGATATTGCACAGTTAGAAATGGAAGCACGGAAAAAATTCCTAATTTAGCCTGATCCACTGTGGTGATTGAGATGGCTAAGCTAGGTTGTCTGTGGAATCAAGTAAAAACAACAGCTGTTAGAGGGTGACTGAAAGTCCTCCAGTATATCATCTGTTCCTCTCCAGAGATCTCAGGTGCCTTCACAAGGTGTTATCATCAGCGCAGTACACAACGCACGACTTGAGCACCTGGCTCAGGGCTGCATGCTAGGAGCTGCCTCTGCCTGCCCATGGTCTGGCTCCAGCAGTGCCCTTCTGTAGGTAGGGGCAGCCGGAAGGAAGCAACCCAAGTGGTCAGGCTGGGTCAGGATCTCCCAGTCTCTGTGCCTTGTGGCTGGCCTCAGGCTGAGGTGATTCGAGTGTATAGTTCCCTCTTTTCCCTAAAGGGCCATCAGTCCATCAAGCTGTATCTCTCTGCCCAAACTGGAGCCCAATGCAGCAATGCATGGAGGAATCACTGAGCAAGGCATGACGAGGAAGCAAGAGTAAGCACAAAAATGTCTGTTCTAGGAGGAGTTTTCTGCAGAAGTTACCGTTAACAATTCTCTAGCAAAATGTGATTGATTCCAGCTGTGTTACTGGGACTATTGTATTGGAAACATCCAAAATAAAAACAAAGAAGGACTATAAGTGAAAATCTATTCTAAATATGTGGAATGATTGCCCGGTAACTTAGCACAAACAAAAAATCTATAGCTGACAAGAATTATATTAAAACAGGTTTTCTGATAAACTCTTCCAGAGACCAGTGTTCTGCCAGGAACAGAATTGCCCACCCAGCATTTACTGTCATCTGTCTCCTTTCTCATCCACCCACAATGGTTTGGTGCTATTATTTGAAAAGACATTTTGATCCTTTGGTTATAGGCAAGGAACCAGAAAAAAATGGATCTATTCCAGTCTGTACTAGCAGTCCTTCACGGGCTCAGAGACAGGACTGTATTTACAGAATCTGCATCCATGGCACTGTATCTGCCTCAATATGTCCCCATCCTGCAGCACCCTTGGAGGCAGGTGTTGCAAGACAATTGTCAGGCTGAAATGTCCAATCATACACCCCATCAGCATCAGAGGGATGTTGTTCATCAGCTGCAATCATATGTGTCATAATTTAATTCCCTAACATTTTTTAGTCATGCAGTTAGGAGTTTCTGCTTGGCTAGAGTCCAGGCGGATCTTCGTCTTCTACATCTTTAATGTCATGCACACCCATGAGATGAGATCAGTAATCATATGAAAGGGGAAAACAGGCTGAACACACAAAATATTGGAATTGCTCTGTCAGATCATTGAGGTTTATCTTTTATGGTTTTGTTCATTACATAATGATACGCTTATGACACTTTTCTGTGGCAGGCATAACAGCAAAATAACCATTCAAGTCAGGAGTCTGAGTCTAAGATGGTGGAATGATCCTAGTAAGACTGTACTAAATTGCAAACACATAGAAGAGAGAAGGAAGGTAGGAAATACAAAATTTTCCATTGCTGAGGTAGGAGGTGCTACAAACAACTCTAGCTGGTGTCAATAAATTCAGTGGTGCTGAAGAGTGATATTATTACTGACTTAAGAAGTTCTTAACTACAAGAGTGCCAACCAAGGAAAGAGAACATTGGAAAAACTAAAGCTGAAAGCTGCCTATAAAATTCTCTCCAGGGGCTAATTATTATAGCAACCTAATACTTCCTCTGGCTAATGATCATAAACCAAATTAGTTTGTCAGTGTCATCTCAGTCATAATTGGCTTAAAATTGTCAAATCATATCAATCAATATTCATATGGATTGTCTCAAAGCACCGGTGGCAAACTTCTCCATCAGTGATCAGTGTAACACACCATGCATTGTATTACAATGCATTGTAATAATGACAAATGTAGCCGTTGCACAGAAACATCCGCTCTCTTCAGTCTTTGTGTGAAACTTCTGGAAACATTTCCTGGATGGAATCTGGTATTAATCTTGGATCACATGTTAAACAGGAAACTTTGCTATATAGAGAAGACTAAGATTTTAACTAATATAAAATCAGGAGTGTAAGGAAAACACTGTGAACTGGAAGCTGGATAGCTGGACCCAACATGGACTTGAGCCTCAAAGTTTGGGCTCTGTAATGTGGCATCTCCAGTGTGTTGAAGAGTATGATGATGGTCCTACTCAGGCACAGCCTACTGGTAATACAGGATGAAACTATAAATTTAGATTCCATGCTTAGAGAAAGAAATGCCTAAATAGAAACACAGGCATTGTGCCCTTTCTTTTGCTGGTTCTTCCCATTTTATGCCCTAGTTGCCCATCTTCTCTTTATGGCCTCTTCAGAGCCTAGGAGGTGTCTGACAATGAACAGTGATTCTGGGAATCCACAACTACCAAATGATAGTGCAGACTCTGTATGAAGTTAACTGTGTAGGTGAAAGTGAATGTTTGCCTTCTAGAGAAAAACCAAGACCATTATATTAATTCATTCAAATGATGGATCTATGCCTTGCTGAATTTTTAAGACCTTTCCTTAAAGCCGTAGATACTGGCCACTGATAAGATGTCAGCCCAACAGCCACATTTTGATTCTGAGATCCAAAAGAAGTTCAGCACAAATAACATAAATGGAAAGAATATTCATCCCAATGGTTAATTGTTCCTCTGACTCATCTACAATGCTTTAAATCATCACAGAAGTTTTTGGTATAATTAAGAAAACATGGCAAGCCTTCTCTCCCCAGTGGTATAGATGATGACAAAGGCAGAACATGCTGACTCTACAAAACATTTTGTTCTAAGAAACACACACAAATTAACCCTCTGCTTGCAAATTAGCTAAGCGTATTTATTATTTACATCTCTACCAGTTATCATCATAAACATACTTTTTAGAAGCATCAAGCTGTGTTATGTAATTTAGGTGGTTTTTCACTTTATACTTAAAGTGAATGATGATTATACATCCCTAGATCTTTAAATACTTTAAAACCCCTTCAAGTAGTTTTTCAGATTATCCCAAACAGTTGTCTGACACAAATACTTAGGAAATTTACTAACAAATTCAGCAGTTTTATGCAAGTGAATTTGCTCACAAACATTGCCTGCATATATAATGGAATAGAATTCAGCCATACGTTTTTGTCAGGACAGGTACTTCATCAGTGTAATTTGGAATTGCTCCCCTGAAATTAATTGAATCACGCTGATATGCAGAAGTTGAAGATACAAGTCCTCAGCCTTCTTTTTATGGCAGTCTCTCTGTACTAGCTCTCTATTTTGTAGCTTTGACCTGAACTGCTGACAATTTAACATGTATTCAATTTGATACATATTTGCTCCTTAAGGTTATGTGAACCTTGCTTTGTTTTTCCTGGGGAGTGGGTTGCAGTCACACAGAACTAAAATAATTTATGCTTTATTTAATAGATGAATAGCTATGCAAATGTACTTCTAGTGTTTTGTATGTTTTCACCCCGAATCAGTTCTACAATTTCTGAACATAGAGCTCCTGCTCATTTAAACCCAGCAAAAACTTTAAACACAATCTTAATGTCTTTTTTTTTTTTGATGAAGAAAGAAAAAGCTGCCTTAAGCAGCACCCACTAGCCACCTTTCTGTGCCTAGCTGCTCATTTCTGCCCCTGCATCTACCCCTTCCCTTGCATTCACACAGAGAGATTGGGAAACTTATCCTAGAAACTAGTTCATTAAAAAAAAATCTTTCCTATTTGGTTCCTGAGTAGCTGCAGACAGGGGAAGAAATGCTTAAGTTGGCATTGGTCCTGGAAAGAATGACTGTCATACTGGTCTCTCACTAGTGTTTCTAAAGAAAATTTAAAGTATAGGTTTGTGTGTTTCCAATCTAGTAATGAGTGGGCTTTCTTTGCTTGTCCCAGACACTCTCTACTTGAGAAGAGAATTAGCATGCTGGATTGCACAATAATTAAAGTACCTAACTTAACAGTTACACCAACACAAATTTCAGAGTTTAAACTCATTATATCAAATAATCCTCACTGAATCAAAACATCCTCTTTTAAGCAACAACAACAACAACAAAATGGACTCAAACAATTTTTTTGAAATCTGGGGCATTTTTCATTGTTTTGAAAGATTCAAAACCATTGAAAAAAATTCTCACTAGCTCTATACCTGAGAAGGCAGAAGAAAGCAATGCATGATTGCTCCTATAATGAATATTCTTGTTTTCACTGAAAAGGAAATAACCTAACTTTGCAAATCAGATACAGTCTGGTTGTTGATATAATTAGGCTGTGTATTCATTTCCAGAGATGCACTCTCTGTGTCTTTTCAAGCAAGACAGTCAAACCCAGAACTATCAAGAGGGCTAACTGCTGCTACAACAAACACTGTAAAGTCTAGGAGTCTGCACACGGCATCTGCAATGTCTGAAGGACAGAAGAGATGGGTGGTTTGTAATGGTGGTCACGCTGAATCTAATGCATCTAATGGGAAATACAGAATGTGCTTCCAGCTTGTCCTACTACAGGACAAATTCTTTGTTTCTTTCCTAAGCTTTTTTTATGATAGTTTGTTTTTGAATGGATACTATTTAATATTTGCAAGGTTCTTTGAAATCTTTATGTGCAAGTACTATGCAAAGAGTTTCTATAATTGATAGTTGTTACTTGTACTGTCTAGTATCAAAAGCTTTGTAACTGTAATAGCACATAACAGTTTAAAACAACAGTTTAAAATTTGATAAAACAATTTTCTTTTCACACAGTTTAAAATGAAGTAAAACCATTTTATTTTTCTTTGAAAATGTATAACTTGAGCTGAAAAAAAAAAAAAAAGTAAGTATTTTCATATCTTCCTTAACACAAAAAAAGTTTCTTCCTTTCTAAGGAGTTTTTTCAGCTCTACCCCAAAAGTCTATACTTAAGTTAAATATACTTATTATACTAGGACTAGGTCTTAATTGCTTCACCAGCCATTAGTTTAGTAGACTGATAGAGAAATCAATATGTTGTTGCTGGCATCTTGTTACCAGCTGCATTGGAGCCATTTGGTGTTATAAAGTCTGCAGTGCTACGCTATGCCAGTATCTCATCATCAGTTCTGTTTGGCTTATTATGCTATCTGGACTCTAGAATAAGAATATGATAAAAGGATTTATAAAAATACATAAGCTAATAGTACTTAAGAATAAGGTGTTCTATAAAAATCAGGTAAGTTTTTAAAAATGTTGTATAAGTCCACTCTCCAGACCTGAGGAAGCTGTAAAACAGCCAGAACACCTGCCCACTGCACTGCATTGATTCTGGAATGAACTCTTTTACATTTTGTGCAAATGCACAAAAGAGAATGATGAAGAGAATGAACACACTATACTATAAAATATAGTATTAGTTATCCATTACTCACAATATACATGCAAAAATCAAATAAATAATGGCATTACTTAAAAAAAAAACAAACACAAAGCAAACAAACAAAAAACCCACCAAAAAAACCCCAAACAACAAAAACCCCCAAACAAACAAAAAAAAAACAAACCAAAAATCGCCCACCCCAAGACTAGATACAGAAATTCACAGTGTTAACAAGATTCCCTAGGCACATCACCAGTTACTCTCCGTGATTGCAACTTGGCAAAGATTAATAATCAAAGAGAAAGCATCCACAAATTTCAAGTGAGGCATAGATAAATCTGTTTGCATTTTAAAGATAATGGACAATACAAGAATGTATAAAAAATTTTGTCCTTTATGATAGTGTGTATGTGGTCTGGAATCTTTCGCTTGAGAGTGATGCTGATAATCCTGCCTGAAGAGCTCAATGTTTTTTCTGCTGCCTGCTTTTAATCCTCTCTTGGTATCACAGCTTCAGAAGTGATAACAAAATGGCATCACTTCTTTCAAGGATACTTAATTTGAATATCGTCAGCCATTGCACAAAATTAAGTTCAAGGAGAAATCAGTAACTTCTCCATCTCCAGTCTGAACATTACAGTCAAAATGCAGAAGATACAATGGAAGGCAACCAAACCTGCTGAAGGTGCTATGGTGATGCCACAGTTTACTTCCTACTAATTTGGTTTTAATGAGGATATTATAGCTGCTATCAAAAAGTAGAGAGAACAATATTTTTTCCCTTTTTAGAGGCTGCAAGGCTTGGAACCACACACCTCTGAATTCAATAGCCTTGAAATTAATCCAGGATTATTCAGCTGCATGAGAATTGTTAGAAGACTGGAATTAACATCCCACACTCTGTCTTTTTATTGTAACCTTCCTTATAGTATCATCTTGCAGTGAAACCTAAGTATCCTAATGGGATTAAACATAAAAGAAAGTCAGGGGAAAAAATTGCTGGATTAGAATTTTAAAGGAAACATTCTGTGAGAAAGACCATACCACTATCAGTGACCTTCCTCTCCTCATGTGTGATCCCAGTTGTGCCTAGTCAAGTGTCCAAGAGAGACTCCATCAGTTCACGCTGAATTTATCCTTTTCCTCCTAAAACAGGTGTCTTGTTACTAAGAGAGCAAGCATTCATGCCATTGATGAGGGTGTATTAACCCACTTTGCAAGAGCTCATAATGTTCTCTGGTATGAAAAGCAGAATGTAATGATGTTATTTAAGACCTGAGTTCTGTATTGATAAAAAAAGGTAATTCTAAGCAAAAGGCAATAAATTCTCTTCTAGCAAATAGGAAAACATGGAAAAAATGTAGGCTTTTAAGTGTTTTAGAATGCCATTTCTATCTCCAGCTCTAGCCTTTGTTTGTTTTTCAAATGCACTCTCTGATAAGTTTGCCTTTAATGTAACTAGAAGTTTGCTTAGAATCTCATACTGTATCTTCACAGCAGTCATTAGATACCACAAGAATGCTTTTCATCTCATTTTTACTCTAAACCCTTCAAGTCATCCCTGGCTCCGAACAACCATATTAATTAGAGAGTAGTTATTCAGAGAGGAGCAGAAAAGCAAATTCAATCAAAAGAAACTTCTAAAAC
>WEIV01017109.1:22821-58345 GCA_013390005.1 Calyptomena viridis
GCAAATTAGGGCACAGTGAAAAATTGACATCTAGATACATCTGGAAAAAAAAAGGTCACATTCTCTGTCATCTACTGTGTGCTGTGTAGTGATGGTCTGTTGCCACCCAGTTTTGATGCTGTTAGTGATTGCAGAAGCTGGGTGAGATGCTAGCAACTGTACACTTCATAGAGCTAGGGTTAATTATGGCTTGAGAACACATTACCACTGACTTCAGGACATTAAAAATAAATTCAGGTTTCTCAGTGTTGAAGTCCCTCTGACTTTCCTGTGACTAATCTATCTGTGTTCTAGGATTTTGGAAACACAAAACTATTCTGGAGTATTCTGACATATTTCCAAAATTAAGTTTTTACACTCACACTTCATTGCTCATACCTTGGCCCTTTCTTGTCGTCAAGGTGTACTTGGCATTGACAGTTAGAGGGTTCTGCTCCTATCTTCACTGTCACCATGTCGAATGGGACTTCTGCATAGTATTCTTTGATCTTTGGGTTAAACTGAGGATTCAAGTCCAGCTGTGGACTGGTGAAGATCTGCCTGATATGAGATAGGGTATCTTTATCTGTTCCAAGAAGGCATCAAAGAAAAGACTGTGAAATGTGTGAACATTTTTGAGTAACATGCAACTTCTGGCAGATTGATAACATGTACAGTGGTAAGATATTTAATGCCTAGTCACTCTGAGACTGATAATCCTGCTGCAAAGTCTTAATGGAGTTTGTAATGGCATTTGAGAGAAAATTTTAGACCTTGGAGGGATTTTAATCATTGAATGCCCAATCACTTTAGTCCTAGTCACAAAACTCAAAGCCTGAGTAAGCCTTTGAAAATGCAAGGATTAAGTCTGGGAGATCTGTCTCCAGTTGGTCAACTGAAACTTAACAAAGAGGTAGGCCAAAATTCATAGGCTACTTAGGTACCAGTCTGTGTACAGGGTTTTTGTACAAGTGTAATTTCCAATAACAATCAAAATAAGTTAGACATATTCTTACTCTTCGTAAGAACAAGTCACATGGAGATATCTAGATCCATGGGGTCATTTGCAGTACAGTTGAAAGAATGTTTTATTAAAATTCCTAAATCAACAAATTCCAGCTCTTTGCCTGTGTATGAAATCTCCACAATCAAATCCTATTTGCTCAAATGTATCCTTTATTTTGTAGTGTTTGCCAAATTGCTCATGAGAATAATTTTTTGCTGGCAACCCATTTATGACAAATGTTTTAATCCAACCTATTAGAATCAGATTTATAGTATAATTACACATTCAAAACTGCTTTCTACATATATTCATTAGCACATATTTAAAACTGGGTATTTCAGAAAATGTTCCAGATAGAAAACTCTTTTACTATAATATTTGAAAAATCTTGTGGCTTAAAACCTGGTTTTAAAGGGGTCATAAAGGATGCAAGCAGTTCTACTTGGACCTTTTCTACCTTGAAATATGTGCTTCGAGAAACAAAACAGGGCAATTTCAGCACTCTCTTGAATGGATTAAAATACAAAAGAAGTTATTCCAATGGAGGAGCAGAATTTCAGCTAAATTTGTAGGGGAATAGAATCTTGCATACTGACACATGGAAGATACTAAAAAAATCAGCCCTACAGATGAACATATAAACAGTTCTCCACATCCTGCACTGTATGCTTTCCTTAGAAATGTTGTCTTACTACTAGCTTAAAAATGAGGAGGAATTTCAAAATAAAATTAATTGAGGTATTTTCAAAATAAAGTATCATAAAATCAGAATAATGTAGTCAGTCAGCCAGCCCAAGAGCATTTCTGGCCTTTGGCTGACAGATTAGTTCCTGGAAGCACCATGATATCAGTGACAGAAGGGACAGAAGGCTCAATGGTAGCAAAGTCTTTCCACCACAGAGCACTGGCATCACATTTACAAAGTGACGCCTCAATCCCAAGAGGTTTCCTGTATCAATGAGGAAGGCAGCAGAAAGCACTGCTCTTACCAAAGAAAAATATATTTTAAATCTTTACAGATCTTTAAATATACTTTAAATATTCCTACAAGCAGATATTTTAGAAAAACTTCTCATCTCTTGAGCAGATTACACAAACGTGATTAAACCCCAGAAAAGTTTAAAAGTTTTTCCACAAGAACAAACATATGCTGAAGTTATTGGAAATAGAGGGCAAAGTCTATTGAAGTGTGACAAGGGATCAATGAGTGTTGGAATACTCAAATTAATATGCACACATAGAAATGTTTAATTTTGTGCTCAAGGCTTATTTAACACAACAGCACAAATTATGATCTTGTTCATAAACATTCGTGTTACCTAAAAGTCCTTCTTTTGTTTGTTTGGGGTTTTTTTACATAACAGCCTGCAGGTACTCTATTCATTGAGAGGTTATGCAGAAAAACCAAGAAATTTTTTCAAGAAATCTCTCTTCTTCCCCCTTAGTGGTCTAGAAAGACCTTGACTTACCATAACTGCATTGTCTTTCTTTAGTCTTACTGGAATAATGCAATGCTGAAAGATAAACAGAAACAACTAATAGTTTTAAGCCTGATTACAATCCTATTGGAGAAGAAACCATCTTTTAATTATAAAAGATACATTGTGCTTTTATTTTTTATAGTGTGAGATCTTTGCTTTAGGCTCATAAATTCTGCTCATGGACTCAGCATAGCAACTTACACAGATAAGGAAGAAATTGGTCTTTTATATGTAGTAAGCCAAGCCTTTCAGCTGGAATGCAAAACAATGTATTCTAAACCGTACATGTTACTGAAAATAATACAAATATGAAAAAATTACTTTATATAAAAGACTACTCTGATCCCTTACCTTCATGATTCTTCCTGGAGTCAGAAGCATTATTCTGCTTAGGACTCATATTTTCTTGAGAAGATTGCCTGTCAATTCAATAGCAGACATATTTCTACATGAATGGAAGGAACAGAAATGATGTAAAATGTTTTAACACTTTCTATATGCTGACCTAGTACATATTTTAATACATACGTTTTATTTTAACACATACTTTTAATTTTAATATTTTCCATGGAAACGTGAACCTTCTGGATTCATGTTCCCAGCATTAGCAATATTATCTGAGCAAACACATTCCATAATAAATGGCAGCGTATCATGTCAAAATAAAAAACAAGAAATAAATTAAAAAAAAATAGTTGCATTGCTGGGAATGGGAAGAGTGGATATAACCAAGAATAAAATAGCCCAAACTAAATTTCTCAACTTTTTGTATGATGGCTTTTTGTATATACTTGAGGTTAGACTTTGCTCAAAAAGAAATAAATAGACCTCTGTCCAGGGGAATATCCCTACCGACATTAGCATTAATTCCTAAAACTGAACTTTTATGTGTTTTCCTTTGCTTACCAATCCAAAACAAATTCAGAGTATATACGCACACACAGCACACAGACACACATATATATGTATAAAGCCTTCATGAAAAAAAGACAAATCATTTGCAGCAATTCATCAACATGTTAGTGGTGCCCATATTGCAAACTCTCTAGATTTTTTCTTTGAAGTAGAATTTTGAGAGCATAACAGAGAAAGGGAGTAGGCTTCTCTCAGATCCATGTACTGGACATCTGCCTTATAACACCTTTTCAGAAGTCCAATAGCATTTCTTGAAGTTTTCACTTGCTTTCCTCCCAATGTTTTCCATAGAAGTTTTCATAATACAGCTTTTTCCCAGACACTGCAGTTTGGATTTTGAAAGACACAAAGTCACTGTCTGTACCAAGGAAAGGAGGTGGCAATATTGTTCTGTGCAATCATCCATCACAAATGCTTCCACCAGACCTTCTGAAGGCAACATTCAGGTCAACCATGGTAAAAGGTAAACTGTCCAATGACAAAACAGAGATTTCTGCATTATGTCAACGAGATAAGGAAAGAAGCAGCTGGCAAATTGGTGTGTCTCTGTGCATGAAAATGTAGTTCTGAGCTTGCAGTGTCTAGACACCACCCTAATTTCATGCACATTCTTGACCTACTTCAAAGGAGACACTTAATAAACTATTAGAGAATTTGTTTTCCAAGTTGTAAGTAATTTTTCACTCCTCTTCCTCCTTGCCAAGGAGGTAACAGCTAACACCTGTCAAATACATTTTTCCTCTCCAGTTTCTTGTTGCTTGCCTGGTCCCAAACAGTACTCTAAGGTGAAAACAAGATATCTTAACTGTAGAATATGCCAGACTTTGGTTTAGTCAGAGAACACTTCAGGAGTCTGGCCACCACCATCAGTGCAAGACCCCTACTCCCTACCTCTACGTGTCAAATCCATAGCGATTGCAATTAACATCAGACAACATTAAAAGACATATAATAACTATACTTAATTTCAGCAGGGTAACAAAAGCAAGATCCTCAGATTGCAATGTGGCCAGCAGGACTGGGGCAGTGATCATGTACTGTACTCAGTACTGATGTGGCCACACCTCAAACTGTGTCCTCACCACAAGACAGATGTTGAGGTGTTGGAGCATGTCCAGAGAAGGGCAGCAAAGCTGGTGAAGGGTCTGGAGCACAAGTCTACTGAGGAATCACTGAGTGAGCTGAGGGTGTTTAGTCTGGAGAAAAGGAGACTCAGGGAGACCTTATAGCTCTCTTCTCTAACTACCCAAAAGGAGGTTGTAGCCAGTTGGGGGTCGTTCTCTTCTCCCAAGTAATAAGTGACAGGATGAGAGGAATCTTTGCAACCTAAATGACACCATGTTTCCATGATTTATTTCTGCTGAAGCCTGGGCTTTTCAATCATCAGCACCATTAAGTTTTCCCTTGTTCAAGCTCCTTGCAGTCAGCAGACTGAGGTATGATGCAGTTATAAAGCTCTTTGAAATACAGGCAGCAGCTGACACCCTGAACTCTGCAGAGTCCTTTCCTTCACGCACTGTTACTGAAGGAGGGACCTTCATCTATATGAGTGGCCCTTTATTTATGTAAGTATCTTGGAGGAGCTATCAAGTAGTGATGTGCGCTTTACCTACACACTTTGTAATTAACTCTGATGAAACTAATGACTATATGTCAGTACCCTTGGTGACTGCATGCTTGCAAATATACTTTTTGAAAGATCCCAAACGTGTACATCACAAACTATTGACTGTGAACCTATCATTTAGGAATCTCTTTCATTTAGCAAATGAGAAAGCTAAATGATTGACAGCAGCAATACTAATACAGCTCCAATGGTCTAAGCAATCAGAGACATAAGAAATGAAGGATGTGTAGAAATGGAATCTTTCATAAGAATAAAACATAAAAGGAAAAAATCTAGTTATTTTGGTGCCTCTGATGGATACGTTAGTTGTGGAAGGTGTAGTTTTTAATAGATCATAAACTCAAGATTGAGAACATATTTCAGTCATTAGTAGATGATGATTCTTTAGATAGTGTTATCTGGGTCTCTCTTCAAAACAAGGAACCACTGGAGGTAATTTTGTGAAACTATAGCACTAGCGATTTTTTTCTGTTTGATTAACTGACATACTTGCCATGATACTTCATAGCACCTATTCTAAAAGACAGCAGCTATGCATATCCTAGTCATATCACAAGTTGAAACTGCACAGAGTTTAAAAACAGTGCACAAACAATACAGAAAAACTGATTTCAGTGTACATGTTAGGTAATACCACTCCATCACTTTCAAAGAACTTTGTAATGTCTTATACCAATACATCTGAGGTGGTGATTTTTACCTAGGCTATAACCATTTTATTACAGTCTGAGTTTCTGAAACTCTTCTTACTTCTCCTGTGGAAGGAATTCAGAGAGTTCACTAATACTATTCAAAGTTTCAATATTAGTCACATAGATGAAATGGGTTAAAAAACATAGATCAGGAAACATCTTGAAGTTCTATCTTCATTCTATGATCAATGAATAGAATAATTCTACAAGACCTCAGTCAGAAATTACTATTTTTCCTGTAAGTGTCTTGTTTGGTTGGACAGTCAATATGCAGTCACTGGATTTTATAAATGGAAATACCAATTTTGTGTAGTCAGAGAAATAAGAACTGTGTGCCACAGGATTCGTTCAGTTGGTTAGAGCATGGTGCCAATAATGCCAAGGTTGTGGGTTCGATCCCTCTACAGGCCATTCACTTGAGAGCTGGACTTAGTGACTATTCTGGGTCCCTTCCAACTCAAAATATACTGTGATATCTCATCAAGCGTTAAATAAATCAACTGAACAACCTGCCCTAACTGAAGAAATTAAGAAAAAGTATTCTGATATACAAACTCATTAAAGTTGGGAATTGCAAAGAAAAAAAGAGATTAATCAAAGCTCGAAGAGAATGGTTACCTGAGTTAGTAAGTACGACAAAGCTTGTTCTTCCTTGCAATTAAACATAATTACATGCATACCTGACACATGCATCACCATCACATGCATGTAGCTATAGGAGTGAAAGATTATGATTTTGCAATGGTTTTTTATACAGTGAAAGAACAGAATGATGTTATTAGCTTAACCATTGCAGAAAAATATAGTGCAAAGAAGCAGATTGGCCTTTGCCCTGGAGAAAGATCATGGTACTTCTACATATTTATACACATACAATAATGTTCAGCTTGAAGGAAAAAATGGGGCCAAGAGGCTTGCTCAAAGTGAGTGAGTGGCACAGTTTAGATTAGAACAGAAAGCTGCTAAAGGCTGGTATGCTTTGATATGCAAACCTAAATATTTCTGCAAAAGGGCAAGGGCTTACATATGAATGCAAGCAGCTGCATCTTTGAGTTACTTCTCATGGAGTGGTCGGCAGTAACAACAACAGCAGCACATTCTTGGAACTGCGTATTTTCAAAAAATTAATAGTTACCTAGCACGGTGGTAAAGGATAAGCTCTGCTTTATAGTAAAGAAAACAAAAATACAAATAACTATTGACTTACTGAAAGCCCCACCCAATTCAGTGGGGAAAAAAATTAAAACTTAAGAAATCTTACAGATGCCTTATATAGTCATGACAGCATTCTACAAGCTAAATGTACAAAATAGTGTCAAACATTCAATTTGAGACTCAATAGAATGGAGCACACGTTGTCTAAGGTGCCTTTGTTATCAAGCCCTTGTTTGTAAAATCATAAATGTCTGTAGTAAGCAAAGTATGGCATACATGTATATAAAATATTAGCCAAGGAATAATGAAAACAGAAAACACATTTTGACATATTTTTAAATAAACATGTAGTATATCACAAGTTTTCTTTTTCCCTCTATTTCATTTTTACTCCTTCTTTTCTTTTGTTCCCTCCCTCTCTCCTTCCCTCTTTATGAAAGTTAAAATTTCTTACCAGAAGTTCAGTGGACCTAACCTTGTAATTACAGTATTTTTCCAGTCTTCATAAAGAGCTAATATAAGGTTCTCAGAGTATTATCATTTTTGACCTGTCTCTTGTTGGATAAAAAAATCTAGATCCACTCAAAATTATTAGTCCTTTAGAAAATTATGCAGCTGAAACTTTATATTTATTTATAATTTATTATTTATATTTATTTTTTTATTTTCTTTACAGTTTTGCTTTTAATTGGTGCATAAATTAAGATAGTCTTAAACCTCTCAAATGCCCCTAATTTTGATTTTACATTTCTTATACATTTTTTCAGAAACAACCTATCTAGTTTACTTCATTTTTCTTCAAATTACATTTAAATTACATTACATTTAAATTCCAATTATATTTAAATCCAGAGCCCTTCATATAGAAAGAGAAGACAAAACTGTCCTGTGTAGAAACCTCATTACATTTCTAATGGCAGAATGTCTGACAGTGTTCCAAGATAGGATAATGGATCCTCCTCTCAAGAGTTACAAGTCCTCCTGCATCTACTGAGGGATTAGGTTTTATGATGCTCACTGGAGATATTGCAATTAATACAATTTGAGAAACTACACGCAACATATATAACAGCTATCTTACCATTCTGAAAGATTTATATGTGCCCCTGTGGTCTTGAACTGGAATTGTTCATATAAACTGGAAAGCAGCCAATGCACAGTCAGGACTGAACCAAGCCGCCTCACTGGGTCTGCCACGCGATAGAGGTCGTGCAGCAACATTTGAACCGTGGGTGCGGCAGAAGGGAAAAGCTGAGAAGAGAGACACTGATTAGGGACTACTCAGTATGATGTTTGTAAACTGCAAAGATGTGAGAAATAATCAGAAGGCGGTTATGTAGCGTAGGGATGGTTATATATTAATGCTCCTTCCCTCATGTGTAGAAAATTATTGCCTTGCCCAGCCTTGCAAATCAGGATTCCTAGTACTGACAAGGAAGTTGAACTCTTTTTGCATTTGTATGGACTTCTGGATTAAACTCAATCCCTCTTCAGACAGTGTCATCAGTCTCCATCCCTGAAACTCATCCAGGAGGCTTCATAGAAATCCTGGTATCATGCAGACTTTCTGAACAACAGATTCAGCTACAGATCTTTTATTTCCCCAATACTGACCTTTTCCCTCATTAATGTCATGCCTATTCACAGATACCGTTATTCCTCCATCTGTATTCTTCTCCAAAAATGAACCCAAAGTGTTGCCACTTTTTCATCAATATCTGCTCTTGGGTCATTATCTCAGTGTTGTACTGTTTCCAGTTCCTCCAGTCACACCTGCTTTGCTTCATTATCATTGTATTCATTTACCATTGTATTTTCTTACCAACTGATTAGTCATTTACATAGTTTTCCTCCCTTTCTTTCTATTTTCTGGTCTTTGTTTCTGCTTTACCTGTCCTTTTCAATGAATCCTCAACTCAAATTCTCTGTTGTATTTCTCTATGTCTTTTAAATTAAATTCAAATGATCCTTCAAAATAAAATCAGTCACCTCTATCTNCTCCTTCTTTTCTTTTGTTCCCTCCCTCTCTCCTTCCCTCTTTATGAAAGTTAAAATTTCTTACCAGAAGTTCAGTGGACCTAACCTTGTAATTACAGTATTTTTCCAGTCTTCATAAAGAGCTAATATAAGGTTCTCAGAGTATTATCATTTTTGACCTGTCTCTTGTTGGATAAAAAAATCTAGATCCACTCAAAATTATTAGTCCTTTAGAAAATTATGCAGCTGAAACTTTATATTTATTTATAATTTATTATTTATATTTATTTTTTTATTTTCTTTACAGTTTTGCTTTTAATTGGTGCATAAATTAAGATAGTCTTAAACCTCTCAAATGCCCCTAATTTTGATTTTACATTTCTTATACATTTTTTCAGAAACAACCTATCTAGTTTACTTCATTTTTCTTCAAATTACATTTAAATTACATTACATTTAAATTCCAATTATATTTAAATCCAGAGCCCTTCATATAGAAAGAGAAGACAAAACTGTCCTGTGTAGAAACCTCATTACATTTCTAATGGCAGAATGTCTGACAGTGTTCCAAGATAGGATAATGGATCCTCCTCTCAAGAGTTACAAGTCCTCCTGCATCTACTGAGGGATTAGGTTTTATGATGCTCACTGGAGATATTGCAATTAATACAATTTGAGAAACTACACGCAACATATATAACAGCTATCTTACCATTCTGAAAGATTTATATGTGCCCCTGTGGTCTTGAACTGGAATTGTTCATATAAACTGGAAAGCAGCCAATGCACAGTCAGGACTGAACCAAGCCGCCTCACTGGGTCTGCCACGCGATAGAGGTCGTGCAGCAACATTTGAACCGTGGGTGCGGCAGAAGGGAAAAGCTGAGAAGAGAGACACTGATTAGGGACTACTCAGTATGATGTTTGTAAACTGCAAAGATGTGAGAAATAATCAGAAGGCGGTTATGTAGCGTAGGGATGGTTATATATTAATGCTCCTTCCCTCATGTGTAGAAAATTATTGCCTTGCCCAGCCTTGCAAATCAGTATTCCTAGTACTGACAAGGAAGTTGAACTTTTTTTGCATTTGTATGGACTTCTGGATTAAACTCAATCCCTCTTCAGAAAGTGTCATCAGTCTCCATCCCTGAAACTCATCCAGGAGGCTTCATAGAAATCCTGGTATCATGCAGACTTTCTGAACAACAGATTCAGCTACAGATCTTTTATTTCCCCAATACTGACCTTTTCCCTCATTAATGTCATGCCTATTCACAGATACTGTTATTCCTCCATCTGTATTCTTCTCCAAAAATGAACCCAAAGTGTTGCCACTTTTTCACCAATATCTGCTCTAGGGTCATTATCTCAGTGTTGTACTGTTTCCAGTTCCTCCAGTCACACCTGCTTTGCTTCATTATCATTGTATTCATGTACCATTGTATTTTCTTACCAACTGATTAGTCATTTACATAGTTTTCCTCCCTTTCTTTCATTTTCTGGTCTTTGTTTCTGCTTTACCTGTCCTTTTCAATGAATCCTCAACTCAAATTCTCTGTTGTATTTCTCTATGTCTTTTAAATTAAATTCAAATGATCCTTCAAAATAAAATCAGTCACCTCTATCTTCTTGCTTCCCTGCCCATCCAGCCTAATACATGTGCCAGAGACAGCAAAGAATGGTAATGAAGAAGAAATATTAAGAGATTTAATAAAGTATGTATCCAATACAACAAAACCCTGTTTATTTTACCAGCTCAAATTGTCCAAGACTCTTCAGCTCCTTTATGAAAGTAATCATTGAATTTATCTCTTCTAAAGAGAAACATTGCTCATCTTCTCCATCTTCTCTGTGGTACATTCCATCCTGTGAAGGAAAGGGCAGCATGTTCTTTCCATCACATGGAAAGCAATGTGCTTTCATTAGACCCTAATCCCTTTTGTGATCAAAGGAACAAGTTACGGCAGCTCTCAACCAGCCCTACCCTTAGCCAGCCATCTCCTTGATAGCTCTTCCTATTTTTCAGTCTAGAAGAAAGTAGATGGTGCATTAGTTTTGTGTAGAAAAGTACAAGTCATGGTCTCCTGCTGGAACATAGGCTGGGTAATTTTATCATTCATGCGTATACGTCTGTGGTTTCCTACTTCATCCTGTCATAAATCTAGAACCCACAACCCCATTTTAGCCACACCTGTCTGAGAGACAGTAGTCACATGGATAAATTAGTCCCTGTAAGCAGGGTGCTACTCAGAAATTCATCCTTAAAAGTGCCCAGACTGAAATACTGTTAAAAAAGATTCCAGCTTGTCAGAAATAGTTGTCACTGTATAATGCAAACATTATACAGATCCTATAAATGCAAAAAAGAATTGGATCTTGCATTCAGAATAAGGCACAGAGTTGTAGGAAACAAAATTTAATTCTGATGCTCATGAATCTGCTTGCCTGAATTAATCAATTCTGGGTGAAAATGTGAAAACACACAAATCTGTATATTAACAAAAGACAATTTAAAAAAATGGTGGGAAAATTACTTTGTTAAAACATTAAATATATGTTTAAAGCACAGTATTTTGGGGAATGACATAATTTGAGAGTAGAAATTTTACAAAAGTAAATACCATTGTTCAATATAATTACAGTTTTATTCCCAAGAATACAATAATAGATAGTTTTAATTAAATAAACCCTTCATTCTATAAGTTCAATAAGGCATTGACAATTTAAAATTAAATATTTTCAAATAGTTAATAATAGAAAAATTTGGAATGACCTACCTTACTCACAATTGATCTATGTATTTTTTGCAAAGCCTCAATGAAACTGGATGTCGAGGATGCATTAGATAAGAGAAATTTAAAAGTATCTTCAAAAATACGTTCTTTGAAAATTTGGTCCTGAATGGTCGATTCATCCTCATCTTGAAAGTCAAAGTATTCATGTACCTGTTAGAAAACAATACAAGAGTTTACAGTTTTAAAAACAAGCCTTTATGACATATACCAAACTCGAACTCTTTATTAACAAGTGTAATAATAACACAAACTGACAGGATTATAAAACAACAAATGTGTGCCACATTGACTGTCACAATTTCATACCACAATGTTTGCTTCCCTCGAGTGGACAGAGAGCAGTATTGCAGCCTCATGTGACAGCTTTTTTTCTGTTTGATTTGCAAGTTGATTGAAAAAATAAGATATATGTTAACATAACTCCTGCAAAACTCAGGTATTTAGGGTTACTACAAATGTAGGTATAAGTTTAACAATATAAATACAATTAACAAATCAATGTTTATAAAATATGATTAAATCATAATTTTAGCATAAACACAAACATAACATCAAGATGCCTTGAGTGTGTGCATGCTATGGTTTCCAAGGAATACTATTCAAAGTCAAATGTCACATTAGTTATCAACTTTGATTTTCTAGAGCAATTTGTATTTTCATAAGAAACGATTAGATCCTACTGATTTACTGTACATTTATGGATTGTGGATAATGGTTGAAACTTCCATACAGTCAGGTAAACATTATGTTTTATGTTTAGTTTTTTAAGCATCTCTGGAAGAATTTTTTACAGACTGGTATGCAATTATGACATGCCACATTTCTTATACTAGCTAAACAAGTCTGTTCAGACTAAGGATATTATCTTCATGGATTTTTTTAAATTGTGCAAACTTCCTTTCATGTTTAAATTTTCCCTATGTGTTTAAAAGATTTTTTTTTTCTGAAGAAGAGAGAGATTTACTACACTGTTGTTGCTAGAAACTTGACTAGATTTTAAGTGAGGATATATTTACAATTTTCTTTTAATATTTGCATATCATAAATATGGACCAAAATTTTATATACCTAGGTATATACATATTCATGTGTATATACAGGGGTAATGAGAAGCAGCTGGAAAGCAGTATAATATTTGTTTCAGGAGAGGCTGTTTTGAGGCAAGAGCAGTACAAAAACTGGCACAGATCACATTTCCCTGGTTTTGAGGGCCTTGGGGATCATCCAGAAAATAGACAACATAGTAAAGGTCAAAGGAGGTCAAGAACTGAAGGAATACAACATCATTTATGGAGAACTTTAATTTGTACTAAAAGACAATTGTGGTATTTCAACTTCTTTCCTGCATCTTTGTTCTGCCACATTCAAAACCTACCTCTACGTTCATGCAAGGCTTCCTATGGATTTTGTTGCACTGATACTCAATTGGAGTAATAGATAGTCCTTTAATGCTAAACTGAAAGATCTGCACACTTCAATGGTGTGGTGAACTTCATCACAGGAACTCTGGCTCTTAACTGGTTTCTCCCATAGCAACTCTCCACATTTAGGCAAAACTAATATTAAAGTATTTGTACATTCCTTAGAGATTTGAAGGTACCTGTCAAAGAGGGTTTCCTGCTGTGTACTTCTTGGTTTATTTTTTGTGGGTCAAGAAATAATTTGTGTAATTTTCTCACCTCAAGAATTACCGGGTATATGGACATGCCAAATCCAATGTCAAAGGTTAACATTTGAAAACATTGGCTGCATCTGAAATACAATATAACAGGAATCAGATTCAGTGAGGTCAGGCAACTTTGTGAAATACAGAATCATAGAGTCATTTAGGTTGAAAAGGACATTTAAGATCATTGAGTTCAATCATAAACCTAACACTGACAAGTCCACCACTGAACTCAGTCCCTATGTGTGGTGAAATGCCACACACACACAAGAACATGCACACAGAGCTCAAGAAACAGCATGTGATGCAGACTAAATAAACTTCCTAAGAAGAGCCAGCAGCATTAAACATAGATGGAGTCAGATTGTAAGCTGATGAAAACAGTCCTATATAAAAGTGTATTATTATCTGGTTGACATTTAAACCATTGAGGATTCACTGAGGAGGTGAATTAGACTGAAGGAGGAAATGTCTTTTGAAAAGAAATTAGGTCCTCCAAAACTTTTAAGACATTTGGAGAGCAACAGATGGTGAAACACTCTGCATTCAGTGAAGCCAAAGAGCTCAGCTGCAGCTATGGGCATATTTGAAGGCATAGGCCAGAAGCTCTAAGCAAGTCTTGTGTTACACAAATGAGAGAGTCCATCCCATTGGTAAAAAAAGAGAGCTTGGACCACTGTCAAAATAGCTTCATCCCCATTACACTCCTCCCCTTGCTACCCTCTCTATTCACAATATAAGCTTTATTCCCAACTCTGTATGTCAAGTAATGAGCTTTACATTACTGCTACTAAAACACCTGGGTTCTCAAAATAGCTTTATAAAACACATAAATGTAATAAATAGTAACTTATTTAGTATTTATCATAAAAATGTCAGGGATGGGACACAAAATACATATAGAACAAATATTAATTTTAATTAGTAAAAATATTACATAATAGAGGTTGATTTATGTGTAAGAACTATAACACTCTAATGGAAGTCATTACACACAGAAATGTGACTGTTGGTGTCTAGGTATATTTCATAAGATGTATTTCACAAGGTATTCTACAGTGTCTTTTGTTCAAGTTGCCTGCCAGAGCCAGCTCTGAACCATCTGGGCTACTCTAGCATTAAATATTTTACATATGACAGAAGGCTCACTGACAGGAAATACAGCTTTATATACATTAGGACTAGCCAAATTCTGAGTGATTTCTGTTCATTTGTGCGGCCTGAAACACTGAATCAGGACACAACATTTGGTCCTAAGTATTTATCATAACCTTTTCACAAAATAGAAACACTGGATTTTGAAGAGTTTTACTCCTTAAATGCAGCATGTCTTTACTTTACAAAGAAGTATGAAATAGAGAGGAATTTTTTATTTTAGGAGCCATGTGTCCTCTATAATTTTTATTCTGTTCTAAGGAGTTATCTTGACACTAGCATTACAATGACACTGCAAGTCACTTACTGGTTGAAAGAATTTGGTCCTGAGGCAGAAGACTCACTGAAGACCTCAGTTATAAGCAGAAGTTTGCTTATAGCCTCCTTCATGTTGTTGAAGGCTTGTTGGGGAGAACTGTTTTTGAAGAATATCTCAAAAAACCTTTGCAGCTGTGAAAGAGAATTCATATATTTTTGAACATTTATAGTAAATCAGTGCTTAAGATCATAAACTAAAAAGCTGTTAGAAATAAAAATTGCCTTGGAATATCAGCTTCCATTCTTATCCATTTGCAGAGTTAAGCGGCATGAAAAGCTCCACACTTTTTGTTTGCAAACAAGTATATCAGAAACAAAATCTGTACTAATGGTTTTAAAAAATATTGCTCACGGTCTAAGCTTACTTCAATAGAACCTTTCACTGTCACTGGTTCTAGGCAAAGGAAACCAAAAATGCTTATTTATTCAGCAATGGGTAATAGCACACACAAAGTAAAAGCCTTCTCTCTTATTAACACACTGTGCCAAAGGCCATTCCACTTGACCTTGATTACAAATCCTTACCCCTGGGCAACAAGCTTTAAAGAGAACATAGAAGAAAATTGTCAAAAAAAAAGATCAGCCACCTCAGCCTGTGTTTTGACTGAAATCTGTACATTGTGTGGTTTTCAGACTCATGAATATTCCCAATGGCATATTTACTGGCCTGCAGAGCACTATTCTCACCTGCTTTCATTACTCATGAAAATTCACCCTTCTCATCACTTCAAATAGAGTTTAAAGAAAACAACTGGAGCAACACAGAGACCCAGTGAAGAGTGGGACACAGTCATCTGTGCTAAGAAAGGGGCTGCCTTTAAACCGTATTTCCATTAGAGATATCACATGGCACAGAACCCAATTAATGTCTGAACTATAGAATCATAGAATCAGAGAAATATCAAGGCTGGAAAGGGCCTTTGAGATCATCAAGTCCAACCTATAACCCACCACCAACTCTTCATCTAAACCATGGCACTAAGTGCCTCATCAAGTTTTCTCTTAAATACCTCCAGGGACGGTGACTCCACCATCTCCCTGGGTAGCCCATTCCAAAGGCAAATCACCCTTTCAGTGAAGAAGTTTTTCCTAATATCAACGCTAAACCTCCCTTGACAGAGGTTAAGACTGTGTCCTCTTGTTCTCTCACCGGTTGCCTGGGAAAAGAGACCAACCTCCGCCTGACAAAATAGCTGACCAACCTGACCAACCTCCTTTCAGGCAGTTGTAGAGAGCGATAAGGTCTCCCCTGAGCCTCCTCTTCTCCAGGCTAAACAACTCCAGCTAAACAAACCGTTCACCGTCCTTGTCACTATTCTCTGGACACATTCAAACATCTCAACATATTTCTTGAACTGAGGGGCCCAGAACTGGACACAGTACTCAAGGTGCCGCCTATGTAAAACTATTAGATAATTTAGTAGTACTACACTACAAAAGATGTCTTCAGAGATAAATGATGTAAAGTACTTCTAGAACATGTTTTGTATTGACATTCAGGAAGGAAAAATTTCTGCTTATTTATAGGAATTTCTCTATTAAATTTACCTAGAAATGCCAGTATATATTCCCTACTATCACCCACTTATACATGTCCCACTGGAGTAACATGATGAAAGTGTGCAGGCTTCTGTAGACAAATCCTACTGAGGACTGATGTACTTGGCATCTCTCTAACTGCCTTTGACTACTACAGTCATGAACAAATATCCACAGAAGATGGGTTAACCAAGTTTGGTCTTTACCAGAAGTCCACAAAAAAGTTTAATGTGATATTCACATTATCAAAGTATGATCATAGAATGACAGAACCATAGAATGGTTGAGGTTGGAAGTGATCTCTGGAGGTGATCTGCTCCAAGTTCCCTGCTCAAGCAGTATCATCTACAGTGGTTGTCCAGAACTGTGGCCAGACAGCTTTTGAATAGCTCCAAGAACAAATACTCTACAACTTCTCTGGGCAACCTGTGCCAGTGCTTGGTCATCCCCTAAGTAAAAGTGTTTCCTGATGTTCAGAAGAACCTGCTATATTTCAGTTTGTGACCATGGCCTTTTGTTCTGTCACTGGGCATCATTAAAAAGAGACCAGCTTTTTCTCCCCTACAGCCTCTCTTCAGGTATTCATACACATTGATGAGATCCCTCTGACCCCTGAAAAGCTCCTCCACACTTAACAGTCCCAGTTGCCTCTATACATGCTCTCTCTATGAGCATTTCCTCATATAAGGAATGTCACATCATCCTAGTGGACCTCCATATTACTCTTGTACTGTAGAGTCCAGAACTGTACTTCAGGTGTGCCACAAGGGCAGACTGCTGACTGACAGTCAACTGGGTATCCTAGATCCTTCTCTGCAAAGCTGCTTTCCAGCTGCTGGCCTCCAGTGTGTCCTGGTGCCTGAGGCTATTTCTCCCCAGGTGTAAGACTTTGCACTTACCCTTGTTGAACTGCATGAGGTCCCTGTCAGCTCATTTCTCCACCCTGTGGAGGTTCCTCCAGGTGGCAGCCCAGCCCTCTAATGTATCAGCCACTACTCCCAGTTTTGTGTCATCAGCAAACATGGTGAGTGTACACTCTGCCCCATCACCCAGACATTTAAAAAGATCTTGAACAGGAATGGATCCAGTAAGGGTCTCTGGGGTACATTGCTAGTTTCTGATGATGTGTTATGATGCATGCATTGTGCTCACACTAGATCTTGCAGTATACTTCTGTGCACTCTACACCACAGAATTTTCTCTAGAGTTATGGAGTCTCCTCTTGTGAGCATGAACACTGTCAAGCATGCTGGTCTTCACTGGCATGGATGAATGTCTTTCAGATTCTTCAGGCAGCATATTGCAGTTAAATGTAATAAGCACTTTTCACTTTCCTTTTTAAAAAATACTGTATCATTGCTTACATGTAAGCCATACATGTAAGATATGTGTAAGCCATGAAAGATACTTGAGTGTGCAACTAACGCTGCATTTTGTTCTTTTCAGCTCCAGTAACTCCATCCAGTTGTGCTGTTAAATAACTGGTGGGCAGGAATTTGGTCTGTCTGCCTTTCTGTTCTTACCACCTCTGGTTTTATTTCAATAAGTGGTTGTCTTTCCAAGTTTTACCAACTAAAAGAAAAGTCCCCCATGCACAGATCTGGACTGAAGGTTGGTAGTGCTCGGGACTTTTTCCTCTTTTCTAATAAAGCTGAAATGCCAGTAGGAAAAAATGAAAACACTATGTATGAAGTCATAAAATTAAACCTCTGACTACCAGGAAATTGTGAGGTAAAGGTTTCACATATAGCCTCATCTCTGCCCTTTGGATATTCACATGATGTTGAAATCTTGAATTGCATCACACTGTATTCTTATGCTGTAGAAAGTTTCCCGTGTGTACTGCAGTTCCATGGGTCTCCGAGGCAAAAGAACCTCAGAAGTACTATTTACAGATTATGCAATTCCTCATATCACACTCCATTTCATTGCCACAACAGGCTGAGAAGGTGTTCTTGTTTCCCAAAGTCTAAGACCACCAAGACTCTGTTTCTCCCACAGCATGGTACAAAGATTAAGAACAAAAAACTCCACTTTTTCCAATCAGTTCTGATTCAGATTAATTTCTGAGTGAAATTTTCCCACTTTAGTTTATTGTTAAGGACTAAACCAGTTAGTTAAACTGTTCATGTTAAATAAAAAACAAACAAACAAAAAAAAAAAGAAAAAAAGAAGGCTTGTCTCACCAAGGTGATTCTTCAGCTGACTTTGATAACAATTTCCAGCACCTCTGCCAGATCTGGTGCACCACTCATATTCCTTGCGGCAGTGCATGATTTAAGTTTATTCTTTTTATGGTTCTGTATAGTTCTGTTATCCTAAAATGGACTATTTGGTTACCCCTTTTTCTCCCCACACAGTTAGTTCATCCCAGAGTTTGTATCCTCCCCTTGAATGTATCTCCTACTCCTCCCATTACCCTTCCTCCCTTTTCGGGAATGTTCCCCAGTCCTTCCATATATGTAACCTGACCCCTCCTACCTCCCAGAACTTTCCCTGCCATTCCATAGCCCATTGGCTTGCCTAGTAGGCCCCTGGTTCCTGATGATGTCATCCCTTCCCTAATCCTTCCTACTCTTCACCCCCATTGGACCATTCCCTTTCTCCTCCCCCAGTTCAACCCCCCTATATAACATGCTGTTTTGAGCCAGTTAGGGCTCTTTCTCAGTTGTTCCCTTAGGAATTAGAAGCCCTGTAAGCTTGGTGCTTGCAGGGTGCTAATAAACCTGAACCTTCCCAACCAGAAAGAGTCGCTTGCAGTCTTTCACTCACCAATAGCCAAGTGTCCTCAAGGGATAGGCAAGTGCTCTTGAGCCCCTGCCTGTCCTTAGGCACCTCCTGGCAGGACCCCTTGTGATAGAGGGGCTTTCTGCCACGCAGGGTGCCCCACTCCTACTGCGTGCCCCTCGGCCAGTGGCCAGAGCTAGCCCAGGCTGAAGAAGGAGTTTGGGGTGGTGACTGACCGAGAGACCACGGCAATTCCTGCTACATTTTCTCAAATTTCCTAAATCTGCAGTGGGTATTGATGGACTAGGTAAGAAGCTGTGTTACTTTGCTCCACACGGAATATAAAGAGTTGCAGAGTTTTATAAAGAGGGATGGGGATTACAGTAAGGAAGGGGAAGAGCACCATTATCTCATTTCTCCACTCACCATCAATCAATTCCCAAGCACTTTAACACAAAGCATATATAATGCATATATTTCTAGTAACAACTGATGAAAGACAGGCCTACCTGCCCTATTGGCAAGACTCAGAGCATGCTGTTGGCTATAATAGTCAACTGTTGCCAACAGAACAGGCATTAATATAAAATTGGCTTCTTCGGGAAACTGCATTTTAGTTATAGCTCTCCTTAGACAGCCTAGAAAAGCAACATTGCACAACAGGCTCTCATTGGAGGATATCAGATTTTAGGCCAATGTTTATTCTAAGCCAATGCCTGAAAAGAAATATTTAGTCAGGCTGGTTCCAGACCAAGGGAGAGAAGAGACAAATATTTCAAGTTGAATTCCAATGTATTAAAAAAAATCCTATTTAAACAAGTTCAGGTTAGGTTTGACTCCCCCACAGGATTTTCAGCAACTGACAGGAAAAAATTAAAGTGTGAAAATCTGCAGTAACCTCAGGTTCTTCTGAGTGAACAAAAGTATATAAATAACTTTATTCAGCTGCAAAATACTAAAGTCATTGAGATGAAGATTTCTTCAGGTGATCTCTACTGATGCTGGTTCTCTCATCTTCAGAGGAAACAGACTATCTGTCCAGCAAAATTCAACATCACCATTGCTCAAGTGTGATTAAAAGAAGCCCTGAATAGTTTAGACAAGATAGAGTAGGAAAAACTGCTGGCAATCATGGCGATCTGCTCTGGGATAAAGCTGACCTCTGGATGGCAAATTTTTAAGCAGAGGAATAGAGATTAAATTTTAGTAGGCTGTAAAACTTAATGTCACCATTATATACAGAAACATACATGACATGCACATATATTTTATACAATGACACCATTATATACACAATTACAAGACTTCTTGGGAGCTTGAAGATGTTCATCTGCATGTTGAATGCATACAGTTGGAGGTACATTGAAATATTTGTGTAATGCCTTACAGAGGTGTGTGTGTAAATACACTCAAATTACACGGATCAAGCACACATTTTCTGTAAAGGTAGAATGAATTAGAAATATTCTATAGAGTAAATTTAAGTGACCTTTCACTCCCTGATAACTACTTTTGCTTAAGGAAAAAACACTGGGGAAAAATGGCTAACTCAATATTATTTTTATGATGCTTGTTCCTTACCTGTTTTGACATCCAGCTTTTAAAATCTGCAGTCTAAAACAAGGTTTGTAATCTCAGTGACACAGATCCCTCTGGCTCCTCAAAAATACACTGAACCATTAGTTAAAAGTCTGACACATTGAAAAAGTGCAATTTAATTGACCAAACAATTCTGATTTGCAGACTTCATGCACAACCATGGAGTCTGAGGAAGTGTGGAAGAGTGTGGCACTCACAGGGCTGGATGTTATGATGACTGAAGTAATCTCTTCAAGAGGATTTTCCTCTGGCAATTTTTCTGCAAAAGAATTTCTCAGGAGAGCTGCTGGGGCAGCCTAAGGCAGCTATCTGAATGGTGAGCTGAGGATTGCTCTAAGAAAGAGCATAAAACCAAACTGAAGTGATCTTCTGAGACTACCTTCTAGCTCAGTCCTAGCACAATCTTGCCTCCCAAGGAAACAAGAAAGATTTTCCTTAAATAACAATCGGAATGGCAATAAATGCAAATTTAGAGCACCTCCCTTCACTGACTGCATTGATTAGCTTTCTATTGATTGTAGCAGGTGTTCAGAGACACAGCTCACATGAAGACTATTCAGTCAGGTGTCAATAATGTAGAAGAACCCCACCCTACAAGACTACATGGCTTATGTCTATGTATAAGCTAAATGTCTAGGTTCCTTTGATACCTCACTGCAGAACATTGATGCTTGAAGAGCATAATTTATGCCATCCTATGGTAGATACCCCAAAATGGTGACCTTAATTGCAATCTAAAATTACTCAGTTCCTCTGGGGAATCTAAATGAGACACTGAAGACAGGTAGGAGATATAGCACAGGAATGCTCAAACAGCCCACCCACGGACAACACCACCTGTGTGCCTGGAATATGCAGAACTGTCTGGGATGATGTTTGACCAAATTTACCATGATAAAGAGGAAGGCAACCATCAGCGAGGTTAAACAGTAACCAGGAAATTATAAACTGACTTTTGAAACAAAGAAGTCATCTTGGGATAAAATAGAAGAGCAGCACGAGAATTTGCAGTGGGGACAACAGCCAAAATGTGCTCAGGCATAGCTAGAAGTCAGCCCACTGGCACCACAGCTTCTGCCTAGACTGCAGGGAATACTGGGGTATTGGCACAGGTCTTGTGTGGGCACATGTGAAACAGGCACGTGCAGAGCTGGGTGCACTTCTCCAAGCAGATGTGCATGAAAGAAGGGAAGCTGCATCCCAGGATACTAGGACTGTGTTTTCAACCTGTGTTGCCTGTGAGAGAGGGGCTGGATAAACATGGATGAGGGAATGCATGTGACTAGAGCTTCAGAAGGTATTTATAGAAGGATGTTTAGAAACATGTGATGTTTATTAAAATTTTTGAACTGTGTGGTATCATGGCTTACCTCTTCTGAAATTGTGAGAAGGTGTATTATTATTACTGGTTGCCAGTTATTTTATATCATCAATTAGACACTTCTGGGTTTGGTTAAACAATGCAAACTCCTAAGTTTTTTCCTGGAACAATATCTCTTCTTTGGAGGTGTAGATGAGCTCTGAACCTACCCATGCGTCAAGGAGATAGAAGAAAGAGACCACTGTGGCTACTGAGCAATTCAATACAATTTTTTGAGGTTTACATTTTGGGATTTAGTGCATCATACTGTACAGTATTTGTATGAATAGATTTTGAATGGACCTTGCTGGTTCCTAGATGTAGCCTTCAAAACCATGGCAGACAAAGCTTATCAGGATAAGACTGAATATAAGGTTTACATCTGATGAGCTACAGCATGACTTTTGGTTTCAAGAAATTACCCTTTTTAAAGTAAAAAAGGACATCCTCTCCAGATTGTTCTGCTATGCACCAGAGCTGTTGCTCTCTTTCTGACCAGCTGGATCTGCAGGCTCTCAAAGACAATAATTGCCTCCTCTTGAAAATAGTTTGACTAAATTCAATCAATATCTGAAAACTTTCAGCATAGGCTCGTCACTCTCAGTTCACTTTTATACATTTATTCTTCTTACTGGATCTATCTTTAGTGAAATTTCTGCACCAGGTCCAAATATTTTTGGGTGTAACTAGTTGTTCATAGGTACAAAACTACTTTTTTACACATAAGAATCTCTTCGACTATATGTATGGAACTATCTAAATAGCTAATATATTTGCAAGAATAAAAACTGATTCCACATGGAAGGCCAGGAAAAAAACATATTTAGCAATTAAGCTGTTTCCTGTATTATCTGATAGCACAGGTGGACCTCTCCATTGATTCCAATACATAGAAAAAGTCACAAGACATGTAATGGGAGTAAAATGTACCAATGAACCGTATACCAATGGTTCCAGACAGAATGAGTCACAGAGAAAACAGTGCAGTAATGTATCATAAGTTTGCAGCATTAACTTTGAGTAGGTCTGTTTATTACACTCCTGATTTATTGTTACAATGTGCCATTTCTCTGCAGCTTTCCCATGGCACTTGATGAAGGGGGAAATCACAGTAGTATTCAGCTGTTTTATACAGTAAATTTCCCACATATCTATATATTTTTCTTTACATAAGATTTTTAAAGAGATTATATTTATTTGTTCATAAATGAAATTGTTAACAAAAAAAACCTCAACCTCTTTTCCCTTAACACTTATACAACTTATTTACATGGAGGAGAAAATGACATCTGAGAAAGGTTGCCTCTAAAGCTCCTTGCTCTTAAGTCCAAAAACAAAGAGCCACTCACCAGCTCCAGCAAACACTAAATTAGGCCTTTTCACTGGGACTGAACTAAGAATGGTTTCCCAGCCCAGCATTAACTTCTAAGTGGGAAAATAAAGGTAATGTATGAACAGCATTTCCCAGCCTGCTGTGAAAAACAAAAGTGGATCTCCTTGACTAAGGGAAGCTGGAAGTCAAAAAAAGGAAAGATAAGAAGAATAATCAGGGTAATGAGAGACAGATCTAGGAAAGTTGGTAGCCACAGCGGGGCACCCTTACACAGCTGCCTGGCTTGAACAGCCAGAGCACGATCTGTGAACCGGGAAAAAAAACCAGAGAGTTAAGGGCCAGGGTAACAGTGTAAGAGTTATGACATATCCATATATTGAAGAGGACAATCAGTCTAGACTCTTACTTAGCTAAACTATAATGAGAAGAGCAGAAAAGAACTCTAGAAAGAATTTTAACTATATTTGTGCACTGCATGACAGGTTGATACAGAGATGAAGAAGTTAAAGAAGGACCACCTATTCTTTCTTTTAAGATGAAAATCAAGGATATTCAATCAAGTAACCAAGCAGAAGTTTTTGAACAAACAAATACTCTTTCTCAAGCAACACATAAACAATCTGTACAGTCTCATTGCTGGAAGATATTGGGAAGACCAAAAACATTCATGGATGTAAAAGTCTAGTAGAAAATTCCATGGCATAAAAGTCCACTGGAGCTTACTAAAAATCAAGAAATATATTCCACTTCCAGTTTTGTGTTTCTAACCTTGCAGGTTACCAGAAATAGCTATAGTCTGCTTAGGGACCAGAACCAATTTATGCTTGTCCTGTTACACAGTTTCATGATGCTTTCTTGCCTGGTCCTTGCCAGAAATGGTATATCAGACTAAGCATGTCTTTGATTTCCCTCAGTCTAGATAGACTTTCATTCTTAGATCAGTGAAAAGAGAAATGATAGGGCTTTAGATACCATAAGGACAGAAAACAGAGATGGCTTTTATATTATGCTGAGTTTCCCATACAGAGGAGAATTACAGCATTCTTGCAGAACATAATGAACAAATCAGTCCCAAATAACCCTGCAATCTAATTGATTAAGAATTGATGGCAATTTTTCTTTTGTGTTTGCTCCTGCAAGTGACGGGGCTAGAATATTAAATTTAAAAACAAACAAACAAACATAAAGCAAAGTGAAAAATCCTGAGCCTTTCTGTTGTTGGCAAACATTTAGCTCTTTCTCTGCATGAAGGCTTTCCTTCTCTCCCATTTAAAATGTGTGGCTAATACTGGAAGTAGTATCAAAACTGGCCACTTGAGGGCAATATTGCAACCTAATTTCCACCGTGCTCGGCTCTAAACCAGACCTCCACGTCTTGGCACAAGACAGATTTCCTGTATACGTGAGGGTCCAGTTTTATGTGCGTGGATGTTAAGTAGAAAAAAAAAATTTTTTTCTTTACTCAAGTTTTCAAATGCGTAACACAGAGAGAGAGAGTTTTAGCGACAGTTACAATGACTTAAACCACAACAAGCTTAACAGCTTTAATAAATTATGTTTACCTCACTTTACAACTGGAAAATCACTTCAGAGCATGGTTTCATTTGTGCATATCAAAGGTTATATAAGAACACCAGTCAAGGAATTCAATTCCAGGAGGCACCTGTTTAGTTTAGATGAGCAAAGGGATGGTGAGTGGAGGTTGCCAACAGCACAGAAGAGCCTTCCCTGTAGATGCAGGATGTGGTATTACAGTCAAAAAACAAAAGTGCATCCCTGCATTAAGAACTGGGATCAGTTTGGGAAAGATTAATGGCAGGGCAAAGGAAGCACTTCACAGTGTGTTAAGCCTTGAAATAATTAATCATAAATTACTGTTTTGTACATCACCTTCTATAAAAAAGAAAATTATTCAGGGGTCAGCATTCTGCTCAATACACATGCATAATGTTAACACAAAGGAAATTATTGCACACACTGACAGAGACCCTTCCCTTAATTGGTCCCATATGCAAAATAGAAAGCTTCTATTTTGTTATTAATTTTTCAACACACAGATGGTCTGAGTAAGGGGTTTCCAAATTTCCTCAAGGAAACAGGCCTATTACGCAAATCTCATATCAAAACATCTGTGTGGCAGAAAGCCATTCTCTCCCCTGCATCTCTTACATCTTCCCATGCTGGGCCCAGATCTAGAATTGGACTTTTGTTACCCCTTGACTACACACAAAATCTGCGTGCCAGCTGAGGATTTACCTTCTTTTGCTTTCTGAACTGAAATACTAAAATATGTATAATCCAGAGAAATCCTGGCAGCTGCTGAGCAAAACATACTTGAACTTTTCCTGAACTGCCATTTGACCAATGCTTATTCAAGTAATCATTTTGAAGTCATGCCTCGGATAAGTAAATATTCATTGCAAAAATCATTTACAATCATTTACTACCAAAAAAAGCAGTGAGGAATGCAGTATTATTCAATTCATGAAACTCCTACTTTTTCTTTACACAGTTTCTCTTAATTATTTGACATCATCTACTACCCCATCTTTAGTTTTCTTAAAAATCTCTCCATATATGCCACATTCTGGTGACTTCTAGCAGACATAAAGCATTGTGGTTGTACATAGGAGGTCGAATTTTAAACATACTTAACATATTGATTTTGTGATAGCAATGCTTTAACCAAGTTAACCAAAAATGTGGATAAATTTCTCATTGATAATATTTTAATTACCAGTTGTACGAGAAAAAATTTCCTGAACAGCGGCCTATACAGACTGAAGATTTCTCTAAATTATTGTGTAACATTACTTGAAGGAGCACATAAAAATTATTCTCATCTCTTCATTAAATAAATAAAATCCAAAACTAATCAAACGCTAGCAAATTTCTCCAGACCAAAGTCTCATCTACAGGCATGTTGAGTCCTCAGAAACACTGATGTGTACTCTGTCAATCAGCTGAAGAACAGGTCTTAGATATCCTTTCTGTATATATCGACTATTGACAGGTTGTACCTTCAAAATGTGACATAATAGAGCTGGCAGAAACTTAAAGCTTAGCAGCTTTCTGGACCAGGTTCCTTGGCTGGTACAAACATGTAGCTCCACTGGCTACTTTGGGAGAGACCACTCTGCTGGCACTGTGTGTTGAATACATACCTTCTCCAAAGTATTGTTTTTTGATAGGTTATCTGCCTGTTGTCTCTGCATCAAGGACAGATACTCTTTTCTTAGCAGTGCTTTTTCACCACGCTATGAATCCCCAGTGTCTCACTTCTCCTGGAAACTCCCTGACCCCTTCCATGTCTTTACAGGGCACACTATGCTGAGAGACAGTTTACACCCCCAGTTTTCCATCATTTTGTTAATTTGCATTCCGATCTCTACATCACTACAAGTGTGCTTTCTGTGGTGCCTATTTTTTGTTTATTTCTCACCATTTTGACAAGTTTGCCTAAAGCTATGGAAGGCATAACACCACAGCAGCAGTAAATAGATTGGAACTACTGTAGATACGCTGCTATCATTTTTATTTCTTCTTCAACTGCCAAAGTGCTCATAAATGGTGGCTAGCACTCTGTTCAGCAGAATTCCCTCAGTGGGAATTGTTTTACAAAGCTATATCACAATCACTAATGCCTACTTCAGCTGCAATGCAGTGATGCTGCTGGATATTGTGCTATTTTAATAAACATAAACCAAAACTGAATCCCAATGTTTGAAAGCAAGTGACCATTACCCTTCCTAAATATAAATAGAGGAAAATATAAAAAGAGAACTAGGTTCAACTTACCTAATTTTGGCAATCCAGAATTTGGCATATTCTCTAAGAATATCATAGCCCACAGAAGGAAGCAGACACTTTTACCAGGAAACTCATCTCACTGCAAAACTAGTATCTAAATTATGTGGAATAATTTCTTCTCTAGAGGTATCTGTTTCTCCAATAACTAGAATTACATATAGTGCTTAGAACTAGGCACTTCACTTTGAAAGAGCTAAAATTATAGAACACATCAAATGGCTGACATCAAGAGTCCTGACAGTGACACCACAACACTCAGACTGATCCAAAGCCAAGACCTGCTCCTACTCCAAGAATGCTACACAGACAAAGTGCACCCACCTCAAGAAATCACTGCTGCTTTGTAACCTTAATTCGTCAAAAGTGAAGCACAACTGTAGCTTCTTCACAAAGAACTGATGTGTTGCAAACACAGTTCCTTGCTGGAAGAAGAAAGGAGTGGGAAGGCATATTTGCAAATCCCTGGAACTCTTGAGCAAACGACATGTGTAAAGAGAGGGGTGTCTCCAGGCACTCAGAGATGGCCAGAATTAATCCAATTATGGCACATCCTTCTTCATAAAACTGAGATCATGGGGGACCCATCCTCTCCATGGTATACTTCCTTCCCTTTATTTAGAAGTGCCCTGACTCTCCTCTAATCTGTTTTACTGCACCTAAAAAAGGAATCTAAGCAAACCGTTTTAAATATTTACTTTCCTTTCTTACAACACTGTCAATATCCCAGCAAAAGCTGTTACTGCACGGCAGCACCCACACTGCTTGCTTTAGAGAAAACTCCAACCCCACAACTGCTGTCACCAATAAAGATGGGCTGTGAGGCATAAAAATCCCAGGCCCCCACTGCGTTTGTTCTGAAAAACAAAAACTGTACATTAGGATAATATTCTCTGCTTTTTTTGTATATATACTTTGCCTGAAACATGGAAAAATTAGGAAATTAAATGTTTTACCTTTATGGTAAAATGCTTCTTCTTAGGTGGATGCCAGACAGTGGTTGTTGAATGGATGAATGCCCTCAGAGGTGTTAAGGATGTCACAAGCACATATGCTTTGATGATGACAGAAAGGTCTTGAGCTTTAAGGATGTCAGTGTGCTCTGATGAAGCTGATACTTGATTCCTGGAAAGTAATAAAAATACATAGCATTAATGCAGTGCTTTTGCAAATGAGTTCTAAGAAAACAGTGAAATAGTGGAAGTTAAGCATCACAGTACATTAAATCAAGAGGCTGGAACAAAGTTTACATCAAGTAATTTCATTGTTTTCAGCATTTAAAATTTTAATTTTCAAATATAAAGCTACTATATTAGGAAGGAGTGAAGTTTGAGAGTACATATGGGTAAATGTATTTTGGGAATAATAAAATTGTTGCAAATTAATTAATGGACATTCGGAGTGAAAGATTAAATTAAACATTAAAGAAATCCAAACAGTTTAAGTAACAGAAGTGCATAGTCAAGGTACCCAGATTTAACAGTGATTTGTAGTGAATACAGGAAAAAAAAACCCCCAACCCTATTCAAAGACTGTACTACTGTTAGCACTTTCCTCAATGTAGTAAAAGGACAGAAACACATGGTGCTGCATACTTTCCTTAATGAAAGCCATACACAATGATTCCAAATATTATAAAAGACTATGATAGCTATAAATAACCCATAATAAATCAGCTAAACCTAAGAATTATGCAAGCTAACTTTGTCTAGGAAGTGACACAGCTCTCTAAAAACTGGCCTACAGCTCCTGTAGTACACACAAAAAGAACCAGCCATAGAAACAGGACAGACAAAAAAACAAACCCAAGGAAATAAATCTGTCACTTAAAAGCTCATTACTTGGGAAAATCTGAGCTATACTTGGGCATATACACCAATATGGTTATTAATCTGTCTGTTAAAATCTCTAAGCATCAATTTACCCTGTAGCAAATGCAGTGAGAAGATGACTATTCAAATTATGGGTTTCTAAGATTTATTACTGGTAAAAGAGAAGGAGTTCTCTGCCCATCTCTGTGTAATTTTTGGCAATATGTGGCCTTTCCAGACCTCAATTTTGCTATCTGCTAAGAAAGTCTAATAACACCTATCTTAGAGAGAACTTCTCCCCTCTGCAGAATAGTAGGTCCTCCCTGTGTAAAATTTTGAAATACTGTAATGTAGGAAACAGTGCTTGATAACAGACTTCTTGGTTCTTCACTTAAGGGAGGATCTCTGTGCAAAGGACTGCACGTGTGTTTATAGCAGGGGCAAAGCAGGGATGGGAGCAGGAAACAGCTCAGCCACCATGAGACCTAAATATTCAGGGGTGTGTTCTGGATCTGTATTTATCTGTCTAGGTTCTTCAATGCCCTCAACACAAAGACTTAGATATTTACACTCAAAATGTGCAAACTAGGCTAGCACAGAAACACACATTTATGCAAGTAGAAGGTACAATACATCCAAGAGCTCCATCTGCTGTGGTCTCCTCTTTTGCTACGTTCTGTGTCCCTGACTCCCAGCTAACTAATAGCATAACATAATGAAGCACTGGCAGTTTCCAAAGGTAAGATATCATTAGCTTACAGCTCTGTGCTCGTGCGCTGCTTCCGCCAGTGCCGCAGGTGGGAAGTCTGTGTCTTGTCAGTGCTTTCACTGCCCTGGGACACATTTCTCGCGGCGCTGGCCTTTGATGGTCCAGACTGGCTGGAACACTCTGGGGTGACAACTGGGAGTTGCAGATCTGAAAAAGTACCAAGGGGATGAGAAAGGAAGTCAGCAGAGCATTGAAAGCAGTGGTTCACTGCTGCTGTTAAAGATACAATGTATAAAACACAATAGATAGAGACGCGCTACCAGCAATGTAAAATAACAAATGCTGAGACAATAAACCTTTTCGGATCTGCTAGCAGAGTTTCACACCCACCAAGCACCCCTTTCCAGCTACAAGCTTCAGGCTCAGAGGCTTAGCTGCAACTCCCACTTTACAGGTGAGTGCAGGAATGCTGCATACAAAAAGCATCCCCTTCTCTCTTCTTCAAAACAGAAATCCTTTATTTCTAAATATAGAATACCAAAACTTAGTTTCTCACAGAGCACAATTACAAGTAACAGGGATAAAAAAATTTGTTTGACTAAGGACCAAGGGACTTTGCCACTGTAATAACATAGTTAGCTTAGTAAATAACCACATATCCTTGTTTCTATATTCCAGCTTCTATAACCAGCTAAGGCTATAATTTTTAGATACTGAAACCTACGGGAGGTTTAGTTCTGCCACCAAACACAGTGGGTACAGGACTGATGTACCACAGTCCTCCAGATTACTGAGGCATGTGACTATTAATAGTAATCAAAATACTGTGATGTGAGATCAGTCAATATGTGGCACATCTGCTTTTATTGCTTGATAAAAAGGCACTGTGTCATTATTTCATGTAGGGTGGTATTCATTAACTCCAATATACCTAACATTTCAAGTTCTTAAGTAATAGTCAGGGAAAAGTCAAGCTGTTCACATTATTCCCAAACCTTATTTCATTTCTTTTTAATGGCATACTGCATTGTGTTAATGTTATGAATTTATTTGTAGAACTTCTCTTTTTAAGCATGCACTCTCAATTTTGGTACATGAAATGAAAAGTAACACTGAAGTTGTGTTTCTGATGATGAATTGTAAGCAGCCATTTAAGGAAAATAACTATTCATTTTCAGAGATCCTGTTAAAATGACATTGTGATTGTCTATGTTTATTGGCGGTTCATCAGATCAGCTCAGTTCAGACTTCCAATCTCAAGTGAGATCTAAAATTAATCTAGTCCGTTGCCTTACATGCACCATTTAGCAGGATTAAAGGCTTTAATAATCAAAACCTGGCAGTTACTTAATAGAGCATGTCACACTCAAATTATATTCACACCTGCTTTTTTTTGTTGTGTTATGCATTACAATTGATTTGGACTTCATAAGTCACTACCTGGTTTTGGCTGGTACAGCGACAAAAGCAGACTTCTCCACCTACTTGGATGTGCAGTGATAACAAAGTTAGTCAGTAGACTCCCATTAAGTCATTTATTTAGCAGACTTGGTTCTGAATATGCACAGGGACCAGACATGGGAAATCAAGTGCTGTTTTTTCCATATCTGCCTTGTAAAGACACAAGAGCAATTTCCACCCTGTAGTTATTCAATGGCATTTCACCATGGCAATTTGCAATGGTCCCGTGCAACTACTCCTATGCATCACTTCAGATATCTAACTGAAGCGTCTGTAATACCAAGTATTACAGTATACTAGTATTCTTAGGCTTTGCATTTAAGCAATGGAGAGAGAGCAAGAAAGAGAGTTGAGAGAGAGAGAGAAAGAGAGACCAGTCTCTGGAGCACTAAGAGAAGTACTGGTTCTGAACTGCTCTCTGAAAGAGAGTGGCTTTTTCATTGACCATGCAATAAAACTAAACTACTTATTTGCAGCTGCAAATAATTCTCAGAGTGTAAAGTTTGATCATATGGCTTTGGTGTTCAGATAAAACTAGAATTATTAAAACACATAAAGGCCCTCCACAGTGCACAAATGACTTCAGAGATCTTTTCCTGATTTATTCTCACATAGGTAAAAAGGCAAGACACAATCCTCTGCTGTTGCAGAGTTTATGGAGTTATGGAGCCCTGTACTCCTGTATCTTGGTACTGTAGCACATCCACCAGGAACAGCCCGGCACCGTCAGACTCTGGAGTTCTACTCACATGGCCTAGATCTTCAAACAGCAAGATACTGATCTGGCACATGGCTGAAAGGAGCCATAACTGTGTTTCCAGACCAAGTTCCCTATAACACATACACCTTTTACATCAGGCCATAGCTCCATGACTACATTAACAGAACCATGCAAAGGACTGCAATGACAGCTCTTCTCAGCTGACTATCTGAAAGCCAGATTATGTCAAAGGAGCACACTTTTCAGCAGTTGCTTTAGGTGAAATGCCTGCAATGTTGAGAGGGAAATGCACAAAACATAATTTTCTTATTTAAAAGAAAGTAAACATTTCTCTGAAAATAAGAATATGGCAGAGAAGGGCTGTTCAGCTCATTACTCAAGAGAAAGCAAAGTGTCTTTTCCTTTTAAAAATATGTTTTAAATTGTGTTGCTAAGGCAACGGTAACCAATATCATATTAACTCACAAGACAGAGTCTGAAAATAATGAGATAGACTTGTACTTATATTTACCGCTCTTAAATGAGAGTTTTAGCTGTTTCAGGGAAATAGAAAAGACATTAATTCATCTGCTATAACATTAATGTATTTGATATAACAAAACAGAACAGGTAGGGGCAGATGAAAAATGTAAGTGTTCTGGAATTCTCAAACTACTGAAGATCATTACTATTGCCCTAAGTCTTTGCAAAATGCCTCAATAATAAAAAATATTTTCTTCTGTTAAAGAAGAAAAGGTTTGGGGTGCTGGTAACTACCATTGAGAACTGAGAAAGAGGCAATTGTCATAAATTATTCCTCATGCTGAGTAATAGAGCATTCTGTTTGTATGGTGCCTTATACTCTACTGGTTTTGTGTTGACATCACCCTGGGAAGAGCCCATTGCAAGGTAGGTGTAAGAAGTGAGACTGTCCCTAGATGCTTGCTCCTTTGAGATGACACAGAATATACACACCATCAGGCAGGGTTAAGAGGGAGTGACAGTCCCTCACTTTGGTAAATCTACTCCTAGTAATCAGTGAACGCAATTATAATAATAAAGAGACACCAGTAAGGCTGAACTGAGCACATTCAGCCGCATCAGTTCTCATGGCAACTCTTCACCTGCTCCTGCACTCAAAAGCAGTAACAGTGTTTATTAGAGCTGTGTATTTGTTAATCAACATTATCATCAATGAAAATTAGACTGCAGTGCCTTTACTGTTTGCAGTAATTGCCATGTTTTGCCATCTTGAAATCACTCTACAAGCTGTTGTTAATTAACCAGTCCTTTTGAAGTATGTAAACAACATCAACATTTTGTAATGGAAGAGGTGAGGCAGGCTCAGCAGTTGATATTTTCCAGGCAGCTTGAGGAGCCAAGTTAGAAAGAGTTCCAGCATCATAGTGTCATGCCCATATTACATCCCCACTTCCAAAAATCCAAATCTTTACACTAGTAATTTTTGTAGCAGACTCTAAAGATCCAAAGGAAAAAAAAANTACAGACCTGAGACATAGGAACAGCTGCAGGGCACATCCACAAAGGAGATATAAGATCCACCAAACCAAGTCAACACCTCTAGGTCAAAAAAATTAAACACCTCTTTACCACACAAACTAGTGGTAGATACTGTCCTGTCAATTGCAATCTCTTCACGTACAACACTCAAACAGGTCTGTTGACAGCGACAATTGATACCTAATACAGCAGCCTCACTGACATCTAACGAGGCCTTTCAAGATATTTTACACAGCTATGACTTCTTGTTCCCTCTCTTCCCATTTCTGGCTCCTAAGTTATTTACTTGTCTTTGGCTCAGAGTTCTGAAATGTAACATGAAATTTAACACATACACAATAAAAAATAGCTGATTTAAGAGTACAACCTGTGGCTGAGCAAAAGGTTTACCAATAGCTAGAAGTACATTTGGACAAATTAAGACTTTCTGGAGCAGAGCCAGCCTGTAGCCACCTGGATTAGCGGTAAATGGAACACTTAGGTTAACAGGAACATCTGATGATCTGCAAGAGAAGGAATTCAGCAGGACAATACCCTACTGCTTTAACTGAGTTAACACTCAGTTGAAAGAAAAGGAAACAGAAGGAATGAGAATGTGTCCTCTTCTTTATCCTTTCTTTTATAGTATTCTTTGATGTTACAAGGAGGGTTATCATATAACTTTGTTAGTTACTATTTTTACTTTGTTCAAGATCAAATAGACTATATTTTATATACTTCAAACATGAAGCAAGGAAAAATTAAGACTACTGTCTGTGAGAAAAAGATCATTTTGTTTATAGAGTGTCTGTCAACTGTCAGATTTGTTACAAATATTTCAAGAGCAATTGAGTCACCTTGAGAGCTCCGGGTCATTTAATTAAGCACAGGCTAGAGACAGGATAAAATGGAACTGAAGTGCTGTGCTCTGCTCTGAGCCCAGCACATTATTAATTTCTTTCATTAAAGACATTGTAAGCTCAGCACGTTTGTACTTGTACGGTCTTCATCTGATTGCTTTTCTTTTTAGCAGGAAAGATATTACTTNTAAAGTGGCTAAGCAGTAATTGAAATGCTACACAAACTGCTGTTTTGCCTGAGGAGCAGCAGCAGCCTTTGCCAGAAGTACTTTTTGCTGCTGTCATTTGTGATGATCCAGTGTAAAGCAAAGGACCTAAGACTGGATACCTGCTTTCACTTAAAAAAAAAAACAAAAAACACAAAGCTTCAGTTCCTTGAAATTCTACCTCTGCAATGGTACCATTGAAAACACTAACAAACAGCACCACTTTACCTCTGCCCCCAGTGTTCACCATGAGGCCATGTTGATGAGTAAGGAAACCATCATATAGCTTTGTTAGTTACTATTTTTACTTTGTTCAAGATCAAATAGACTATATTTTATATACTTCAAACATGAAGCAAGGAAAAATTAAGACTACTGTCTGTGAGAAAAAGATCATTTTGTTTATAGAGTGTCTGTCAACTGTCAGATTTGTTACAAATATTTCAAGAGCAATTGAGTCACCTTGAGAGCTCTGGGTCATTTAATTAAGCACAGACTAGAGACAGGATAAAATGGAACTGAAGTGCTGTGCTCTGCTCTGAGCCCAGCACATTATTAATTTCTTTCATTAAAGACATTGTAAGCTCAGCACGTTTGTACTTGTACGGTCTTCATCTGATTGCTTTTCTTTTTAGCAGGAAAGATATTACTTTAGAACATGAAAGTATGTTGATCCAGGAGCTTTTCCATCTGTGTAGAAGACTTATGAACTTCATCCTAGATTTTCATAGTAGTAGTCTGTTTCTAGCAGGAGCCTGAATTCTCTCACACGTGATTAAAAAAAAAGAGAATAATAGTCACCTCATGCCCTTTATCATCAGTTTCTACTGCACAATATTCAGGAATTACTGATAACAAGTCCTCTCTGTCAGCCTTGCAGGTTTGCTTTTTGACAGGGCACCAAAATGAATTAGAAGAACTCCATATTGCATCCTGTTCTGGGATCATCCATCTTCCTGACTGATGTGGGCTGCTAGAAAACAAAGAGCTTATTTGTGATATACACCAGGCAAGCTGCATTGCTACAATCTGGTCATCTTCTGGTATTTTCCAGCCTTTGTAGGTTGTGTTTAACAGCTGCAAAGATTGCTTCAGATCAGGAGATGCTTAAAAAGCCTTCATAGATTCTTAGGCAGACTTCTGAGC
>WEIV01017109.1:58434-98667 GCA_013390005.1 Calyptomena viridis
CTGTCCTGTCAATTGCAATCTCTTCACGTACAACACTCAAACAGGTCTGTTGACAGCGACAATTGATACCTAATACAGCAGCCTCACTGACATCTAACGAGGCCTTTCAAGATATTTTACACAGCTATGACTTCTTGTTCCCTCTCTTCCCATTTCTGGCTCCTAAGTTATTTACTTGTCTTTGGCTCAGAGTTCTGAAATGTAACATGAAATTTAACACATACACAATAAAAAATAGCTGATTTAAGAGTACAACCTGTGGCTGAGCAAAAGGTTTACCAATAGCTAGAAGTACATTTGGACAAATTAAGACTTTCTGGAGCAGAGCCAGCCTGTAGCCACCTGGATTAGCGGTAAATGGAACACTTAGGTTAACAGGAACATCTGATGATCTGCAAGAGAAGGAATTCAGCAGGACAATACCCTACTGCTTTAACTGAGTTAACACTCAGTTGAAAGAAAAGGAAACAGAAGGAATGAGAATGTGTCCTCTTCTTTATCCTTTCTTTTATAGTATTCTTTGATGTTACAAGGAGGGTTATCATATAACTTTGTTAGTTACTATTTTTACTTNGCTTCAGATCAGGAGATGCTTAAAAAGCTTTCATAGATTCTTAGGCAGACTTCTGAGCACCTCTGGGACTAAGGGATTCTGATCAAAATAAAGCCTAGTATCCAGTACCTTTGGCTCAGTCGGGTACAGCAACCTACTCCAAGCTGCATAATTATGAAAGTAATAAGCATTGGAAGTGCATTTTTTTTTCATTTTTCAGTGTTGATTTTGGATGATGGATGATTTCAGTTGAACTACTACCTCTACACATCTTGAGACTAGTCATAGAAAGAAGACCTATCCTATTTAATCACCTCCTATTACCCGTTTGACCTATTAGATGAAAAGACTCTGAAGCAAAGACTAGTACTCTCCTATGGCTTGCACATTATGCCCAGAGATTGCTAAAGAGAGAGAACCTTTAACACTCAGTTTTATAACCTATGCATTTAGGAAAAGGGCAGCTGTGAAACTCAAAGTAGATGATGAATATTAGAAGGAAATTAGGAAGACTAGAGGCAATCCTGGACACCAGTGAAGTCCTGGAAAAATTTCTACAGATTTCACCAGAATATGATTTCTTACTTGACACTTAAAACTCCTATAATGGTCTTGACATGTGTTACACTTCATTTGTGATATGCACATTGCTGCAGGATCAATATTCCACCCACTACTGACTACTGATCCATCTGTCCTCAAAAGGTTTTCATATTCAAAAAATGCAGTAATCCCACCCTTTGTAATACAGTTAATCTCAAAGCAACCTACCCCAGATATTTAAAATTAAGAAATGTCAAACTACTTGGCATGGAAATTTATACAATCCTAAGTATGTTTCATACTAAAAACCAAACAATTTTGTAGTAAAGCAGATCTAGAGGGAAATTAATTTAAAGTGTGGGTTGAAATGCACTAAAAGTCATGCTAAAAAAACCTGTGAAGTTTCAGATTTAAAAAGATAAAATGATGACAGAGCATCATTTGTATGATGTTGTTTATTTTCCTCTTTAAAAACATCAGCAAATACAGCTGCAGTTTAGATTAATCATTTATCATGTTTATTCCCTCTCTGTTTCGGCAGGTTAATGGAAAACAGTATTTATGAATACAGTGTTTGCTTTTTCTTTCCTAAAGCACCCTCACAGGTAAAAGTTAGAGGTTTGGGGGTTTTTTCCAATATTTTCCAGAAGGGCTGCTGCTTCTGTGTGCACCCTTTATACTAGAATTTAATTACACAGATAAGCTATAAAACTCTGGAAAAAGCAATTCAGTGAAAATGTTGACTGACTGTTACATGCTTAGAGCCACAATTCTTTACTAGTAACAGTGTAGAACATAGAATAGTATAGGCCAAGTAATTTGGCTGATTTTCTTCTCTTTAGACTACTCATATTTGTTGTTCCTACAGATGTACATTCTTGTCTTAGCTGAGATCTGACACTGTTGTAAAACCAAAGAATTCCTGCCCCACATAGTTTATAATTATATTAACTGAAAAGAACAGGGTGTTGGTTTTATTGGCCATTCTTGAGGCTCTTAGCAACTTCAGTAGCAGAAAAGTTATAGGGACAAACCTGATCAAAACTGGTATGCAAACATTTATAAGGGCTAGCTGGCAAAAGAAATGCATCCTCCTATTAAAAAATCATCCTCTTGTCACAGAGATGTTGAATTATTAAAACAGAAAATAAATTTCATCTCTTCCACAGGTGGCTCCACGAGGTCTTGCTTCCTACCTGCAGCTCATAACCCTTCCCACTGACTCCAGAGTAACCTAGGGACACTGGAGACAGGCAAGATAGATTTTCTAGGCAGAAGGAGAGGAAAGCTGGCATGGAGTTACCACTAGACCGTAAATGTATCACACAGTAAGAGCACAGTCACACAGATGGACTATCTTGGCTCTCCCTCCCACACAATTTCACTAGAGTCACGTCTATCCCAAGACCTTCCCTGTGATTAATGCTGTTGGCCAGCCCAGCAGATGATCAGGGGAGTGCAGAAGGCTGGTAGACACTCGTAAAGTTTCTGCAGTAGTGACACTTATAAAAAGAAACACAGAAGGAAGGCATACAGGGAAAGTATTTCTTAAAAAAAAGGTCAGTGATACGTGTGGGTACAGAAAACAGCTATGCATAACACAGGCTGTGCCCTAGAAGTGATGAAGCAAAATGCTTTTATGGAAAGACCGACTAGTTTGGATTTCTTATGGAACAGGAAAATCAGGGAGGGAGTGCCATAAGCAGTTCTGCTACTTACCCAGGCAAAACCTGTCAAAGAGAGTATTTGCTGTACATGCATCAAGATGCCTTTCCTGTACCTTAAACTCTAACCTGAGCAACTCTACTCACATTGTGGACCTTAGTCCTCTCCATCTCTCACCCAGTAGACACCTAGAGTAGTTCTAGGAGACAGCCAAGTGCACTTTTTAACCCACCAATGCTGGGATACCAAGTATGAACACCTGAAATCTCTTTGATAGTCATTCTCTAAACTCAGAAAGCTTCTAGGTTTGGGTTGTTTGCAGGAGGATTTAATTTCCAGATCAGTGCAATTGCTGCAGCTTTTGCTGACCTGAGCAATAAATGAAAAGAGCCTCCCTTAGTCATTCATTAGCCATACCAGAGCCTCCCTACGGCCCAAGTCCCATATAGTGAACAAATATCAGGCATTTGATGAAAAACTGGGCCAAATGCCCTGCAAAAGCCGAATTGCAATCCATCTTCTCAGACTGAGCAGCAAGTGTTGAATTTCAGGATCTGTTACTATTCTTATGCCTCCTTAACCTTTTTGCTTCTCTCCTAAAAAGTAGTCATCACTAGTATGTGTGCAGTTCCCCCCCTGCCCCCACATAGAGATAGAAGCAATGCAAAATGTCAGACTAACAAAAACATTTTCTGTTAAAGAAACAAAGCAAAGAAACAAGAACTGGCCTAATATTTTCTACAAACCATTTCCTTTCTTTTACAATAGAATGGGCATGCTCCCTTAAATACAAAACCTATCAGCTTAAGAGTTGCACAACAACAAATAGAATAACATTTTTTAAAAAGACCTTTATCACTGCTTATCAGTATCAACAGCGTCATAGCATAGAGTAAATCCAGTAATCCCATCCTCTCACCCTTGATGCCTGATATTTCTTTCTACAACTTACTATGCCTTTAATGAGATTACATAATTCTTTGTGTTTTCAATTTTACAGGAAATTGCTTGGCTCCTTGGAGGATGACTAAATGACAAATACAGTAATAACAAACCAAGTGATCTTCTTCAACAGGAATTACAGAGAAGCCCTGCTGACTCTAACACACAAGAGTGAAAGTACATGACTGATTTGAAAGGAAACAAACTGTTCTGTGGAGGAAATACTGATGAAAACTGCTCTTTCTGTGAATAATTTTAAAATTGAGGATCAAAGAAATTGTACTGATTGGAAACTTTACTGTTGTTGGAAAGAAAGATCTGTTGGAGAATGTAAGCAAAAGAAAGCAGAGAGTTGGCTTTATCAGGTGAGCGAGAGTATCTGAAGTCTTGCTTCTAGAAGTTTGTTTTAATTTACACATTTTTGTCCATTTAACCTGAAATTAAATTATTCATCCTTTTGATCCTAATTTCACCTTCTATGGATGAATTTCACCAATAATAAATTATATTTCACATATCCAGTGAGATTAATTTCTGGGTTGAAACACTTTGAGGTTTGGTCTACACAAAGATGCCCCCAACTGTGTACCACAGCCTAAGTTCCCATTCCTGTAAGTGGTCTATACAGTCAGTGTGGAGTAATTCAGCTAACTCTAAATTATGCTGAAAGTAACTGCTCTTTTAGGCTTGATCACTTTAAATACCAAGTGTTAAATTCAGGAATTTACGAATAGACAGCTATTGCCATCTAGGACACCATAGGATATCCCTTTGAACCTCCAGCTGCTGGACCAAAAGGACATGGGTCCTGTGCCAAATCTGCCCATCCCACTGGCATGCTTGATTCTCTGTGATGTATCAGGTTGCATGAGAACCTTGTGTTGAAATAGCTACCTCAGCCCATAGGCCACATACTGATGTGGAGACACTTAGATTTAAGAGATGGACATTTTTATTTTTACTTTAAAACACTTCAGCTAATTCAGGTTCAAAACCATTTGTATTGGTAACTGAGAGATTAGGAGTGGGTCTTTTTCTAAATAACAGTCCTTCAGCGGATTGCTAGAATAATCCTTTGTTGCTGGGTGGGTAGGATTCAGACTCCTGCTGCCAAGAACACATATTACCTTGATTTCAATCAGATTTCAGCATCAGTCACAAAGCCTTTTCTCTTTTCCAGGAAAGCACTAAAAATATAAGTAATAAGATGCTTATAAATGGCCCTTCCCTGAAGAGAAAATGTGGTGAGTTGACCCTGGCTAGATGCCAGGTGCCTACCAAAGCCTCTCTATCAGCTGAAAAGGTGACAGAAACTATAATGAAATGCTCACGGATTGGAATAAAGACAGGGAGAAATCACTCATGAATTACTGTCATGAGAAAAACAGATTCAATTTGAATTCATTACCAATCAAATCAGAGTAGGATAATGACAAATAAAACCACATCTTAAAACACTTTTCCCCCATCCCTCCTTTCTTCTCAGGCTCAGTTTCACTCCTAATTCTCTACCTCCTCCCTGCAGAGAAAAGGAAATGGGGGCTGTGGTCAGTTAATCACACGTTGCCTCTGCCGCTCCTTCCTCTTCAGGGGGAAGACTCCTCACACTCTTCCCTTGCCCCAGCATGGGATCGTTTCCCACAGTAGACAGTCCTTCATGAACTTCTCCAAGGTGAGTCCTTCCCCTGAACACTGCAGTTCTTCATTAATTGCTCCAACTTGGGTCTCTCCCAAAGAGTGCAGTAATTCAGGCACTGACTGCTCCAGCATGGCTCCTCCACAGGTCCAGAGGTCCTGCCATGAGCCTGCTCCAGCATGTGCTTCCCACAGGGTACCACGTCTTTTTGGACATCCACCTCTCCCAGTGTGAGGTCCCCCAAGGGCTGCAGATGGATCTCTGCTCCACCATGGATCTCCATGGGCTCCAGGGGCACAGCTGCCTCACCATGGCGAGCGTAAATGGTAAGGGGAAAGTTCTGTGTGTGGTTAGTGCCTCTTGNCCAGGAAAGCACTAAAAATATAAGTAATAAGATGCTTATAAATGGCCCTTCCCTGAAGAGAAAATGTGGTGAGTTGACCCTGGCTAGATGCCAGGTGCCTACCAAAGCCTCTCTATCAGCTGAAAAGGTGACAGAAACTATAATGAAATGCTCATGGATTGGAATAAAGACAGGGAGAAATCGCTCATGAATTACTGTCATGAGAAAAACAGATTCAATTTGAATTCATTACCAATCAAATCAGAGTAGGATAATGACAAATAAAACCACATCTTAAAACACTTTTCCCCCATCCCTCCTTTCTTCTCAGGCTCAGTTTCACTCCTAATTCTCTACCTCCTCCCTGCAGAGAAAAGGAAATGGGGGCTGTGGTCAGTTAATCACACGTTGCCTCTGCCGCTCCTTCCTCTTCAGGGGGAAGACTCCTCACACTCTTCCCTTGCCCCAGCATGGGATCGTTTCCCACAGTAGACAGTCCTTCATGAACTTCTCCAAGGTGAGTCCTTCCCCTGGACTGCAGTTCTTCATTAATTGCTCCAACTTGGGTCTCTCCCAAAGAGTGCAGTAATTCAGGCACTGACTGCTCCAGCATGGCTCCTCCACAGGTCCAGAGGTCCTGCCATGAGCCTGCTCCAGCATGTGCTTCCCACAGGGTACCACGTCTTTTTGGACATCCACCTCTCCCAGTGTGAGGTCCCCTAAGGGCTGCAGGTGGATCTCTGCTCCACCATGGATCTCCATGGGCTACAGGGGCACAGCTGCCTCACCATGGTGAGCGTAAATGGTAAGGGGAAAGTTCTGTGTGTGGTTAGTGCCTCTTGTGTTTGTGGTTTTGTGGCAGCAAAATCATAAACCCACTGCATTTGGCCTTTCTCCAAGTTGCAGGGCAAACCAATGTTTTTTAAAGGCAACCTGTTACAACACAACTAGGACCTACCAATTTATGGAATCCTTGACATTTTTAGAAATCTTTTTAATTTTTTCTGAAGCTGGTACTATATCAGAATACTTTCTAATTCACTTTCCAGGGAATGAAGGCATTAAGCATCACCAAGGACATGCTAAAACTCAGCCAAAACAGAAGGTCACTTACCTGGTGTGTAATGTGACTGACCAATAAAGGACTGCTGTGGGACCTGGATAGATGTTTATTATACTACATGTTCCTTATAATCGGTTTTGACAATGTACTGCACCAGAAAAATCAAAATGTCCAGTTTAAACTGACCTTCAATGTACAGCTCTTCAAGGGAAACACTTCACAACTTTTAAATATTAATCCATCTTTAAACAAACAGTACAAAAATTAAAAGAGAAACTATGGTATGCTTGGGTTAAGAACCATCTAACCTCAAATTTAGTCAAGCATTCAAATGTCAGGTATTTAATATAATCTAGTTGTCTAGGTTCCATTATAGTCAGTGGTGAGAGGTAAATGGATAGTAACTACCTGCAGAGGATAATTCAACACACATATTTTAAATATATATTTTAGGATGAAAATATTTGTAGGTGTGTGTCTCTCTCCACTGACTTAAGTGGAAGACTAGAATACTGCTGCAGAAAATATCAAATTTTTAAATGGTTAAATGAGGTGTTAAATAATCCTTTCCTTATGTTTCAGATTTAACATATTTACAAAAAAGGTGAAAAGAGAGGGAANAAGTTTATGCTGTGAACATAGATCATAAATCCAAAATAGCATTGTTCAAGGATATCGAGTAGTGTAACTGAGACCATAACGTGTCCTTCTGTAGTTTAAATATACCTAATACAGTGCACAACAGGTTTTTTTCCAGTTTCTATTCAAAGCTGAATTTTACCCATGGTAAATTAGAATGGCAACCTGCTCACAACATTTAAACTTTTCTTGAAACTTAATACACAAAGGCTTTTTATCAGTAAATTATGTCTGGATGGAAACCAAACTCTGACCCCTCGTCCTTTTCCATGTCACAACATTTTTATAAAGCTGAACAAACATATTAGACTGAGCTCAGGGTTTTGAAGAGTAAATGCCAATACACTATATTAATGTGAAACAGTCCAAAAATAAGACATATAGCCAAATTATTTCTGCAATATGCAATAACTAAACAATGCAATATTTTTACCTGAAAAAATACTGCATAACTGTCGTCTAAGTTTAAGTGATGTCTAAATGGATTATCATTCTTGATTCATTTTTTTTCCCTCTGTGCATCCATGACTAAAAATACCATAGAGTTGTAAGCCTGACAGTTTCAGAAACTTCAGAAACTTTCTGTGACAAGTATTAAAAATCATCATCATATATGCAGATTTGAAGAAATTAGATTACCTGAAAAGGCTTTTGTTATCTGGCATAATCCCTCCTTTCTGCAAAGGAAACGTTGGATTTCTGGAAGTAGGTTTACCTGTACATAAGAAGAGAAGCTTTAAGATTTCATTCAGAAAAGTGTTCTTTTTCCTTCACTGGAAAAAGTCTTCAGTAGGTTTGTTCAATTTATCACCTTGTGCAAAACTCCCTCCAGTGTCAAAAGGAAATTACAACTTTGCCACCCCTGAAATATGGTATAATGAAATTAAGGTGTGGACTTGTCCTCCACAGCCATCACAAAACAAAAGTTTAGACCTGCATCTCTCCTCCTGGCTGCTGTGTTTTCACCTGTTCCCTGTCCCCTTCTCAGTCTCTGCAGCTTCTCTGTTTCTGCCAGTTACCAACCACTGTCTCTCCCTGCATGGAAATACCTTATGCCTCTTGAATTGTTGTGCTTGGGATCAGTGGTAAGCTATCATAGCTAAACCACATCCGGGCTCTGCAACAAAGAACTGTGTCATATGTTGCTCAATATTTAAAGTTATCCAGAGGTATGGGAGGTCTGGTTTAAGCCCTGTCTGCTGCAGACTTCCTGAAAGAATTTCAACAATTCCTTGGATCACCTTGTTTCTCATTCATGTGTGAAACTTCTGGACATTGCAGCATGCTATAAGGATTATTACATTGCACAGCATTAGAGGCTCAAATATGATAATATAGGCAGAATGAGCAAAAATCCATTTGCGGAAGCCTGGGATGTTTTATGATCTGTGCTCTGAATTCGAAGCATGCATACTTCTAGCAAACTGGAACTGCTATTAAAATTTCAGTTTGAACACACTTAGATAAGGCATCCTGGCCCTGGGAAAACCAGTGTATATGCTCCTAGCTCTGACTTCTGTGGACATCAGTGGTTTTTTGTATCTTCACAAACTTCACAACTGGGACACCATTTTAAAAGCAGCTCCATTTCTCCCAGACTTTCAAGCTGGAGTCCATAATATAGGATCTTGTCATTATTATCTGTGCCATTTTACTTGAAATATAAGTCAAACTGTACCCATATCTTGGTCACATTTTTTCAAATACTTACATACTTTTATTAAGAGGGCAGGTGTTTATTTAGACATTACATATTTAAGTAACTTCAACTGTGCCCACAACATGCTCAAGTGGGAGGGAAAAAAAGCAATCCTGAAAATAGCAAGAAATATCAGCATTACTGATGCTGGACCATGAGTTACCAGTTTGCAGTACCAGAGCAAGGAACTCCCTTGAAGGCCCTGGAGGAGAACACTGGTGCAATTCACACATTATCAGTTGTAGTAGCACTGTCACCATTTGGTGAGGTATCTAAATTATATTTACAAAGGAGCAATTACAGTTGGTGAAACCTAAGAGTGACAAAGGACGTGAAGCCTAAATTTGTCCATATCTATATTCTGCCTATATTATTCTGAAATATTGCATGCATTTTCTAGTTGTTTTTCCTCATTTCTAAATTCTCTTTCCCATTGGGATAAATTGCTTAAATTTCCCTTGACTTCTCTAGACACCTTTACTGCCAGACATGCTGGTTGAGGGTGGCCAAGAAAGCAAAAGTTCAAGCTAAAGAAGAGAAAAGGGAAATCTGACACACAGATGCAAAAATTTTCAGTATTTATACTGAAATACTTATATCCAAACTAACACGCTATGTCCAAATGAGGAATTGCTTTTGATCACTGGGTATGATATAAAGAAGAATGAAATGTTAGTATCTGACAAGTATTTTCCAGGAAATAGAAAACCTGAAAAAGACTTTTTCCTTGCTGTTAAACCATGCTGCTGCAATATAAAATAAGCACTAGACACTTTTCTCTTTATGAGAGTGGGAGCTGAAACTTCCATTCCGACAAAGGATAACACAATAATCTCGTACCTTCTGGAATACCTCTATATTACGCAAGTCTTCTGTTTGAATGCAGCCAGTACCACCTTTTCTTCTGGAGGGTAAGCAGATCAAAAGATCCCAAGGGTTGATACCACCTATCCAGAAGGAAAAGAAGCGTAATGAGAAAGAAGATGTCATGCAATTCCTATTTGTACAAAAAATACTTAGAGCCAAATCCTAAAGAGCAATAAACTGTTGGAGTGCTAAATGCATGAACAGCTACACGTGGCAGAAGGACAAGACATATTTGCTACCACAGTCCAAGCTTTGGAACTATATTTAAGTGTTTCACAGTTGGCATTTCCTGTTATACCTGCCTACTGATGTCCAAACCCTGCTGTTTGACCTGATTAGCATTCAGAAATTAAAAAGTTCACTAACATGTTGCCACTTGAAGTTGTTCTTTTCTTTTTCTGAACTCCTCAACATGCAACTTACAACACACATCCAGAATATGTAGTGTGCTCTTCTGAGATCTTTCTTTATTGGGAAGTAAATTTTACAGGAAATAATAATTGTCCTGCTATTGCAAACAGCAGAATTTTCTATCCTGAATTTTGGTGTAGTGGCTTCTTAAATATTAGATACTGGACTTTCAGATCTAGAACTGATGTACAAGTGGGAATTAACTTGCTAGCTTCTCATCTAGAACTGAAGCTTCCTTTCTGGAGCAAAACTCATCTGTGAGACCATGGGGTTCTATTATCAAGAAATGAGCAATACCAGTCAGACATGGCTGCTTGAAGAGACAAAGCTAAGTTGCACCAATTAAAACTTCATTATGGATTAGAAGATACAAATAGGTCTTGAAGTTTGTCCATATCTCAGCATATGCTGTGGTGTAGAAATGTCAGTGTTGCTCCAAATGAGCTTGGTCGGCTACCTCACATGGTTATTTATTTATTTGTTTTCTTTTGTATACAGTCTTCATTATCTGGACCAGTTAGAGATAGTGTCATCTCACCACAGAATTATTACATCTCTTAAGGTCACCATGAATATGTTCAATGCAGGGTAAATCATTTCATTGACAGGATGACAATTAGTAATAATTAACTTCCAAACAGAAAGGGCAGGCAGAGAAGCTGTACAGCATCCAAAGCAGAGTAATAGCATCAGGTCTCAAAGCTCCCTGGAGAACAGCTATTTCAGTGAGTGGTTGGTTACTTTCCTTAAGATTGGGAAGATTACATGTATTTTATTCCATTTTGTGCTATCCATTTGTGATGCCTTCCTAACTTGGTTAGATTACCCCCTAAATTTGGTCCCACCGATGGCCCATAGAGGTATTTATTTTAATTATTTCCTTCTCTAAAATGTAGTTTTTTCCTATCCCAATCACGATTACAAATGTCAAGCAGGGTAAAGATTTCACTTAAGGAGATTTAACACTCTATTTACCTGAAGTACAGTAATGAACCGATGGTGCAGACTGGATCCAGGACTACGAAAGTAACTATCACTTTTTTATGTTTAAAAGCAGTGTGACAAAGATGAAGAGATCAATTTTCAGTTACAGTGCATTTATTACTGTAACAAGTTCTTCAATTTCACATTATGAGAACCAGTATTATGGTATAAAAGTAATTAAGGTGTATGAAATTTAGGCAAGACAGATTCACTACACACTTCTTTGGGAAAGAAACAACCAAAAAAACCCTGCAGGTAGATAAAAACGTCACATAAAGCAAAAACCCAAGGCATTAAAGAAATGTACAAGCAAATACTTCATTTTAGTGCAAAAGATTGGCAGTGCTAACAATCTACTTGATGACCTCACCAGCTAAGTAATTGTCAGATAAACAAGATGTTATGCCTCTGACTAGTGAACACCTTTGAATAAATCATTATAATTATATATAAAGCACAATGCCTAGTTGTGTGCAAATTGAAAGGGAGCTGCAGGGAACTCCATTTCTCAGAAGCAGCTCATTTCCTTCTCTTGTTTATTGTGACACATCCTGGCCTGGAATGAATTTGATTGCTGACTCCAAAGGATATGCTGCACTGTGTATTTGCCTTTAGGATACATCAGAGCGATCAATATGAATGTACTGAAGAGAAGAAAAGCAAAAAGTACCCTCAGATCTGCTGTGTTTCTGAGCCAGTGCCCAGGAAGTAGAACAGTTCAGGAGGGCTTGAATGCCTGCCATTACTTGTGTTTTCTATTTAGAGTAATTAAACATCTACTCAGTTATTTCAGTACAGAACAATCAGAACTGAAACACATCTATTTATAGAAATCAGGAGACTTCCTACTAGAAAAACAGCATACACCTAGTGCTGTCTCTCAGATTCAGGCTGACAGAGCAGTATGATTTCTATTTAAATGTATTGACACATTCCTGGTCCAACTATACCTGAAAAACATTCTTGGAAAGCAAAAACCAAAGAGGCATATGTTTCAGCAGCTATTTAGTTCTAGAATAGACTCCTCTGTGAATAGGTATAACCTTGAAATTGCCTGTGTCTCTCCTTCTACAGCTTAACTTTTTGTGGAAAATTAACACCTATGATCATGACACCAACAGACTGTCTTCCTTCTGCAAATTTAATAATTACAGAACAATATCTCAGGGGAAAAAAGTATCAATAATATTGTTAATAATGCAAAGGACCCCACACTGTCAGGCACCACATTTTAAGATAGAAGATCTCTTTCACAGAAATTATTTTAAAAGTAAAACAAGACATATGTGAGCTAAAACATTTTACAATAAAAGAGAAAGGAAGAACAGAAGGCACAGTAATTATAGAAGTCATCTGCATGGAAAGACTCATGTTTCAAAATGTTTTTAGAGACTTTAATGAAGAAGTGTTAATAATATTCAGAATATTTCATCTTCAATGTACACATTGTTTTGCTGGTTTCCTGCAGACTTCAAACCAGAAGTAGGCTTTGACCAGACATTTGAAGGGGAAGGTTAAAATTAATACTTCATATCTCAACAATTTAATTATTAGCAATTTGCATTAAGCTTTTTGTATGTAAAGGACTTTGTCTATAGTTATGGAAATCCTTTTTGCTTTATTCGGCAAATCAGTGGAGCTCAGCATGCAGGAGCATCAGTCAGACTATGAAATCACACCTCATGGAAATAGTCTCTACTGCTTTGTATTGCTTTGCATTTGGACAAGTAGAAGAGCGGAAACAAAATGAGAATATGCAAATTGAATGTTCATGCCCTTTCTGAGCAACTTTTCAAACTAAGATTGTTTAGTTCAGTCAGTTAATTAAGGCCTTGCCTACATAAGGAATCCTCATCTACAGAATTAAATCTAATTATGAAGGCAAAGTGAGGTTTTGTGAATACATGATGGCAGCATAATGTTCTTATTCACCTATCTTTTGCCAGCTCTTTCCCCCTCCTCTCCTGCCTTCCTCCCTTCCAGTCACATCTTAAAGTGTTTGTGTACCTCCAATGTGTGTCTGATGTTTACCCAAGAATATAAACCCAAGCTGTTAATCCAACTAGTAGTAGTACAACATATTTTGATTTGAACCTGATGTGACCGCCTTTAATTACTTTTATTCTGAATGAGTCAAAGTACATGTGATTCAATTCAGAGAGCATTGTTTCAACTGAAAATTGATATAATGTACAAATTATAATTTTCAACAAGATACCATTGTTTTCATTGCTTTTGACTCTGATTTGGAATAATTTAAAATAATTAAAACAGTTAATGTGGAAAAATAATTTAAAAGATAATAGTCTAGGGAGAAAAACAAACATATTTTATAGCAGCAGAGGAAATAGCAATGCAGGGACCAACAAAAACAACCAACTTTTTCTAGAAAAATATTCTGTAGAGAGTTTTTGTATTCTGATTTCATAAACCAAAGTTAACAGAAACCAAATGAGAACTGTAGGATTTAATGTGGTTTTAAGCTTACAGATAAACTTCAAGAATTTCTGAAGGTAATTTCTAAAATCAAGTGATGTCATTCCAATCTCTGAAGCTATCATATTTTCTCCATGAGCTATGGCATTGGAGACTGGATTTTGCAGGAAAACTGTTAGAAGCATGCAGTTTTATGAAACTTTTAATCTACTAGGTGTATACATAGAAAAGTACTACATGATTTAACCAAATGAGTAAGTTTCATCTCCATACCATAGAGTGAAATTTAATTTTGCAGTCTTAAGGTTCCTATCCTGAATTTTGAAATAAAAGAACTTTGACAAGCAAACAAAATTTTCGGGTTTTATGCTTATCTTCCTGTATTTCATTCATTCTGGAAAAATAAAAATCCACTTGGCTTTATTTTTATTTCAACTTCTAATCAATTGGCAATTTTGCACTTGCTCACATCATACCCTAAAATTAAATAATTCATAAACACTGAAGGAAAAGACAACAAGAGTAAGAACAGATTGTACCAAGTTTAGTGAGGAGGCACATATTTGTGGAAGTAGCTGCTTGTGAACAAATCCAACTTTAAACTACAAAAAGCGATATGTTTTACAAAGCAGCTGTTATGTAATTGGCTGTTATGTAGCCAATTAATAGGAGTCAATAGTTTGCTACCCAGAAGTTTAGAGTGGAAGGACTAACACATGTCTGAAAGACAGAACTTCTGCCTCACTGACTGGCTCCGGATTCTGGGCTGAATTTTATGCCCCTGAGCACCTCAGAGTGAAGCAGCATCAGGCATGCTGTATGATGGGATCTGGGAATGTGGGAATTCCACACCTCTAAAGATCTGAGCTTCACTGATAACACTCCAGGGGAAAATATCCTTTGAAGCCTATTTCTGGTTATAGCAGCTTGGCTGTCTCACTCGTGCAAAGATCAGAATGCCACTTGTTGGACTGAATACTTTCTCTTTGTTAATGATATGTCTTTTTACAAGTTTTTGATATCACTGTTTCATTTGTAAGGCTTTCCATAAAGGAACATCTCACACCTAGATGTTCAGGAATTTTTCCCTTAAAGAAGTAGTTATTGGAAGCATTGTAATTTCTCTTTTGGTGTGGCCTTTGACAGTAATGAGTTATCACTGATATGGACTCTGTACAACAACAATGATCATTCTGTTGAGTGAAGCTAACACAGGACAAGATGGTGAGGTTTCTGATATTTTCTGAACTATTCTCGAAAGCAGCTGTTCACCTGTCCATATGCAAACCTTTTGCTCTTTCACACAATGCGGTCCATGCCACTTGTTGAGACTGACTGTACTCTCCCATAACACACATCACAGTAACCACTTGCTTGGCTGGACAAATTAGGCTGAAACCTTCTGTCACATTAGTTGCAGTGAAGTATTATAAGTGTAAAAAAACCCCATACTATGTACAAGTCTGAGATTGCTGGATGCAGTCAATTAATTCACAAGATACTTGCACAGTTGCTGTATGGTCTCAAGGGAAAGGCTGAAGGAATCCTAAGGACAGTCACTATTCACCTCCCTTGAGGATAATCAGGACTTTTTTTTTTTTTTTGGTAGCTCAGTTGCCTTATAACTAAGAGGATCTGAAGTGCCAAGGAAAGCATTATTTGTGGAGGGTAGGCTGATGTGAACCAAGTAGAACCAGTCTAATTCCAAGGACAGCTTATCTGTCCCTGAACAGCTTAGCACAAAACATTGCCCTGTGCTCAAGAATTAATGCCCAATCACATCTGAATTCAGCATCTGGGGAGTGAAACAGCCATTTGAAGTTCTATCGCAGTGCCTTGCTCATAAAAAATAGGATAATGCTTGACTACTCTGTATATCTTCTGCAAATGCTGTGGAGAGATGTCAGGTCTAACTACAAGTGTGGAGGCAAGTGCTTCCACTCTTGCCTCAAAAAAAGTTACTTTATTACCATGCCCTTATATCGGGAAGGGCCAGGTTGAAAGCCGCCTTTTCCTGTCAATCCAAAGGAGAATTTTACAAGTGAAAAAATAAATTAGTGTAACAAGCCAAGAGCTACCTTTTACTCCCAGAAATTTCTCAAATGTGGAAAAATGTTTTAATTTTTAACCTGTTCTCAAACTCTAAAACTGTCTTAGACCTACCTACTAAGGCAAAGAGTTATTGTCTTCATTATTGGAGTAATTGATAACACAAGGCAGATAATTTTCTTTGAAAGAAGCAAAAGAAATATATTGCAGGCATAAATACAAGAATGGAGAACCTATAGGACAATCTTTTCTCCATTTATTTCACATTCAGTCATGCAATATATTAACAATCCTTTCTTCGATCAGCAAATTACCATACCATAAGAGAAAATCCCAAAAGAATGTTCAGACTGCAGCAAATGTTTTAAAGTGTGCTTTTCAATTTGCAGGTAACTGTCTATAAGACCATAAAAAGTAGTAAAAAAAAAAAAATACAGTATTATTAAACTATATATTAAACATATATTTTTTTGTGCAACCAAAAAATGAAAAGAATACTGGAAATAAAAGTAACCAATTATCCAATGAGTTGTATTACAGATTCTAATTCTAAAAAGCTATAGGTTTTTCAGAGCATAATCTGTCAACTCGAGTTATGAAAATATGTTGTCAAAATACTTTCAGAATTACAGTAGAGCTCAATAGCAAACAAAAGGAAAATATGCAGTCCTGATCCAATGGCAAACACATTGGGGCAATTCAAACACTCAAGTCTGTTATTCCACTTCTGTTCTTACACACCATGCTTTGGATGAATATCCAGATTACTCTGGTATGTTTTCCACACATGGGTGTTTTCTGCACAGCAAGCCTTGGTGAAACCAAAACCACCTAGTAATCCAATATGATATGATATGATCTTCTTGTATTCAAGTCAAAAAGATTTACATTCCTAGTTGCTCCCAAATGCTGGAATGCTTACTTTATATGTATTCAATATACCAGGTAAGTTACCATAGTCAAAGCTGTTAGATATGTCTTTCACTCACGTAAAAAACATTGTGGGACTGAGACCTAACTTTCTCTGGTATGGAAGTACTCAGTACCTAATTAAAGCACAGAGGTCACAGATCTACCAAAGCTCAGCTAATACATCTCTGAAGGTGTTTCCTTACCTTCTGTGAAGATGGAGAAGGAAACTGACAGAAAATACATTGATTAGAGACAGGCTACTGAGAGTGGACTGGGATGAAGAACCAGGTGAAAACTGGAACGGGAGAATGTGTATATGGGGAGAAGGGTCATGCTGTTGAGAAATGTGGGGATAAGCCTAAGGTGAAGATTGTAGGGAGAGCAACTCTATAGTTAGGGAAGTTATTGTCCATATGCTCCCTCTGCCATAGGCATTGAAAAACTTGCAATGATGTCCCTGTCCTAGTAGCAGGGTTTGAGGCTAAGCATGAGAGGTAGTAGTGCACCATGCATGAATCAAAGAAAATAAATCAAATATTACCAGATTTTCACATGTGCATTCCATTAAGGGAGGAAAACCATACTGCTTCATGCAATGAGAGAGAAGGCACTCATCTCCAAGAGACATCAGAGAGGGAAGAATAGCTCCACTCTGCTCAGTGCCAAGGAAGAAGACTCTGCGTGACCCAGTTGCCTTTGGACAGCTCTCACTAAGTGATCCAAGTTATGCTAATTTATAACTCTTGGGACTATATCCAGCAAAGACCTTTGTATCCCTATCCTGTGCACCCTGAGGCAAAGTCATATGAAAAAGCAGCACACAGTCATTAAGTGGGTCTATCATGAGCAAGTGAGTCAAATTGTAGCGAGTGAAATCCATGGACTCTGGGTTTGATGCAAAACAGGCAGTTTATTGTTGTGCAGAGCGAGAGACATAGTGACATACTATAGGCTAACTAATACGTAGTAAAGCTATTGTTCTAACATTACTTCATTTGGGGGTTTCCAACCCAGGGTCTGATCATCTTGGCAGGATACACATCGGGCTCTTCTCTGCATGTGATTGTACCTTCGTGCAATCAAGGAGGTGCACACAGGCCTTCACTCGCCTGCTGCCTTCTCTCTGCTGCTCTTTGATACACGGTTAACTTTTGTATCTTTTACTGTGCAATTCCCACAGCAGAGTCTAATATATTAGGCCCCGATATCTTTATCAAATCAAAGTTGGAAAAGGTGGATGTCACAGCTTTCTAGTACCTAACTATGTGCTGCTTCTTTGGATACATGCCTACTCTGGTCTGATATTCACATGATTCTTCAAGATCTCCCATTGTTTATTATTTATATTGTTTATTATTTAAACTTCAGACAACATAAGGAAAAGCAGCAGTTTAAAAATATGAGGTAGATGCCTCTCACAGAGTAGAGTAACAAGGGCAATAAACACATGCAGCAATGAAGAACACACCGAGGACAGGAAAAACTCCTCTTAGCTGGATACAGAAATGCAAGATAAAAAAAAGACTCAACTGATGCAGCATCAGCAGAGTTCAAAAATTCTATTACAGAAACATTTACTAAAACTCCAGTTATTTTTGCAGGGGGAAAATAAAAAAAGGAAATTTATGCCTGAAGCTTTCTTATTTTACTGTGAGAGTAACATGAGTTACAATTTTCAGACGCGTTTCTTAGTTGCTGAATAGGAGTAAAAGTGCTGTGAGCACTGGCTCTTGGACAAAAACTCATCCTCAGACCTGCCCAAGGGAGAAATCTGCAGCAGGTGAAGGTATCCAAATAGCACTCTGCTCCAGCTGCTCTCAGAGACAGCCAAGGAGGGGGATCTGCCCACAAAATACTCTTGTCTCATGCACTTGCACACACACGCGCACACATACACATAAGAAGGAGCACAGATGCACGATGCTGCAGGGGGCAACCCCAGTAACCCTGTCAGAGAGACACAAGCCCCTGACCCTGTCTCTTCAGGATGTCCCAGGGGAGCCCCAAATATCCTTGTGGACCTGAGGAGGGGCTGGAAGTGTATCCTAAGTAGGATGAGTGTGCACACAGGAGTTAACAACAAGAACGAGTGGCACCGAGGCATCTTCCCCACTAGACTATTGCCAAACATATCAATCCTGCTACTTTTACAAGAGTCTGAGCTTTCAGATAAGTGCATGCAACAAGAGAGCTGGAGGTTGGAAAGAATATTCAGTTGGAAAGTAGTTCCTGGGGAGGAGTTCAGCCCAAGGAAACCAAACTGCCAGCTTGGGTATACTTTCCATCCTGTGTTTCACCCTAAGCTTTCTACCATTCCCACTCTTTGCATCAGGATATAAGGAATCTGAGATGAGAATCCCTCTGAATGATGGCACTAATGAGAATTCATCTCTGATTTTAAAAGGAAGAAAATGTGCTGGAGCTGAGAAAACAGCCTCTTCCCTTCTATGGATATAGAGGAGGTCAGGATAAGGAGTAGATGGGTTTATTTGTCTTATGTTGTGTTTCATTCCAATTACAATGAATTAGGACAAAAATTACAATGTTAAAAGAATGATATTTGATTACATATGCAAGAAACAATGACACATATTTTAAGGTCCGAATGGCAGCCCTTGATCACTGTAATTACAGTACTCAGGCAGCCTATGCCAATCCTTATTAATGTGTCAGATTCCATAATACCCAAGAGACAGGAAACAATCAGAATACTGAAAAAGAGAAGCTTGGGAATAAAGGCAATGGCTGAATGAAACAGTGTCAGGACAAAGGTTCAACTACTGGCCTGCAATCATCCACTGTGTTTGTTTTCTTCTGGGTGGCCATGCAATGCCCCAGGAGACAGCTTAGGCCAGTGACAGTTCCTAAAACTCATGGAAAAGCAGGCCACCCTCAGTCACAGGAAAAGAGTTTAGATGCTGTTTGACTCATGTCCATGTATCACTTGTCCCCAGGACTAGGGAATTGACCCATTTTATTTATGAGTGAGACAAAAGTACAGAAGATAGTGATATAATAACTAAGTCATGGCTAATGTAAGGGAGATTTCCAACCGTACCCCACAGATACTGTTTTCTATGCAGCAGCGTATGCTGCCTTTCAGCTCTACTCACCTGGCATGCCATGAGGTAATGAGAGTCAGTGATACAGATATCATTGTGATTACCATTTAGAGTGTCCATGGAACATGGACTCTAAAGTGGACTTTAAAATTACGTCTGCAAACATTTTAAAGAAATGCAGAATCAGATCTCCCACTTTTGAAGGTCAACAGACACCCTCACATTGTTAGATTTGCAAAACATATGTACTGTAATGTCTGGGCTATAAAACAGATGTGTCATGGAGCTGGATAGAGAAATAAACAACCTGATGGTTTCTCCTGCTTCACACAGAGGGCAACCTAACTTGTCTACAGTTACCTTCTGTGCTACTACTTTCTTGAATACCTCTTCCTCTCCGTTCTTAGAGCTTTCTCCAGAAGTTCTCTCACCCTTTTTCTAAAGCCATAGTGCTATGTTTCAAGTGAAAATAGGGTTAACATGTGCCAAACTCTGTATTTAAAGACCTTGTCTTCAGCCTACTCTTTACAAAAAATTACCACAGTTATTTTTTGTTGAAGACTACTTCTAGACAGGCTCCAGTGATACTTGCCATCACTGTAGCTGTGAAAACTGGAGCAAGCAAGGTTTTTTGAGAGAGTTCCTGAAGCCAGATGAGGAAAAAATATTTAAAATCCTAACTCCCACTTTATTAAAAAAATTACTTCTTGTAATTTTAGCATGTTTAACAGTGTCTTACTATACTATGATAGGTTTTTGGTTTTCTCTCTTGTAAAAAAAAATAATTGTAGCAAACAGTGGTTTTCTTCCAAATAAAGAAAAAATGGTCTTGTCTAATTGTACCATTTTACACTAAAAGTCCTTTCTCAATAAACTGATCAACTGAGTTTGTATTTTTCAGATTTAAAATAACTGTGATTCTGCCAAATTCATCTTGCATTTAAATGACGTGAAAGAAAACTCAATACACTCTATATACATGCACACTTCTAGCAGTTGCCATAAATTAAAACTGAAACTCCTTTTTATAGCTGAATATTTATTTTAGAAAGCATTACCAAAAATGTCAGAAACAAAGTCATTACAACAAGTCCTTCCCTCTATCAGACATGGAATAGATTTTATTTATATGAGATACCATTGAGGAAATATGTTAATACTATATTTTGCTAAGGTTGCTCAAATCCTATTCCTTTGTTAATTTTTAATCCAAATCCCTTCCATAATTTTACCTTCTGTTGTGAAAAATGAACATTGTTTTCTAAGGAAATACGCCTACCAATGTTAATAGAAATTAATGATATGGATTTTTTCCATTCTACTCAAAGAGTGGGTGTTACTTTTAGTAATATTTTTCTGTATGAAGTAGTTTTTTCCAGAAATCTGAAAGCTCTCATGACTAACTTGAAACTGAGAAATAGTTACAATTTCTGAGTATGTCAGAGAAGGTTCCATTCTTTTCGACATCTGTGAAAACTAGGATTACCTCCAAATGGACAACCTCAAGGGCTAAATAAAAGAATATTCAATATTACATTGAAAAATCAACTTTGAGGGAGTATAATGAACATCAAAAGGGTAGAATAATCATTTTCCTCATGAAAAATGTTTCCCATTTGATGTAAAATAAGCCAGCATAACAACAATATGTTGTGTGAAATTTTCAGAAACATGTTCTAACCCGTGGGTGGCTACTGCACTTTTGATGTCTGGGGTGGTTTTAGGATGCAGCATTCAAAAGAGCTGTCAGCTGAAAGTGGATGCAGCTGGAGAAAGTTGGAATCTGAACCCAGGAACGGCGTGGGCTGGCTGCAAACTACAATGAAGGCCCACACAGTGTATAAGCTTTTTGCTGCCTGAACCAATAAAAGTCATGGTAGCTAAAGTAAAGAAAAAAAAATGTTTTTGTTTCAGTGGTATATAATGCCTCAACCTAAAATGGGAACACGATGATGAAAGGCAGGAGCACACTTCACACAGCTGACCAGGGCCCAGAGCCAGTGAGTGCATCAAAAAGGGTGCACAGCTTCCAGCAGCCAAAACACTGGGCAGACCTAATCAACAATCCCATAGAAAGAGCTCTCTGGTAGGACTGTGACAGGCTTCTGGCTAGACTTACTGTCATTCTCCCAGCACCTATATTAGCAGACAATTATCTGACATTTAGGAACAGACTTATATTTATAAACCAGACTCTCTGCTAGAACTCTATCAGAGCCAGGATTCATTTTTAAAGGGAAGCATTTTAAAAAGACTTGAAAAAGCAATTATATGGTGTTATTTTCTTATCCCACAGGATACAGTAATGAAACATTGCCTCAAACTCTTTTACGGGATTTGTATGTTATTTGTTATAATTTACATATTATAAAGTTTGTATACTGACACCTAAATCCCTTGTATTTATTTAACTTCAGTGGACTTACACATTGCTGTTTTCCTTTGGCCAACGTGTGGATCTGGCAGGACAATGGTGTTTTTCAGATTCCATTAACATGACATAATTTATTCCAATAAAGTTTTAATTTTAGGTCATTGTGTAATCAGTGTGTAGTATTTTAATTATTGTAATTCTTAAGCCAGCCCCATAAATAACACTCTCCACTGGATTGTATAGTCTAAGACTGAAAAGAACATTCAAAGAAAGATGTGTTTGGTAAATGCTATATTTTTGTTTTACCTGACAGAGTTCAACGTCCTTATACTTTTGTTATGAACAAATAAACAATTTTCCTTTCTCAGGGAAAATAGTGAATTTGAACCAGGAGATTGTATTCAGTCTTACATAGGGTTTATTTTAGTGGTACAAAGAAATTGTGTGCTCTTGTCTAGAAAGCATAAATATGTTCTGCTAATAATTAGGAAGAAAAATACATATTGTTCAGAAAAACCTATGATGCATTTAGATTTTCTAACAAGAAACAACAGCATCACATTAGAGAGCAGCATTTATTTTTGTGTCATAAACCAATCTGCCTTGTACTGAAACCAATGATGCCTGTGGCATGAGATTAATTGATAAAAGCAAAATTAAAAAGTTATCAAGCCATTGTTGCTTCTGGTATGCATTTTCTTCCTAAAACTAAATGAACTTCCATTTTATGGAAGCAGGACAAATTTAGCAGACACTAAGTTTGTTGGATGCTTGTAACTATGTTCTGAGGATCACATTTTTAAATATTTAGCTTGTTTGGAAGCTCCTTACTTAACAACATACAAAAAGAATGCTTCTAAAACGTGTGTTTTACTTGTCAAAACCTTGGTCAGGACACATATAACATATATTTTGCACTAGGAAATCAACCAGTTTTGTGTACTGTTGGTTATATATTTGTACCAACAGTTAACCAAATGATTTGGGGAAGAGAAGTTACATCTGCTAGATCTGAAGATACAAATGTATTTGTGCAGTAATCCACACAATACTTCTGTGGCTAGCCTCCCCGTTATTATTTTGCTCAATATTTTAAATTACTTACTTATGATAGAATGATCTCGTGCCTTTGCTGGCATGCTAGGATCTCCAGTCCTGCTTATTTAACCTTACCTCCACAGGATTGTTTACACTTTCAGAACCTGATTTCAATTTACTTTCATTTTCTCAGAGACTTTTGTATTTATAAAAGCTGAGCATCTAGTGACCTCTCTATTCCTGACATTTCCTTTATTCTGCACTATGAAAAAGAACAAAAACCCCAGTGTCCCATTTCTGTTCCAAAAAAACTAAACTGCTTCCTTCAGTGGGTTGGTCCTTGTAATTGAAAATGGCAACCAGATGTTTACAGAACACACAAGCAATTTTCCTTGAGGCCTTTAGTCTTCATAATTGTTTGCTAAAGTTAGTTGGATTGCATGGAAACTTTTCTGAGGCTGTAACAAACAGCAAGTCAGGGCTCCTCTTAACTGTACTGTGAGCAATTAAAAGTTAAAAAAAAAAGTAAAGTTAGAACTAATGTTACCTACTCCAGTTAATGTATTTCTAATTCGATAGAAAACCACTCATCAAGGAAGGAAATTTGGTTCTATTAGCATGCATTTTTACATGCCATCCCATGGAAACCATCCCTATTTCAAAATACGTTATTTGCCTTCTACCTTTTCAAACTTCAGCTGGCTATTATCTAAAACCCATCGATTTTGTGCTCCCTTCTCTTTTCCCCACTCCTGTCAGGAATACATTCTCATAGATTTCAGTTTTTGAGAATATTTTGCATTTTAAGAGATGCTGTAAATTACAAATTACTTGTTCCTCCAAGCTCTGTGAGACACCACAGCTGATTCGTACATGAAATTGCTCCACCTGCTTTAGAAATCACTTTTTTTCCCTCTTCAGTTTATTGTCTGCCTCATTCTCTCAAAGTTAGTGATAGACTTCAAGAAGGCTGTGAGACCATCTTGTTGCCCCACAAGAGGACTCACTACACCCAATAAAATCTCTTTAATATTTCAAGGCACGAAAGGTTGAATGCTCCACAGCTTCAGGGGATCCATCTGATTACTTCACTAGCCTTAACCCTCCAACAGATTTCCTAATAACAACTTTGTTATTTCTGTAGTACATAATGTCCTGTTTACTGTAGACATGATAAACAGATTGTTCTTTTTTCCTTGGCAGTAGACTTTGTTAATATTTTGTGTTAACAAGAACCTCTGTTCACTTAAACATACCAGTCTCCACACTTATAGAAGAAAGAGTATCACTAAGTCCTCCTGTCTCTTCCACCCTCTCACATTTTCACTTATTTTGCTGATATAGTATGTCTTGGAAAATGAAAAGTGAACGTCTGACAGTCACCAGACATGGCCCTGGGGGCCTCCAAAACCCACAGCTGTAGTTTATTCTCTAGACTAATTAGCAACCCTGAGGAAACTATTACTGACTGCACTTAAGCAGTAGCACTTCTGCAAGTTTCTACCTTGCTGCTGGCCAGATGTCAGCAATTAAGCTGATACTTTTGCTATTTAGCCTCTGATCAAAAGTATGTACAGTGAGGATATAAGTGTACTGGAGGTGACATAATATGCTAAAGGAGTAACATAAAGAGATACAGCAAAGAGCATGCATTTCATCCAAGTTCTGACAGTGACTTATACAGTTTTTATTTAGGTTTCTCCATCTCTGATGTAGCAACATTTGCCTGCCTCCTAACTCAAACTGAACAGAGTAATTTTCTTTCCATTGAAAATGTAGATTTTCCTTAAAAAGTAATTTTTCCAAAGGATACCCAACAAACCAAAATAAAAAATTAACAAAGACTGACTTGGAAAATTATCTTTTGGGAGAATCAAAGGAGAATTTCCTTTCATCTGTTCCCAACTGCTTCTTCAGTCATGCAGCATACAGAAAGAGACAGAAAACTTTATAGCTAGCATCGTTCCTCATCTGTGAATACCTATGCTTGCTCCTGCATCCTCCCACTTCCTGACATTCCCCAAGCAGCAGCTTTTGCAGGGAATGACCACTGGGTACAAAGAAGCAACAGAACTCTCTGCAGAAAGCCAAGGAGGGAGGCAGCAGAGGCCAAATCTTCATGACAATATAATTCTCAAATCACCATTTTAAGCAAAATTAGTTATGCTTGACTCTATTCATTTTGCTTTATCAGTGAACTGTTGTTTACTCCTTGCTGTAATACCTACGTAGTGCTACTTTAAATACCAAGCAGATCTCTTTATCCCAGCACATAAAGAGAAGGGCCAAGATCGACTCAGATTTGCTCCCATGGGTCTGTAGTCTCACTCATCTCTTCCTGTTCCCAGTGCAGCTCCACCCAAGCACCACTCCCACATCTGCGAAAAGCCTGATCCTCCCCATAGTTAATTGCTGGAACCAGTACTTAGTTAACACAGCCAAGTACTTTAACACAGCATGCTCTTAAAATTACAGAAAACAGAACAGAATTCAGTGTACATTTATAATGTCAGAAAAGAGGGAAAACTTCAGATCTAATATTCTTTGCAATGTATGTAAATTTAAGGATATGTATAGTGTAGTATATGATCTCCACTTAACAATATCAGGACATGAACGTGGACATGAAGCTGGTATTGATTTCGGTGCAAATTGATGGAAGAGCTAAATATTGACCAAAACTAAGATGGGTTCAATACTTATCTTATGGAACAATAAATCACAAAGAAACCCCAACCCCAAGCAATATATGTACTGTAGTGATCTTTCTAATGGTATGGCTAAAATTTTACTATCAGTGGTTGTCACTCAAACTGCAAACAGAAGCCGTAGTAAAGTTTAAATACTTAACTGTAGTATTCTAAAAATTGGAAATGATCATGTAAAATCAATACAAGTGATTTATGAAAGTGGTTTATGATTCTTTTTTTTAAAGTCATTACAATTGCAAAAACTTCCACCAAATTATTAACATTCTAAGGCAGCAGAGAGCATATAATGTTATGCTGCACTTAGTCTGCCAGCAGCCTGAATACGTCTGCTTTACCATGGCCAAAATGACTGGCTATCACTGACATTATGCAGAGTCTTTTCCATTCCAAGAGGTAGTGGTAACAACAGAACTTTGTGTATTATTGCAGAGTGAATACAAACTGGCTGGTCAGATTTGTAACATACAACTGCACATGGTTTTTGGAGTCTGCAGTTTGCTGGGATTTGCTTAACTATTAGTAAAGGTAAAGAATTGAGAAATGAAGGAAACGCCTTTTAAGGGAGAGTCACCAATTATGACAGGAATATTGAGCAAAGGACAGAAAAGCTGATGGCTCCAGAAAGAAAGCTATAAGTAGTTTATTTATCTTTGAAGATGTCATCTGGGCAAAGTATTGAATTCAGAAAAGGTTCAGGCAGCAGGCAGCTAGGGAACATTATTTTTGGAGGGGAGAAATGCATTTTAGTGAAACAAATTTCTGAGATAAAACTTTTTAAAAAAATGTTGTGTAAATATTGGCAGGGCATCACAGAGCTGTAGGGACCCACAGATCCTGTTAATCTTTACTGTGGTAGCAGAGATGAGAGCTTCTCAGACTGAAAGGATGGAGAAGAAGGCAGAAACCACTGGAAAATATTTGGCAAGTTCTTCCTCAATACTTGCCCCTCTGGGAGGATCTAAGGGTGCTCTGAAGTCAGGCAGCTCATCCCACTCTTTTCGATAGAGCAACACAGCTCTGTCCCAGGCTGAGGGAAGGAAGCCCTGCAGCTTGTACAGCTCAGCATGGCAGACCTCTCAGGAGAAAGCCTGGAAGTGTGGAGCTTTCTCACTCCTTCTGATCCTTTTATTATTTCCCATGAGATTGTGACACCAGTTTCAGCACCCTCCAAGGCTGTGGCAAAGGCAGAGCATTTCCCTGAGGCTATGCCTCTTTGAGCGGAGGTTCACATTTTAAAAAAGGAGGTGGAAGGAAGAAAGGAGCCACACACCAATCACACCTTCTGCCTAGCTGGCAAACAAGTGTACCATTTGTACGTGTGCTGGCCAGTACAAGCAGACATCTTCATCATCAGCTGTTATGCAACTTCTTTCGAACTGGTTGGTTCAAAACAGAATTACCACAGACACTTACTGGAGATACCGACCTTGCTAAAATGGATTGCCCGAGGTGGCAATTCCAGTTCTCTGCAAAATCTAACTATCCCATTATCTCCTCCTAATATGTTATCACCACTCTATCTCTATTCTAGCAGCAGATTAAGAGACAAGTTAAACTTACAGCAAAACTGGCTCATTTAGGGCTGCTGCAAAAGGAAGGCTCAAAGACCTCAGAGCAGGCAAAGATACCATCAGTCCATGGACTTTTCCCTCCATGTGGGTTTGATTGCTAAGGAATGGTGAAAGCACAACTACTTTTTGTTTAATCAAAGAATTTACTGACAAAGCTATTTTTCAGTGAAAAATTAGGGGATTGAATAATTTATGTTTTACTGCAGAACATATTTGTATGGATTTTTCATAATAAATGCATAAAGTACAGTCTCCTTGCCATGATTATTAAAAAAAAAATAATGGTATGATTTCCTATTTAGCCAACTATTTCACAGTTACCAAAACTCAAAATGTTTTGGTTGGTCTGTAAGAAGTGAAAAATTTCTACTGCAGAAAACTATTCCCTTGCTGTTTCTCTCTGGCAGCAATGAACCCAACACAGTGCTGTGACCCAGGTGTGGAGGATCTTTCTTGAAGATCAGTGTGCAGAACTGTCACATTTGGGTTTTAAACAGGAGCAGAAATGGTCCCAAAATTCTTAGCGGGCCAGCACAAAAAAGTTAGGAATGTTTCGTGGTGAATTTTTTTCCATATATGACTTCAGCTAGAGTCTTGGCTCTCTGCCATTCAAAACAAAAAATCCTTTCAAATTTAGAGTGTGCTTTGAAAGATACACAAGTAAGCCAGACTGCACAAAAATAAAAGCACTGGATAGAGCTGCTAAATAATACCAAGTAAGAAGGAATTACTCTTTTTATAGATTTTTTACAACATTCAGGGTCTATGTTTCTCAGTTCTTTATCTATGTATTTTTAACTAAGGCTTCAAGGAGTATATTTTTAATAACTTATTTCTAATGACTTATGACCTTTCTATTAGGAAAATATTATGTCAAAGCATAGCTCAAAATACGTTTCTCCAAAATAAGGAGATAATAAGTATCCAGAAGAGTAAAGCCCATAATCTAGGAAGAAAATTAACTTTGAATGTAATTTGCTTAGCTGCAAGAAAAGATCATTGGTTTGGTATGCAGATGTGCTCTTTTACTTACTTCTTGTTTTTAAAACATAACTTTAAAGCTAGGCACTTACGTAACAGGGAATAGTTAAAAGCAGACATGTTGCCATGAAACAGAGTTAGTAGTCTTACTCTTTGCCTTAAATTGGCAAGCATTTGACTTTTTCGCATAATCCAACATCTGCTGGAAGCTGTGGGATGTTCCTGGAAAATACCTAAAATCTTTTCATTTTTTATTATTTTTTTTATTACTGGAAAAATACTACAGGAAATACTTGTTCTAGCCTGTAAAATATAAATACTTACAGTTTTCTGCAGGGGAAATGTTTGGAGTGTAAAAACCTGTATTGGAGAATTTTAATGTGAACTCACCACTGTAAGAAAATCTAGTATGGTCTCTTTTTATAGGTCACAACTGAATTTGGCATACCCATTTCCTTGGCCATTTGAAAGAGAAATATTTCACAGAGGTGGTGCACATGGTCCTTGGAGATGCCACCTTTTCTCTGCAGCCCATCTGACATTAGCAAAGCCTGCAGACATGCTGTGTCTTATAACTGAGATGGAAACTACTCAAGGCAAGAAGTGGCTAAAATGTGCCTATTAAACTAGATTAAAATAAGAGTGAGGTGAAGAACTTTTACTATTTCTTGATAAAGCCTGCCAAAGAAAACTGCACGTACCTTATTTTCAAGAAAATTTCTTAAAGAAACCTGAAATTAGCAGTGGAATTTTGAGCAGTCTCAAGCATGCCAAGTAATTATAGTTTTCATCTATGAAACTACTCAGTTTAGTTGAAGTTCAGAGCAAAACTGAGTTCTCTGGTAACCCCAGAAATGTACTGCAAGCCTGAATGATATAAACAGCACTCGCTTCAGCATGAGAAATATCCAACCATACCATTTTTCTTCTGACAGAATGGCGGCCTGTGTATTTTTTCAAAGTCTTCTAGTTCCCAAATTGACTTGCAACAGAAGACCAAATCGAGAACACAGTTTCAGTTCATAATCTAAAGTGTCCAAGAGCACTTAAACATGGTCAGCACATACATAACTGGTGCCCAAAGCTCCTCTATCAAGCACAGTATAACTGTACACAATAAAGCTACAGTACCTTGTGCAAGCTATCAGGCTTCTTCAGTACCCTGCTTTAACTGTGGATCAAATTTTAACGGGAACTAAGAAGCAACAGGAATCTACTTCAGATTCTGCAGCCAGTGCAAAATGTGCTTCTTCTGTATAATGTTCTTTAGCAAGCTTACAGAACAATAAAAATATTACCAAGGGGGAAAAGTACCTTCATGGATACAGCTTTTCTTTAAGAGAAAAATGAAAAAGAACCAAATGTAACAGGTATGTGTTTTGTTACAAAATGCACTATTGAAAATCACTCAGTTATATTGATGAAGTTGGTATGAGAAGATATCAGAAACCAAACTGATGTGTTTTAGTTGTCAAGACTGTGATGAACTACTCTGCTGCATTATTTTAAGGAAGCATATAACTAATGGAAAAATCACCTAATTGTGGAAAATTAACTTCACAACTGAGAAGGGCTAGAATTTGGCTTTTATCTTTGCTTGTACCAGAGTTTATAAACTTAACATTTTTGGAAGAATGCTGGATAAATACTGCATTTTGTGATCACATTTAGTAACTAATGAATTAAAGAAGTCTAATTAGTCTTACTGTGATAAGGGCCCTCATGCCTGGGATCTTCCACCAGTCTCCTGTTTTCAAGGACTGTGACTGTATATCCGTGTTTTGCCAGGATGCGCTGACAGAGCTGACGGTCGGTTTCACGGTGGGCAGGAGGTGCATATAGAATTGCTCTTCTTGTATGGCTTCCAAAGTACTGGAGAATGGAGTCATCGATCTACAGCAAACACAGTGCAAAGACAATGGTTGTCAGGATACTCCTCAACAGTATAAAATACAGTTGTTATTTTTCACTAAAATAAACTAGTATCTTACCGTGACAGCATGGGAAATAGTTCTAGTACAATTAAGAATTCTCTTTATATAAGGGATGTCTGACCACATATTCCATTTTGTCTGCCTTTCCATTTTTTCTGCCCTCATACTGGATGGATACAGCAAAGGTTTGAAAGTTCAGGGTAGCCCTCAAAGATCTTTAGACTGTGATCTTCCCTTCATGGAAACACCTTTGCCTGAAATCTAGGCTGCTCTGATGAGGTGGTAACAGCACGTGCCAGCTGACTTTGATTGTGACCCTGTGGGTCACCTTACAGAGAGAGGGCTTGGCAGATTGCAGGTAAAACTGTTCCAAGGAACATGGGTTCTACACAAGTGCAGGGGTCTGAGTCGAACTGTGAAGTGTTATTAAGAAAAGTAAGAAGTGTACTGAGGTAAAAGCATGCACAGGAATTTTAAACAGTACTAGAGATTACTGTGCTTTAGAAAATTAAATATAACCTTGTCATACCTTATTGCCTTATTAGTCCAACATGATCCAGCCCATAGGAGGACTGGCAGAGAAAATTGAATATAGGAGCAAGTGGAAAAGTGTCTGATGTCTCCAATGAATCCCAAGGAACACTTGGGTTATCTACCACTCACTAGCTTCCTATATAGTGCCTAGGGACAATGACATCTAGAGAAAAGTCTTCCTCTGTGTAATATCCTGGAGCTTCATACGAGCTTCTTGCAAGGAAGAATGAAAAAAAGGCACACAAAAAACAGGGAGATAGTGTGAGCTTAACGTTAAGTTGTGAAATGGACAAATTACTGGGCCATTATCTTCAGATCTTTGGGAAAAGGGATACTTTATGTCTTACATAAGTGTGGTGGGTTGACCCTGGATGGATGACAGGTACCCACCAAGGCCACTCTATCACTCCCCTTGTCAACTGGGCTAGAGGAGAAAATATAATGCAAGTCTTCTGGGTAGAGATCAGGAGAAGGAGAGATCACTCACTGATTACTGTTGTGGGCAAACCAGACTTGACTTGGCGAAATTGATTTAATAATAAATGAAATTATAGTAAGATAATGAGACATAAAACCAAATCTTAAAACACTTTTCCCCTACCCCTCCCTTCTTCCCAAGCTCAACTTTATTCCTGAATTTCTATTCTCTACCTCCTCCCCAGAGGTGCAGGGGGAAAGGAATGGGGGCTGTGGTCAATTCATCATATGTTGTCTCTGCTGGTCCTTTCTCCTCAGAGGAAGGCCTCCTCACACTGCTCCAGCGTGGGGTCCCTCACATGAGAAACAGCCCACCACGACCTTCTCCAGCATGAGTCCTTCCTACATGCTGTAGTTCTTCACAGGCTCCAGCATGGATCCCTTCCCCTGGATGCAGTCCTCCAGCAACAGACTGCTCCAGCACGGGTCTTCCATGGGCTGCGGGTGGACATCTGCTCCGCTGTGGGCCTCTGTGGACTGCAAGCGGATTGTCTGTCTCACTATGGTCCTCATATAACATTCTGCAGGGGAATTTCTGTTATGGTGCCTGGAGCACCTCTTCCCCCTCCCTCTTCACTGACCTAGGTGTCTGTAGAATTGTTCCACTCACATGTTCTCACTCCTCTCTCCAACTGTGGTTGAACAGGGCTTTTTTCCTCTTCTTAAACCTATTATCCCAGAGACATTAACACCATCATTGATGAGCCTGGCCTTGGCCAATGGCAGGTCCATGTTAGAGCTGTCTGACATTGGCTTTACTGGACATGGGGGAAGCTTCTAAAAGCTTCTCATAGAAGCAACTCCTGTAGTTACTCCACTACCAAACCTTGCCATTCAAACCCCAATATAATAAGGCATAAAAATAGGATGCTGCATGTGGCAATCAGGACACTAATATCTGGAACAATCTAGCTGTTCTTTTACAGTACAACCACCATTCACAAACATTACTTTACTTTAGTGAAAAATATTTGTCTTTAGGATTGAAACATACCATCAGAGATTAAAATCAGGACATGGAAATAGTTCTTCACAAGTTCTTGAATTTCAACTCAGCAGTAGTTAGCAGTTTAAAAACTAGGTTATTCCATAACTTTTAATGTTAGTAAGCTTATCAGTGAGATAAGAAGCGCTACACAAATAATCACCAACATTTTATGCACAGTAAACTAGACTTAAAAGAGACATATGTTTTGATATAAATAAATATCATTCAAGATTTGTCCAGTTGTTTACAGGCCTGGGATCTAGTGATAAAGTCACTCCTCCTAGCACTCTGTTCCCTGAGTATGGGATGCAGTTTTACATTACGCCTGGCTGAAGTGTAAGCTTCTCTGCAGCAAGGAGGAGCACAAACTATTTCAGAGCCCTAAGCTTCTGACACCACATCTGCTTTTGCTCCAGAGCAAAGTCATTCCTCATGGAAAGGGTTAGCATCATTGATGAAAGAGCCCTGAAAAAATCTCAAGAGAACTTTGTCAGAGTCTTCCACATATATTTGCTAAATGTGTAACCCAAAACTAGTTTAGACACTGGGATATTCAAGTAAAGGTTTGATCACTTGCTGGCCGGAAGAAGCACAAATAGCAGTGTGAAGTCATAGGAATTGCATTAGGTCACCTGTCAGAGAGCATTCCTGGCGTCTCAGCATTTTTAAAACTCATTAATCGGGTGCCAAAGAAAGTGTTAGAAAGTCTCAGATGGTACTTTCCTACCACAGCACCCATCACTCCTTTTCCTCTCTGCCTTTGCCCCTCCTTCCCCTCCTCTTATCTTCTCTCTTTCCTGTTCTCTTGCAGCGCCAGCAGCTGCTGGCAGCCCTTCCTCTCCTTTTCTCTCCCTCCCTCCCAGCTCCTAAATCCAGCCCTTGTCCCAGCCCCCTTCCTGTGGTCCCTCTCCCTTCTCTTCCAGGCAGTCCAGCCAGATACTTCCCACTTTCCATTTCACTTGCCTTGTGGATGAAACCCAGAAGATAGAGACACCTCTTGGCTTATTTTGTGAGAAAATCCCATTTTCCATCCCACATGTTCTGCAGGGGCCAATGCTGCAGGGTGAACTGAGGACACATGAGGAGTGCAGAGGGCCTGCAGCACCAAGACACGTCCCTGTTCCTGTTTTGCTGGCAGTTACCGCTTCTCCCACTCCCATCCCTCCCAGTGCAGCCTGGGTCCTGCTTTGGATGTGGTGGCACTTTGTGTGGCCCTCTCCTCACTAACAGTTACCACACTTCTATTATGCCATGAAAACACACCTTCTCCATGAAACCAAAGCCTCCTGCAGTGTCATCTCTGAAGTATTTTGCTTCCCGCAAACATTAAGAGGTCCTGCCTCAAACACCCAGTAGTGACTCCGTTTCCGCTGTGGTCAACAGTCCAAGGTCAGCACTTGCAGGGGCTCCCCCAGCCTGGCCACTGCCTCACAGCCCACGCCTGCCTTGGCCCGGGGTGCACAAGGGGCCTGAGGGATGAACTGTCTGCTCGGTGAGGCACAAGGGACAGGAACCAACCAGCCCTGAGGAGTCCAGGAGGTCAGCCAGCCTACTTGCAGCAGGATCTGCCAGGGAAGCGTCTCTCCCTCCCGCCTCCATGGCAGCATGATGCAGACAGCGTCTTCCCCAGGTCCCTGGGGAAGAGCAGAAATGTTTACAACACTCTAGTTTGGCAGTGACGAATATTCAACAGAATATTGATAGCAGCATACAAAAACAAAAAGGAAGTTCAGGCAGTGGCAGTGACCTGTGTCACATCCACAAAACACAAAGGGAAATGGCCCTGAGTACCTAGGTCCTCAGGGCCCATGCAGCAGGCTCCCAAGGCTCCCACAGGACGCCTCCCACGGATGCTCACAGGGCTTGTGACAGACCCCGAAGACAGAGCACAGGACTAGCTAATCCAGAGGGCTTTTCTGAATCCAGAGAGACATTCATTCCAGACACACGTAAAAGTCTCTCAGGCTGCTGGTGTCCAAAGCCTCCTTCTGCAGTACTGGGAGAGACTGAGTGGAGACACACTCGTCTGTGTCCTGGCCTCCCCTTCCACCGCCCAGGCACTGGGTATGAGATGCTTTTATCCACCAGCTTCCCAAAGAGTTGTGACGGCATCTCTGGGACACAGAGACAATTCAGGATCCTAAATTTAACAGCTGACCTGATATCTAATCTCGTACTATTAAATAATATGAAGTATCTCCACACCTTTTAGGGTACTTGCTTGAGATTCACATGTAGTGTTGCCAAATCTATTTCCTCTGCCCTTTCCTCTCAGAGCTATTTGCAGTCCAGGTTACAAGATGCAACATGTTCTCTATTTTCTTGCCAAGCCAGTGCAATGTAGGGTGGGTTTTTAGCTACACAGAATTAAAAAAAAAATCTGGCCAACTGCATGCCTTTGGCAAGTTATTCCATATACTTCTTCACAAAGCTCTATATAAAATGCTTTGCATCACTGGACATGCTGATCTAGTTACTACTGGATGTTTTTCAGAATTTCCAGTAATATAGCAAGAGCAGTCATGTTTACATATTTAAAGAGTCTGATGGTTTTCATAAAATGTTTCTCAATCATAAAAATGCAGTCCAGGCAGAGAGTTGGTATCAGAGAAGCTGAGTGCAATAGATGAAAATAAGCTGTTCACAGATTTCCACATTTTCTGGTTCCGATTTTTTTTGGCATTTCTATGGATTTATTGTGCAGCAGACTTAGACAGAAAAAAAATAGATCCATAACATTTTGAAAATTTGAGAATAATTGGTAAGTGGTCAAACATTTTCATGTCCCAACCATTTATTAGCTCTTCCTCAGTTTGAAGACTCAAACTATTTGTTAATAGCAGGTCAGTTTACTACATATTCAAAATACCTTATGGGAAAGGGACTGGTAAAGAACATCTGCAGTCCATGTCTTACCTAGAGAATGGTGTGTTTGTCTCCACAGAAATTAATGAGGCTTTACAGCAAAGCTGAGATTTTCCATATGATTTAGGATGAGGCCTATGTCAGCTTTGAAATGATATACCTGCTTTTACAGCTTACAAAACACTGCACTTGGCTGAGTGACTGACCTCATTTTAGTGCAATTGGCTGTAATACAGATGATCCACAGCCTTAACAACTGGTCTAAACAAACCACAATCAGCTGTAAAGTGAATAAAAATACATAAAAAATAATTTTATAATTTTGCTTTAAGTTTATAGAATAACAGGAAAAACATAAAAGAAAGCAAATTGAGCTCCATTAAAATTTATTGGTTTTTTAAAAATTATCATACCAAACGTATATTTCTTTGATGTCTTAACAAACAAGATAAATGGCCCAGTTTATATAATATGAAAGCTCAAGAATTATGTAACCAACCTTGCACAACTGAAAATAGACATCTATTATCTGAATTGCAATTCTTAGTTCTGTCCATCTGCAAGTTCCTCATAGCAAGTTCCTCAAGTACTCTGTTAAAGAGAAAATGTTTTGGCATTTCCCTTGAAACGAGCATATCCAATTCTAGTTTATGAATGTATAAAGATATAATTGATTCTATTAGTCTCTGAAGTTTTACTTTATTGTACAGAATTTCTGGGTTGTTTCAAAAATCTAGAATTTGGTCAGTAACTGAACCTGATGGTATATAATTACTGGTTTTGTTTTGGCCAACAAGAAAACAGCGAAGATATTTCAAGTTGAGGAGAGAAAAACAGTTCCTTGGCAGTTTTTTCAGATTCCAAGAAGATTGCATAATTCCATAAATATTGATGCATTGTCTATGCCTGGCAGAGAAGGAAATACACAGTTTGAACTGTTGCCATAGAATTTCACTGACCATCACTTCAGATGCGGAAACAAAATTCTTCTGCCTAACATAATGGCCCAACTCATGTCTGGCTAAGTTTCTCTCAGGAAGGAACTCAAAAACTGTGAATCATCTTTTCAGCTACCCAGTTCTGGTGGCATTAGTCCCTGCGTTTATTGCAAGCAGCCACTCTTCACACCAAGCTAGCCAAGACTGTCAGAGTCTTGGTCCAGTAGCTTCAAATAACTGACTGCAGCTTACTCCAACCCCACCACTTTCTGCAGGGACTGAGCTGCTGCAAAAGAGATGTATGAGCCACTGTGTGAACCAAAAGGCATGAAAGGGAAATGCAACAAAAATACCACAAAAGAGAACCAGTCTTATATTCACAGGCAGTGAACAGCCTAAATTCCCATTTAACCAGCAATGGAAGTTTGCATCTACCTTTGCTGCTAAACACCACCTAGCTGAACAACATTAAAAAAAAAATCCATGAGTGGGACTCCTCGAAACTACCGCACTAATATTAAACAGCATCAATAAGAAGAGTGATAATAGACTTATTGGTTCTAATGCCCCAAGTCATTAATTTACAGGACTATGCAGATCTTCATTAACTCCAAAAGTGACTTTTAAATTCCTTATCCTGTTTGCATAAAAGTTCATAGAAATAGTAAATTGTTCGTACTACCATTATATTTAAAGTGCACATAGCACCTGTATCAAGAAGTAAGAGAGAAGTTAATTTCCTGTTTCACTTTATGGAGGGTATTTAAAAGTGTTGACTTTATGTTCTGTCAGATTTTCTAATCAGAAAGGACTGGGTTGTAGAATGAAATGTCTGAAATGTAATTCTGCTTCCAATTGTCTGTTGGATAAATACAGAACAAGCAATTAGATTATTGGCACTACTTTGATGGCTGTTTCTGATAACTTCATAAATCCAGGAGCAAAAGTGGAGTTATTTGCACGGTCATCACCAGCACTGTAAGATGGAAGTACATTGCTATTTATCAAAATGTCTTTGCTTTATGCTTGCATGTAGTTCACCATACCAACTGCCTTGTCTTGGGAACAGAAAATGAGCCAATCCTACCATCTTATCTAAACAGCTTCTTTTGAAGAAAGAGCACCGGTGAAGCATATGAGTGAGATTCTCCCTCTATTTCCCATTTGCTGCTGATGCATCCTTCTCAAAGTTCCCTTCCTGCAAAGTCTCCACCCTGTCCCTCTTTCCTGACGGCTACCACAATAGCTTTGGCCTTTATCACCAAAATATCTCTAGCTCTCTGCTCGGTAAAAATAGCTGTTCCTCAGTGCCTTTTGCATTTTACATTGGAAAGGGGAAAACAAATGTCTTGCTTTCATAGGATGTAATGTGAATGTGGTATCATTCCAAGGAAACCAGTTGCTGATACCATACCCTGTGTTGATTTCTTTCCAGTAACAGAGGTTCCATACTAGCAAAGTTTGTTCTTTTGCAAGAATTCTCATCCCCCTACTTGTTCTATAAAATAAGTAAAATTTTTAAGATTAGATTTACTTTAAAAAGGTATTAACCTCATTATGCATAATGTAATATTTTCTATCCAGAGCTCTCATCACACTCAATTTCTTCACAACAGCAAAAATCGTCCCTTTTCATTCTACTACCCAGCTTCAATTCTCTTTTTGCACATATTTACATTTCAAAAGTTCCCATTAGCTTTGTCTTCTTTTCCTCCCATTTCCATTTTCATCTCCCTTTCTCTTCCCTTGCAGAAATCCTTTCTGTGCACAATCTTTTCTGTGCTTTCTGAGGTTACTATTACTTTGCAGCTGTAGTTCCTTTTTCTCTTCCTACATCTGCTTCCTTTTCTTATGCCTTCTTCTATGACATGCTCCTCTCTACCTCCTTTGGTCCCTGCTTATTCTGATTGAAGCAGGTATATTCCATCAAAAAAATCCATTGGGAAAAAAAGCCATATGTGTTTAGAGGGTGACGTTCACCAGATTTTTTTTTTAAATGTCTGCATTAATTAATTATGAATTTTGCATTAGAGACGGTCATTTCTATTGACTATGAAGTCCAGCTTTTTGCCTCTGACAAGATAGAGTGGAGCACTCAAGTAAAGAGAGGATAATTCCACTCTAGGTGTCCAGAGATTTACAGTTACAGTAATAATTTCTCAGCTTTGCAGTCATTTCCCTCCCAAGTTTCAAGTATAGATGCCTGGACCAGTAGCCTATGCAAGATGTTCAACTGGATCTTCCTCTAGATCCAGTTAAGACTAAACCATGATATTTCTTTTTTTTTTTTTCCCTTCTTTTTTCTTTCCTTCTTTTTTTCCCCTCTTTTTTTTTTCCACATGATATCTTTGAGATATGGCCACATCAAGCTGTCATTATCTTGAATCTTTTCTACTGTCCACTTCCATTAAATGATATCCTGTCCATTCAGAATGAAGCCATAAAAAGCCTTTTCTTATCCTTTCTGTTTGCTCACTTCATTATAGCTCCTCTTTACGCAAAACATTAGTGGCAGGTTGAGGGCCTTGAAAGAAAGACAGCTTTTTTCACCATACCTGTTATATTTTGTTTATTACGGTGCCAGCCTCACTCACTCATCAAATTCTCATGTAATAAACTGCGTACCTTGTTTGTTTTCTTTTTCTCAGCTGGCCTTAAGTGTCCAGGGAATGTGAAGCAAGAGTCTTGTGACTATCCATGAAATAATCTTCTTCAAGACCCATCTTAAAATTTAAAGATCTGTTTTGGGTTTTTTTTAATACATTGGCCATGGCTGGAGATCTAATATGCTGAAAAAGTGCCTATCACAGGAGCAATAACTGTAAAAAGTGATTAACCATTTACTTCTCCTTTCTTTCCAGCTGTGGAAATACAGAAAAAAGGGAATTTTTCTTTCCAGAACCAAACAGAAATTCCCTCTGCCAATATGATGTACCAGGCTTGCAAGTCCAACATGGATATACAATTTAATGGCTTGGGAATTGGGTCTTTTAAGAAACCAGGAAAAGTGCTTTTGGATCTTCTCTGACTGGGAAAGCAATTGAATCCCAGCTATCTGCCCTCCTAAAAGTCAACACGCTACATATTCGCTACTCTCAGCAGAGGTACTACATCTACCTGGGCAAAATGCACTCCCATGCAGAGACATCTAAATTGGCTCTGGGTGAATTAATTCAGAGAGTAGAGACACAGCTTAACCAGCTAATTAGCTCTTCTTAGAATTGGCTGAGAAGCAGAGCTAAATTACTTAAAATGAGTGTAACAGTGTTGCATCTGGCTGGTACCAGAATTATTCCTGGCACAACACTGTACCAGGCAAACCTACACACAGGGCTCATATTGGCTTTTTTTTGTTGTTGTTGATACCTATTCCATTATCAGTGCTACAGTACCAGCTCTTCCCCTTACTATATACATTCACAAATGTTTCATAATGCAGGAGGTAAGAGAGCCCTGCTAAATCTGCAGACAGCTTGCTGCTAAATGTGGCATCACTCTCTAATGCTGTTATAATGATGAAGATTCAGAAATCAGCCTTTTGTTTTTCATGCTACAGATATTAACATTTCATTTTATACAAGAAAATGTTGACCTCTGTTTCTGTGAATTTAAAGCTACAGGACATGACCCACAGCTGCTTTTAAAACTTCTGTAATGTGTGATACCAGAGAGGGGAGTACTATAAGCTCTGTCTGGTTTTCGAGGTTATGAATGAAATCTACATTTTTGCAAATTAAAAAAGACAGCTTGGACTATGTGCCCAACAGGAAGGGCTCCATCCCAGAGCACCTTGGATGTAGTTAAAGAGACATTTACAGATCAAATTGGAAATGTCCATCCCCATGCTTGTTCTAGACTTGTCTGGAACTTTCCCTTTGAAAATGAGGTGAATGTTGATATCCAAGTTGCACTGGCAAAGCTGCACTTTTCCTCAGATCTCTCCCTTCACTTTCAAGAAATGATTCATAAAAGGTGCCAGTTTTATCATTTATTCGGGGGGGGGGGGAGGTTTTGGGGC
>WEIV01017109.1:98882-130957 GCA_013390005.1 Calyptomena viridis
GGGGGGGGAGTTCTGAGGCATTTAGTGCTATACATAGTCTGAATGAAGAAATTATCAGACTTTAGAAGGGGATTTTGCTTATGCAAATTAGAACCAAATTCGCACAGCAGCCTCAACACAATACTGATTGTTTATCCGAAGGAATTATGAATGAGATCTGCCCCTACCCAGTATGACAGATGCAGTACCTACAGTATGACAGATGCTATGGCTCAAAACACATAAACACTGTCTGTGACGTAAAGAATATTATCTCCAGCAGGTCTTATTTTCCTTAAAATTTATTCATGGACTTTGATTTCATAAGACATGTTGCAGTGTTTGCTTTAAGTTACTGTTAACTGCACAATAGATTCTTCTTAATGAATTTAAATTTGCTTGCTGGAAATTTATAGAATAAAAATAGATGTGTGACTAGTTAATTACAAATGTGAATAACTATATTTTAAAGTATACTTCCAGATTCATACACTACGACTAGAACCACAGCTTTAATAAAAAGTTGTTTTCAAACTAGCTACCATTAGTGGGCACGTGACTGTAAAATAAAACAGTGTAAAGTTTCAACCCTCACATCTGTCATAGATGTTACTGAGTACCCAATAAAATCAAGCCAGATAACAGTTCATCTATCTGAATGAGCAGTGAGTAAAAACACACAGTTTTCGAACACACTTTCAAAATTAAGTGGTAGAGATTTTTGGAGATGTTTGTCTTTTCTATTCTCTGAGATTATTATTCAACACACGCAACAAGCAGAGTATTCTCTGGAAACAGAGAGCAACTTAGACTAACATCCCAACATGTGCAAGACATTTTGTTCATCATGCTTTAGAGGAAATGTTCAGAACAAATAGGGAGCCAGCTATGGGTGGTCTTTAGAACTTTAAGGGAATGTGTTAGGGCAGCACAGCCCTGGAAAACAAACCTATGAGGGTTAACAGACACACTCACATCTGTATTATAGGTTCAGCATGTGCATGTGATAGTCACATAAAACCACGTATGCTGGAGAGCAGTAAGTACAGCATGTTGTAAAACCAAAGGCTTCCTTCTCATTTCAAACAGCCAGCACACCAAATTTGATGTCAATCTGCAATTTTTCTCAGGCAAATTGTGATAGAAGACATTACAAATATTTTCAGCTGAACAGCATACTAGCAAAACTTTGCCATTTTTTCACCAGTTCTTATAGACTTTAAGTAGCCAAAGGTAAGATATGAAATGTTCTTTGCCATTACAATAGCAATGAGTAAAACCAAGTGGACTGAAAGTGTCAAAAGATGGAACACAATGCAACCCCCATATGTCAGCTGTGTTTATTTCCCTTTAAATTGTAATTATTCATGTCATATTGCTGAACAAATCTGAACCTGGGTATCTAGTGTACTAAAAGGTCATTAAAAAATAAAATGCAAATGCAAATGCAGCATGGAGTAGATTTCTGCAACTCATAAGATTAAACTCTGATCTTCAAAAGAGAAAAAATTCAAAAGTTAAGATTAAGGAGTTCATGCCACAGTTATCTCACATATCTGTTTTTGATTGTTGCAGAAGATGCACTTTACAACTGCTCTCCTAAAATCAATATTGCTGACCTTTTAGATTGTACCTCTGTCTAATCAAAGAAGCAGCCTTGTACTTTTTTTTTTTCGAATTTGAACTGCTTTATGTGGATGCTGTCCATAATCTGTGAGATCAAAAATTGTTTATAGACTTCTACAGTTGTATATAAAATGATAGCATAATGATAATTTCACAGTATGATATCTGCTACACTATTAGCAGCTCCTCTACGTAACTCAAGGAAACCCGAAACGTTTGTGCTAGTGCTGATCACAGATTCCAAAGTAAAAATAACTCAGTCTGAACCATCTAACAAACTACATTTTCCAACAAAAATAACAGTGTCTGCATTTGTTAGGTTTTAACACACATCCGTAGGAACCCTATACAAAATAAACATGAGGTCGGGTAACCTAAGGACAAAGTAAAATTTGTGAGACAAAGATTCCAAAGTATATAATGTGATTTGAAAATATGAAAAATGTTCTTTTATTTCTCAAATGCAGTTAAATCCAGCTTATCAGCAGAATCCCATTAAAGTTCAAAGCTGACGAGCAGATAAGTTTAACACAGGGCAGCTGCAGTCCCTGTGCCAATTAAGAACCTCAGCCACTTTCATGAAACCCCACTGGCTCCTGATTTATGTGCCTGTACTGTAAAGCCTCTAAACCAATTCCCAAAGCCAAAATAAAGTATGGTCTGTGCAGCAAACTGAAATCTCAGTGGAATCACAGAGCAATGCCATGTTTCAGTCAAAGATTTCAGGATGCCTGTGTTAATAACAGCACCCTGAGGAACTGGTAACAGGAATGTGCTTGCGCATATGCTGCTGTCATTAGATCACCCATTTGTTTGTATACAGATCCCAGACTTCCAAGCTTAGGCTAATTTTAGCTGGACTCAGATGATCCTGCCAGACTCACTATCCCTCGCTTTTGCTAATTATTGCTCAGCACTCTGCTCCAGCTGACTTACCTTTTTCACTGTCTGTGAATCACTGCCAGGGAGGAAGCAGTGAGTGGGGCTTGGAGAGACCTCCTTGTATCTTCTTTGCTGTGTTTTAGTCAGTTTGTTGGGTGTAATCCCATTAACAACTGCCGAAAGGATGCTGCTGGTCATTAGAGGAGTCAGGGTCTGGCAGAACAGACAAATGGCCACCACTACGGCCAGAAGGAAGGGACGAGGGCGACAAAGCCTGCGACACCTGGGGACTTGCCCACAAAACATGGCCTCTTTGCCGTCCTCACTTCACCCTTTGCCACATTCCAGATGTTGTTCAAGTAGCCACGTCTCGCCAGGGTAAAAAAAGTTAAAGGTACGCTTTACCCAAAACTAGCATGAGTCTTCCCATTTCTGCTGCTGAGTGTTTTCCTGGTGCCAGGCAAGAAGTCATGGGTTCCAGAGGAGCAGAGGCTTGGCGAGCAACTTCCCATGGGGGTACTGGAACAACCTGTGAAAAAACAACAAGTGAGCAGCAGCAAACAGCAGCATGGGGCATCCTGCAAGGAGCCGTGGTGAGCTCTTCCACGCTGTGCTCTTGGGAGAGCAAACCTGCCAGCAGACCGGTGAGAAGCAGAAATCTTCACTCCCTTTGCACAAGGAACTACTCGGCCACACAACAGTATTCAAGAAAACAAGAGGTTAAAGCTTAACACATCCTGTCCAGAGCTGAAAAAAGTAAGAGAGGGTACCAACTTTGCAAACAATCATTTGCTGTTTTTTCTCTCTTGCATTTTCAATTCCCACTTTGTTTTTACAGTTTCCTTCATTCCAGTCCTTTTAAATTTCCTCCTTCCTGTCAGCATGCACAGCTTTCTCTCTAAAAGTGATAATTTATCTGAAAACTGACAGACTATGAAGATTTCATTTGCAATTGTTTTGTCCAAACTGCAAGTTCAAAGTTAGGTTTACTTACTTGGTTCTTACTCTGTTTGAACTTTTCCGTTCTCCTCTAATGGGCTGCTGATTAAAACCACTTGGAACAACCCTGGCTCATGATCCCAGCTCGTCTCACACACTCAGAAGGCAGGCACACGCACATACACACGCCATCTGAAGCCAGTTGGACCACAGACTTCATATAAATAAAGGCTGGACTGCTCAGAGGGTGGAGCTAAACTGGCTCCGCTCAGAGCAGGCACAGGGCTTGGAGACGCAGCCTGAGGTCTGGATGGGGAACAAGAGGTGTCCTTGCTCATGCTGCATGCCTCGAAGCCACCATCACTGCAATTTTTAGAAAACTGCTGTTACAGTGTTTAGCCTAATTGAAACAGCATTAATATCTTGCAGAGAGCAGCATCTGCAATATTTTAATCCAGATTAACAAAATATGTTGTAAAATAAGCAGATTTACTTGGACATAAGCGTCACTGACAAAGCAGTTGTCAGTAAATTTCCGTAGTAGATATAATATCTCATAGCAGTGTATAAATAAAACTTCCTACTGATGTCAAAGAGGGAAAGAAAGGAGGGCAGACAAAAATACTCCAATGAAAGGACTTAGTATCTAAGCCACAGAAGGTCTTAGTTACTACTTCCCCCTGCTGACACAGGACAGGGACAAGACAGATGGGAACAGTTGACAAACTGTTATCTTTATAGACCAAAACTTCTAATATAATCAAGTTATTTTTGATAAAGATAAGTCATCTATTTTACCTTCCATCCCTAGTTAATTATTTTTGAAAAGAAAGTTCTTCCTACATTGCCTCATATATGAGAAAAGAGTACTGTTACAGTCACTTTGAGCCAATTTACACAGTTTATCAGCTGTGGCAGCATTAGCAAGTCAGAGGCCTATATACAGCAAGGAAGGGTAGAGGATATGTTGTTTGAAGTGCTGGTTTTTATCCAGCTTTTAAATCTTTTTCTTTTTTCCAAACTAAACCTATCAATTTGAACAAAGAGAACACCTCGCACAGGACCTTAGCTGTCACATGCACTGCATTTTACAGAATTACAGAATCACAGAATCACAGATTATGCTGAGTTGGAAGGGATCCCACAAGGATAGTCAAGTCCAACCCTTAGGACCATCCCCAGGACATGTCCCTATGCACAGGACCGTCCCCAAGAGTCACATCATGTGCCTGAGAGTATCATCCAAATGCTTCTTGAACTCTGTCAGGCTTGGTGCTGTGATCACTGAACATGGGGAGACTGTTCCAGTGCCCAATCACCCTCTGGGTGAAAAATCTTTTTCCAATATCCAACCTAAACCTTCCCTGACACAACTTCAGGCCATTCCATCAGGTCCTGTCGTTGGTCATCACAGAGAAGAGATGAGTGCATACCCCTCCTCTTTCCCTCACTAGGAAGTTGTCACTGTGATGAGGTCTCCCCTCAGTATCTTCTCCAAGCTGAACAGAACAAGTGACCTCAGACACTCTTCACACAGCTTCCCCTCAAGGCCCTTCACCAGCTTCGTTGCCCTCCTTTGGACACTCTCAATATAGCTCAATATCATTCCTATGTTGTGGTGCCCCAAACTGTCACAATACCCAAGGTGAGGCCACACCAGTGCAGAGCAGAGCAGGACAATCCCCTCCCCTGACTGGCTGGTGATGTTTTGCCGGATGCCCCCCAGGACACGGTTGGCCCTCCTGGCTGCCAGGCCACTGCTGACTCAGATTCAACTTGCTGTCAACAAAGACTCCAGTCCCTTTCCATGGCACTGCTTTCCAGCATCTCATTCCCCAGTCTGTATGTATATCTGAAGTTGCCCCATCTAAGGTGCAAAATCCAGCACTTTCCCTTGTTAAACTTCCTATGATTGGTGATTGCCCAGTCCTCTAAGTTGTTTCTGTCTGAGGCTGTAGTTGTCTAAATTAGACTCCTGGGTTATTCTGAGCAGGAAATGAGTACTCCAGTTGCCTGTACCCTTCCATGATATATGCTTGCCAACTACAGTGGAACTCCAATCTCTGCTCTTTGGAGCCACGTTGCTCATGCTCCCTTCTTCCCAGCACACCAGTTCACATCCTCAGCCAGTCTGTGCTGCAAAGCCTCTAGCAAGCCAAGAGAGCTGGCTAGCAGGCATTGTAAAAACCATGGGTGCTCCCTGCAGCTCTCTGTGGGATAGGTCTCTGCCATCCGATGGAGAGGGGTACTCGGGGACACTCAAAGAAGGATTGCAGAGGCACTGCCGCCAGCCAGCCTGGGAACCATAGTAACCCCATCAGAAGAAGAGGAGAGAATAGAGAGTTGCTTTACTGTTATAAGATGTTGGTTTTAGCATGCCCTGATTTCTGGGAGCACAACCACCAGCTGTGTGGGTAGCATTTGCATGGTTGTCAACTTCTCCCAAATTCTTAGTGAGGGTATTTTAGTCAGAGGTTTATGTGCTATTGCTAGGAGAAGATTTGGATTAATGGTCACTTCACGCTGTGGAGATCATACCCCCTTGGAGAATCCCATACTAGAACAAAGTAATCCTCTCCATCTTCACCCTCTTCTCCCTCAGTTACCTTCAGCACATCAGGTAATCATGCTCTCCCTCCAGCCCAACATTGTTTTCCCCTTCCAACTGCTTAAGTGGGGTCTTTATTCTCACATTTTCCCCAATGCCTCAAAGTCAATTCATCCTTCCTGCAACCTCAAAAGCACTCATAGGTCCCAAGTCTTCTGGACAAGTGGGCAACAGGAGAAATGATATCAGCAGAGGGCAGGTAGATCACTGCCTGCTGTATACACCTGGGAACCAACCTTCTGTCCGTCTGCTTTTCCCAGATATTCCGAGGAGCAAAGTGGCTTTTTCTCTATGTATTGTGGTTTCTTTTCATGACAACAGTGTGTAATGCACATTTCTTAACTGTAAATACTTTTCTCAATCACAGCAATAGTGCAATGGATATGATTCCTCTTATCTTTTGAATCAGGATTCCACTACTTCTCTGGGCTTACATATCTACTGAATTATTTGGTCACATTCTGACACTTCATGAAGTTAAGTCAGGACTAATGCATATGGGGACTAATTCCCCTGGCATTGACTAGTCACTTAGGAAAAGGATATAAGTGGTTGAAAAGTCAGATGTCTTGGGTGTCAAATTCACAAGAAAGATTCTTCAGTGCATAATATTCAAATAACTATTGGTAAGATCAGAAAAATCCAGTTGAGTATTTATACTCATGGGTATATGTGCATATTTCAGAACTCTTAGCAAAAAGGTAAAAATCTCCTCCTGATACAGAAAACAAATTTATTATTGATTTCCTATTTGGGATTCCCATACCTGTTCCTTTCAGTGGCTGCTGTCATTGCATGGACCCCTCTAGTCTTCTTACCTCTTCCTGCTCCTCCCACTCACTCAGGCCTGCTCATCTGGCTGCTCCCTACAGCAGCCAGCTGCTGACCTTCCTGGCATGAGGCAAGGTTGAGCAGGAATTGCTTCTGCAAAACCAGCAAGCCATGGCTGTCAAGAGTGATCTCCAGTGCTTGTAGCCAGAATTCCAGTTCCACTTGCATCATCTGGGATACACTATAAGTGTTTAAAACTACCCTGACACAGAAAAGGTGAGAGGAAAGTCACAAGACTTGCTAAAAATTGCCAAGGACTGGTATTTGAAATGACTTAGCTGAGGTGTGATGCAGGCATGCAATGTTCATCATTCATCATCTCACTGTGGTTTTAAGCAACTTGGCTCGTACACACAGAGCTTCCATTTTACACTGTTCAGTGGTGAAAGCTAGTGACCACTGAAAAACTATTTTCATGGTCTAAATAGTGACCTGGACACATAATTGACCAGAGCAAGGAGGAAATATCAGGCACAGAAAGTTAACAGGAATTTAAGGCCAGCTGAATAGATCTGTTTTATGCATGCTTAACTTCATTTGGAAATCTATCAAATATAAATCATTCTGCAACCCTCCATAAAATTAAGTCTACGTATAAGTGCTTGTAAGATAAGGTCTTGATATAAGAAAAATATTTAACATCAATAACTTCATTACAGAAAGGCTGCCAAAAAGAAAACATGTTTAAAAAACCTTTTCACAATTGCTCTTTTTCTAGAGAAAGTTTCAAATTTCAAAGCATAGCATCCTAGCAACCATTTCAGTGATAAATGAGATACCATGAAAAGTAAGCTCAAACTGATCATTTCTAAATTAACCGATAGTCTAGGGCTAGTAATCATGTCTGTCATCTTCTCAGTGCAAACCTATATGCAATTTTCATTGTTTTAATTGTTTATGGTCAACCTGTTAATTTCCTTTTTATTTTCTAGCATACTGAAAATTGTGCCAAGGGCCATAAATTCTCACTAACTTCAAAAATCAGCTAAAAGTTTCTGAAAGAATAGGCATCAATAGTACTGTACATATTCAAGCAAAGCATCTTGTTAAACTATGCTGGAGAAAGCCTGGTCAGCTGCACCCTCCATGATTTTTTACTCCACCCTAAATTCAATCCAGATTGCAATTAGATTTGCAGTGTCTTCAATCCTGTGTGTGGTCCCATTATAAGCAGTGAATGGGGAAGACTGGCACAAAGCAAAGAAAATAGGAAAAAAGCATTATTGCTCTGCACATTGGAAGATTTGATATTGCTGAAATTAAAATCAATCCCAGCATAGTAAAAACCCAGCCTCTCTCCTCTTGTCCCATTCACAGAACACTGTAAATCTTAGTGATATTATGATCTTGTTACACTCCAGAGAACAAAGATTCATGTCTTAATCCCACTTTGAATCAGCTCTCTGATTTTGGTTCACAGTAAAGGCAGGAAAACAGACAGATTATGCTGAGTTGGTAGGGACCCCATAAGGATCATCAAGTCCAACCCTTAGCCCTGCACAGAACCATCCCCAAGAGTCACACCCTGTGCCTGAGAGTAGCATCCGAACGCTTCTTGAACTCTGTCAGCCTTGGTGCTTGGTGACCATTGAACATGGAGAACCCATTCCAGGGCCCAACCACCCTTTGGGTGAAGAACTTTTTTCTAATACCAAACCTAAGTCTCCCTTGACACAACTTCAGCCCATTCCATCAGGTCCTGTCACTGGTGACCACAGAGAAGAAATCAGTGCCTGCCCCTCCTCTTCCCCTCATGAGGAAGTTGTCACTGCAATGAGGTCTCCCTCAGTCTCCTCTTCTCCAGGCTGAACAAAACATGTGACCTCAGCTGCTCCTCATACAGCTTTCCCTCAAGGCCCTTTACCATCTTCGCTGCCCATCTCTGGACACTCTCTAACAGCTTAATATCACAATATTCAAGGTGAGGCTGCACCAGTGCGGAGCAGAGCGGGACAATCCCCTCCCTCGACCGGCTGGTGATGCTTTGCCTGATGCTTCCCAGGACATGGTTGATCCTCCTGGCTGCCGGGGCACTGCTGACTCAGATTCAACTTGCCATTGACCAGGACCCCCAGGACCCCCAGGACCCCTGGGACTTCCAGGACCCCCAGGACCATGGCACTGCTTTCCAGCACCTCATTCTGTACGTACATGTGAGGTTGCCCCACCCCAGGTGTAAAATCCAGCACTTTTCCCTGTTGAACTTCCTATGGTTGGTGATTTTCTAGTCCTCTAATTTATCAATGTCTCTCTGAAGGCACTGAAAATCTGTGGAAAACAAAACAGTTGATGTTAATGGGAGAAGGGTTTTAGGGGAGACTCCACTTTGGTTTTCCCCTCATTATTGTTCAATTTACTTCATATTTTTTCTCTGTGTAAGAGGCAATAAATGATCTCAACTACACAAGCAGTGGGTTTATTTCTGTTATCCTAGAATTTACAGTCCATATATAAGTATAGCTGAAGTACAGTCAATTTAAAGTTCTTAAAGAGTTCCAATTTAAGTCTGTAAATTTTATCATTGTTTTAATAGCTGTAATAGCTGGATATTTTTCCCCAGGAAAGATGCTGTTATGCCTTCAGTTCTATGAGCAGATCAGCCAGTCTAGTAATGCCTTGCCATGGAAAGGGAGAGGTCTTGCTTGCTCTCTTCTCCCCTGCTTTTAGTATCAGCTCCTTAACTCTGCTCCTGCTCTTTCCCTTTCTCTCTTCCTACATTGTGGTGGTGCTTATTAGCTCCTTTCACAAGAAAGTGCATAGCTGGGTTGTTTTCCACCAAATGAGAGAGTTGAATCAACTCTTGGAGAGCTCCAGTGGGCCCTAGTTCTGGTACAAGTTAAACAAGAGAATGCAAATTAGAGAGGATGTAAACAGAGGAAGGGAATGGGACCTTTCAGGCCATGGCAAACCTCGATACTTAGCTCACCAAACTACAAAACCTACCAGCTTCCCTAAAGTTTTAGGTAGAATCTGGGCCAACTGAGTTATTCGTCCAGAGGTATCTCTGTGAAACTCGGGCATGTTCTTCACTGCTTTGTTTTGGCAGAAGGGTGGCAATGAAACAAGTATCTATTTATGTATGTTAATAATATGGCAAGTTGCTTGACAGGAAGGTACAGGAAAGCAGTTATGAATATATTCTTCATAAATGTTATGAATATACTGGTTCCTGCTTAAGAGGCAAATCTGAATGTCATGAGAAGGACATAGATCAGCAGATTCTCTGCTTCTTCCTGTCTACAATTATTTGCTGACTCTTGACATAATCGCCTTGCAGGAGTTATTCAGAGATAACAGATTTATGGATTTTGTAGCCAGTTTGATTGTTCAGACTCATTGGCTACTGCTTAAAGATGAATAAGAATCAGTGATAATCAAAGAATGCCCAGATAGACCCCAAGAACATGGATATTTGTTTAACAGACTTCTTCTATTAGCAAGGAGAGTTTGAAGACAACCATATTACATGGAAATGTTGACTAAATCCTTGCCTGTGCCTCTCAAAGCACGCATACATTTAATGAGCCCCATCAAGGACAGACATTATATATACTAGATTATATAAGTTTATTCCAGTTTGCTGTGTTCTTATGGTGCTTCCAGAATATACAATAAGCCAGTACAGGAATGTATCATCTCGGGCACTTCACATATTGTGCACGTATATGTACAAAATTATTGTACAAGTGAATAGAACATGTGAAGATGCAAGACATGCTGTTTTGTTGTTCTTCTGGATAGGCAGAAAAAGATAACAGTATATTTCTGAGCTTATCGATCTGATTGTAACTGTACAGCTTCTCTCACGAGTCCAGCTGCTGCACCATGATTGCTGCAGAACAAGATAGCAGCAACCACTGTGGCCCAGAAGTTACTTTCGAAATACCCTTAAGTACATTACATCTTTTAAGCACTGACTTTTAGCAACCTACACCACATGATATTTCTAAAAGTAAAGCTGAAAATTAGATTTGACCATTTTTATATCTTACAAAACCAAGGTGGCTGAAATAAATAGAGTGAAGGAGGCCACACAGAATGTCTCCGTTGCAGCTGGCATGAGATCTAACAAGTTCTTTGTGTCCTGCCCCATGCAGAGTCACTACATTGCCTTTTAACTCTGGCCTGTTGGACTGCACAGCTTGCTCAAAACATGCCTGATGGCTATTGCATTGGGCTGGAAAGCTGAAACTGGGGAGGGATGTCATGCTGAACTGCTGTGATACGGCTGCGAGGAAGCTGGACATCATACTGTCAGTGGGTGATCTTGACCACTTTGATTAAACAGGTCATGTGTAAAACTAGCATGCCAGGCAAGGGTCTCTTGACAAAGCAAGGATTAAGGAAGATATTTCTCAGATCTGAGAGATCTAAATGTTTTGCTGTCATTTTTCTACACTTTATACATACTTTGAATTGTTCATAGGAGCTGAAAAGTGATTCAAAGCATTTTTGTTCTTCAGCAGATCACTGGGTTGTTTAGGTCTTTCACTTTTGTGCATTTTGTTCATTTTTTAATTATGGATGTATGTTCTATGACTAGGGACAGACGTAGATATACTTAGGATTTCATTTTGAAAAAATTAAAATGTAACCAGATCAGAATTGCTCTGAAATACAGTATGAAGTAGCTGAATTATCACCTAATAATTTTTTTTAATCAATCCCTATTTCCATATAACTATGTTTTGATGCACTTTTAAAATTAAAGCATATTAAAGAGACTATTTGCTTTGGAAAATCATGTCAAAACAGGTAGTGTCAAAGCAGAAAATTAATAAATGTATACAAGGCTGATGGCTAATTTGCTTGGTTTAAAACAGTCTTTAGAAAGCGAATTACAGAGAATTTTGGGGATTGATTTAAAATCATACCTTAATTAGCCAAATAGAAAATCAGATTACAGTGTTATATTGTGCTGATATAATTAGGAACAATATCTTTAGATAATTCCTTTCCTCATGAGTTTAAATATGACTGCTTAAGATTCAAGCAATAGGGAAAAGGAAAACTTAGAATATTTTCTCTTATAAGGCTTGTCTGGAGAGAGACATTCCCAATACATTCCTTTCATCCTCTTAACAGAAGTCTTTAAGTAAATAGTAGATGAGTGTTTAGAAAGCATTTTCAAAGTGAAAAGTACTTCAGCATTGGTAAATCTTGAACATAAATGCAGACACTAACCAAAACATCTTAAAGTTAGATTTTTTTTTCTGTTTTGGAGAATCATTTTTAGTTTTTCTGTCCTGCACTAAAATTTCACTGAAATGTTTGTCCAGTGTTTATTTTAGATTGTATTTATGTCTTACAAGAGCAACAACGTTATAGAAGAGAGGGGCACAACAGTTCTGATGTAAGTGGCGCTCTCAAAGGTAATCATTGCTTCTGAAATCAGCACTTCTGTTTCCAAAACACACTTTAAGTCAGTGTCTAGGAAAATTTCTGCTCTGGATGAATATAATTAGCACACAATTTTAATTTTTGAGGGTAATTTTAAAATAGCTGCTAGCTTAACTTTTGCTTATTCCTCCATTCTGTAGCCATTCCAAATTAGGCTACCAGCAAGATCCCTGGGAAATGTATGGGTTACCTTCTGAGATTAAAATAAGGGGTCAGTCAATACTACTGACTATAGAACTGTTTCATTTTCCAGATCTGACTAAGGAGCACATGTTTTTATTGTCAGTTCATTCAACTATTGCCTAATCCATCCATCTATAGAAGGTGCTTCCTTCAAAAGCCTGACATTAATTTAGTCCCAAATAACATAGAGAGATTAAACACATTTTTAAATAATTTAAGTAAATAATATCATATGCAAATGAACTTGTCACAGAAGAAACACTCCAGCTTGTCATCTTTTCAGGCAACCTACATTATTGAACATTTATTAAAACAATTTTTAAATTTGATAAGTACTTACTTTTACATCACCCCTCCAGTCCCCCCAGTAATAATGTAATTTTAATCTCACCAAAATAAAAGATAATAGAGCTGTAAACAAAACTTACTTTTTCAACACAGGGAAAAATATTCCTGTACATCTGACAAGAAAAGATTCTGTAATTCCATAGCACTTCCCTGACTGACCCCTTCTGGCACCTAACTACACTCACACTTGGAAAATTTATCCAAACATCTATCCCACATGTCTTTTTCTGAAAATAATTCAAAGATCTTGCTTTGAAATTATAAGGCCACAATTTTGCATGCAGAAGCAATATAAAATTATTTTCACATTTCTCCCGTTTCTGTTTCATGAATCCTCATGTGTGTAAATACAGTGTAACTATTATTTATTCTTCTAGAAAGAAAGTCTTAATACAACCTTAACTAGGAAAACAGAAAGTTTTCTATTAAGATAGAAAGTAATCTGTCAAGGTAATAAATAAATCTGTGCTCCAGAACAAAAGCATACTTAAGACTCCTCAAAATTTTGATATTTTTAAGAAAAAAACATAAATTGGAGCTGAATAACTACATCTAATTTATTTAGTTTAAGAATCCTGTCATTGTACTCTATAGCTTCAATAAAATTTTCCTTAATTGGAAGTGGCCAGTTTCATAAATGTGGGCATACACATTTTGATTCAATGCGTATAGCATTGCTGAATAAATATTTAGAAAAGAACAGAGCTGTCATAATACTCAAAAGTTTTCATAATATAAGATACAAGGTACAAATAGGTGCTAGGGTGTGTGGATCCCAACATTCTTCATCATTTTCTTGTACAGTCATAAGGCAAGTATTTCTCCACTCTAGGTGTAGAGTAGTAGTTAGGGTGGTTTTTTTTCAATACCTGTAGAAATTTTTTTTTCAATACTTTCAATAATTTTTTTTTCAGTAGACTGCATAGGAATAAGGGAATTATATAAGACGGGAATACAGATAGCAAACAGCTGAAGTGTGTCAGTGTTTTTCCTCCTCTACTCTGCTGTTGTGAGACCCCACTTGGGCTCCTGCCTACAGTTCTGGTGCTCCCAACATAACAAGGACATGGAACTGTTGGAGCAAGTCCAGAGGAGGGACAGCAAGTTGAAAAGAGGACTGGAGCACCCTCCCCATGAAGACAGGCTGAGAAAGTTGGGGCTGTTCAGCCTGGAGAAGAGAAAGTTGCATGGAGATTTCATAGCAGTTTTCCAGTATCTATTCCAGAAGGGGGTCTACAGGGAAGCCAGAGAGGGACTTTTCACCAGGAATTGTAGTGATAGGACAAGGAGTAATGGGTACAAATTGAAAAGAGGGGAAATTTAGATTAGATATTAGGAAGAAAGTCTTTATTGTGAAGGTGGTGAGATATTGGAACAGATTGCCCAGAGAAGCTGTGGATGCCCCAATCCTGGCAGTGCTCAAGTCCAGGCTGGACAAGGCCTTGAGCAACCTGGTCTAGTGAGAGGTGTCCCTGACCATTGGCAGGGGGAAGTCAGCATTAGATGATCTTTAAGGTACCTTCCAACACCTTAACATCCTATGTTTCTATGATTCTATAATAAAGATTTTAAATGTGTTATGAATTTATGTAGGTTTTTCTAAAATATAAGATGTATGCAAGCACAAGCCTGTAAATAATCATGCAACTTGCTGCAACTTTTGTATGCTCAAATAGCTCCAAAATACAAGATTTATCTAGAGGAAAATTCTGCTGTTCGTCTTTATAGAATCACTATAAATTTGTATAGATATACTGAAGTGTAGTATTTTTCTTGTTTTATATACATTCTTCTCAGCGTATTTTAGTCAATCCTGGGAGGAGTGACACAACTGCAGAGATTGTGTTCGTACAGTGTGACCTAACTTTATTCATGTATACCCAGAAAAGAGTATTAAGAACTCAGACCATTATTCTTCTTGGAATTCTGCTTCTGAGAAAGTTTTAGTCTAAGTGTGATATAGAACTCTCTGTTGTCAAGGTGAAGGCCACCTTTATTGAGGAAGAAAAATATATATTGTCCAGACATTCCAGTAGAATGAGAAGGGAGATGAAAAAACTTGCCAAGAGAAGACAGCTCTCCACTGCAAACAGACAATACTGTTTACAAGGCATAGACCACGTTTTTCTCTATTGCACTTAGCACATTGGTTCTCAGTTTGTGGTATTACAAATACTCTCCTCATCCTAAAAGTTCACCCAAATGCTGGAGTATTTAGATGAAACTAAAAGCATCTGCACTACATAATGCTGAAGGGTGACCTAACCTAGTGTCTGCTATCAAATAGCGTTCAGCGGTGTATGCCAGAGGATTGTAGGACTGTCAGTCACCCTGGAACACTACCCTGGTTACAAACTCTTTTGACTTCCAGTGATCTGTCTTCACCAAGTTTCTAATCCAGGTTACTTAGCTGTATGTCTCATTTTGGAACGTAAGCATGCCACATGTGAAAAAATGCTGCCTATCTTTTTATTTTGGACTGGCTACCTCCATACTACTTCTTCTGTGAAAAGGCACCCCTTTTCCACATCGCTTCTGAATTTACAGATTCCTGTTACATCCTCAGTGAGCTGCCTCTTTCTTATCCAGAAGACTCCCAGACAATTCATCTGCATCTCAGCTGTGTTGTCATTACAGAGTCTTGGCTGCTTTGACTCTCCTATTTGAGCCTTTTCCTAGCTTTGCTGCATTTTTATAACAGAGCAGACAAGAATTTTACACTACGTTGAGACCTAACTGCGCCATCAATTTACGCAGTGTAAAACTGTTTTCTGTTTTATTCTTCATCTCCTACTTAGTCATTCTTAGCCCTTGTCTGACCTGCTGCTAAGCAGTGAGCTGAGGTTTCCATAAAATTACCTAGATAACACCAAAATCACCTTCCAACACAGCAATAGGTACTTCAGAGGACCCAGCTGCAGTTAAAGGGAGAACTAAGTATTATTTTATATGTTCTTTTAGTAAAATGTTGAAATACATCTTTCACCTTATCAGACACTCAGTGATTGGTCTGCTGCTTTAGCAGTTTCCATTTTTGTTATTTTTGAGAATACACCCAAGTGCAAACATTATGTTACTATTTAGATCACTTTAATTGATCGGTTATGTTTCTGTTGAGCAGCAGTCCTGTTCTCCTTTAGCAGCATGTGTTGGGAATATTACTAATTTATTCCTTTATTCTTTTATTATTCTTAAATCCAAATAGCCCTGTGGATGGCCCAATATCCCAATCCAGGGACCTCCACTCTTCAAACAGTGCATCACTGCTTTTTTAAAAAAGCTTTAGTGAGAGACTTTGCCTAAACACCTGTACTTGTCTACTCAGGGAAGTGTCAGCCACTCTATTCACCATGAGGCATGAACTCTGTCAATATGTAACTACTCACACTACTCAGTGCTTTTACACTCTAATCATTCGCTGACCTGTAAGCTTCTCATTTAGAAAAAAAAATAAGCATGTACAAGTTTTATTGTTCTACACTTTTGATGTAGGTATTGCTTTTTTCCCCCACATTGTTCACATTTGTCCATTTTTTTCTTAATTTTGACCCAAGTGTACTAATAACAACCAAGTTTTTTCCCCTTGTGAATTCTCTAGTTTCCCAATGAAAAAATAATTCTCCAATGAAACATTGATCCAATGCTCACACTAAAAATTGAAATTTTATTTGGATTTGTAGTCTCTTAGGTATGGTTACCACCAGAGTGAGAGATTTTGCTCTATATGGTCTTAATTCTCAATGGTCTTACTTCATATCCCCAGAGACATTCAGTCTAAGGAGAGTCTGGATTACTGGTTGCTTATTTAATTTCAATCCATAGCATGGCACCAGTTTCTCACAGAACAAACAGTTTGTTATCTCCACTGTCTCAATAGCCGCACTTAAAACCACAGTCTAGCTCTCAAGTGGTTTTCTTCAGACAGATTTCCACAGAAATATATACAGTGGTTTCAGTTCCCAGTTTTAATGGAACTTTAGTTAAACTGCTCCTTGCTGATTATTTTCACCAACTTCTACCCTATTCATTTACCAAAGTACATTTATCATCCATAATCACATTTCCCTTCTTACGCATCTACTTTTCCTTAGTTCATGGACTTTAAATGCCTAGTTTTTAATTTAAAAAAAAAATGCTGTGACAGAATTCTGGTTTCATTCATTCATACTCCTATTGCTAATGGGGCTATCTGTTTTTATTCTCTTGACACTATTTGCATAGTCATGCAACAGAACACTGCTTCTCTTCCTTTCTTCTCCTCTTCATTGGTCTGGAAAGCTACCACACGAAGGCCACACTCCTCCAGCCTGAGCCAGGGCTGAAGTAAAATCTTTATCCCAAAGGGAAAGTGTACTTTTTTTAATAGCGAAAAAAAAGGAAGTAGAAAATAGGAGTAAAAACCTTGTTTCTGTTCAGTGCTTCTGTGTGCAGAGCCAACAACAAAAGGAAATGTGTTAGTAAAACCATTTCACGGACAGACTTTTTTCTGACAAATGTACGGAAAACATTAATTTGAGGAGTTGAAGTTGTTTTATTTTACACCTAATACAATTCAAATTTAAAGGATTACTTGCACAAAAAAATAAACACATTTGGTATAAAAATTTATTGTCACTTTAACACCTTTCTTTTCATCTTATGGCCCCGCCTTCTCTGGAGCAGAAACATATAAAGACTAATGGCACAAGTTCGTTTTATTCTACAGCACTTTTTTTGTTTTTACATACTCAAGTACCCTAAGGACAACAGCCCGCTGTATACAAGAACCATTTTCTTCAGCCTGCTGAATTAAGTTTCATAAAGAACGAAAGCTATAAAGGCATTTTAAAAACATTGTCTCTTTTTTCTCTTTTCAGAAGCACTGACTTTTTGCACCTTTTATATACATAGCGTTACGTAATAACAGCTCTTGAGTACAGTACATGCAGTAGAATATATCTCTTGTATATAAAACATACATTTAAAATCTTGATTTATCAGAATTTTTGGAAGATTAAATAACTGTAGAATGCCCACTGTTTAGAGAAAATGGTTTGATAGTACAAATGTCTGCATATATTGGCCACTGGAACAATCCAAGGCTCACTGGAATAGTATCTGTAGCACATCAAGGTGCGCAAATAATTTACTTAGAATGTTAAAACAGAACTAGCAAATCCAACAGTTAAAGATCTTACGACTGGGGGTTGGAACTAGATGATCTTTAAGGTTTGTTCCATTAAAGTCCACCATTCTATGACTGCTATGTTAACTCTTCAGTGGTTGCAGAAAAGTGTGGTGAGAGTTCCCCCTCCCCTTCTAAGTCCTCTATAAAACCTTTTATACATAATTTGTTTTCCAGATGAAGAAACTTATTTATGTCTACTGCCTCTTCTCTTCATTGCAGCTGTACACTGTGGACAGTACCATTTCCCTTTCGGTGCTTCTGTCAGTCCAACACATCCATAATGGAACCACTCAATAGGGCACTATAAAAACAGAGTTAAAGACAGAGTTTGGGGTTTTGTTCTGGTTTTTTTTCACAATGCCTATCACAAATTCAATTCTGTAAAAATGAAATATGAGTAAAAAGCATAGATTCTGCTTTTCATACAAATCACAGGACAAAAGAAAAGAAGAGAGGAAGATCTCAGCCTCTAACATACACTCAAAAGACTAAAGAGAGTGAGAAAAATTCTAGGAGTCATATTTGGAGTCACGTAACAGAGTAAAATAAATATGCTTTGCTTTGAAATATTTAGTTTGAGAACACTACGTGACAAAAAAGTAATCTTATCACTCACTTCTATTTAAATGTAGTGTCTCAGTAAATGCATGATTATATTCAATTGTTCTTTTAAAACTTTTTTATTTGAAGAGAACAACTGTTATTAGTAGTGACATAGCTAAACATTCAGAGAAATAAACGTTTTGGAGTAGGGCATTTTTGAACCCAGTAAAGGCTGAAGGTTTCTAAAAGAACCTGAACTGTGGGGAGAGATGAGAAGTTTCCTGAAGGGTGGTTCAAATCATATGCCCTTTACGCTAAAAGAAAAAAAATCTACTCAAAAACCTATTCTAAAAAAAGCAACTCCTGCAAGCAAATAACATGCACAAGCCTCTCATGAACCTTTTGAACTTTATTACTTACATCTTGGTTATCACAGCCTACCATTTCACCATAGGACACCTAGGAAGTGAGAAAAAAAAATCCATTATTAATCATTATATTACTAATTAAAAACAATCAACATTTTCAAAGTGGTAACATTCAAGTTTCTTCCTCTGAGGAGTCTTTCCATTAACAGGAGCAACAACATTTTGATTTTTCTTTTCACAGATATCACAGAATATTCTGAGTTGGAAGAGACCCACAAGGACCACTGAGTCCAACTCGCAGGTGAATGGCCTGTACAGGGCTTTTGTTACACAACACAAACACCATGACGTTCATAGTGAACTGATTTTCTAAAACTGTTTATGCAAAAGAAGATGTATCTGCATATTTCAGGTCGGATAAAGAAGGTCAGCATTCAAAAGCTAAATGAAGCACATTTTGATCAAAACAACAATGCTCAGTATGCTACCAGCCTAGTTTTCAAGACTGTATTGATGTCTGTCATTTCCCTTGCATACATGACAATTTCAAGCACTTTATTTGAAAAGAAACAATCAAATATTTTAAAGAGAATTACAGAAATCTATAAACTCTAAAAAAAAGTTAACTTTCTTAGAAGTGTTTGAAATACGAACAGGCATTTTTAAGTAAGTTTCTTATGTTGTCATTCATTCTCTGTATAGCTTATCTAAAATTACGGGTTGGTTTGGTTCTTCGTTTGGTTGGGTTTTTTAAGTTTTTAGGATTTTTTGGGTTTTGATGGGGGGTTTGGTTTCTTTAGTGGTTTTTGTTTTCTACGGGGAAGTAGGAGAAAACAGGCAAGTTCCTTACTATTTTAACTAAATCCATTAACTGTGAATCCATTCTGTTTTTAATTTCATTATTCCTGAAGCCTCCACTAACAGATTTAAAACACTCCAGGTATGTCACATCACTAGAAAACTTATCACTTTTAGCTTCAACAGTTGAGCTCAGTATTCATAGCACTAATAAGTAAATAAAAACAGATCAAAATTCCAGGGGTAAAACCACAATGTTTTAAAATTAGCAGTCAGAGAAGGAAGTTCAACTACATCAAACCAGCAGCTCTAGTTGTATTTCAGGTTGGAGGCCATCCTTACCTGATTACAAATGCAGTAACGTGGCTCGTTTGGATCATAGGTCCAGTCAACCTGGCTATTAGAATCAGACTCTGGTATTACTGCTGTTTGCTGAGACAGTTCTTGTGCCAGTGCAGATGAAGAAGAACATGATGATAGAGAGGAAGAAGAAGAAGATGATGAGGACTGCTGATTCGAGGATTTGTTGTTGTTTCTGGGGAAAATAAAAACCAAGGAAAAAATGGCATGAATGATTGAAATTTATTTCTGCCAAATGAAAGATCACTAAACAAGTACTTTGTTGACTCTGAAATACTGCAATATATAAACCCCAAAGCATCACTTGCTAATAGATTTTATTCAACTACTGGAATTCCACAGAATGCTCTTTGGAAAAGGAAACAAGTCGTATCAGCTTACAAATGCAAAACATGCTGTTCTGATCAATGGAATTTAACAGCTCTAAACTGTCAAATAGCTTTAATGAATGCTTTTCTTCACAAAATTTTCCATCAACAGTCTTGGTGTCAAGTCCCCATAAAAACTGTATTAAAATAAAACAGGAATTTACATATAAATAATGTCATATGTCATGTACAATAGATAACTGTTTTGAAAATGCCTGATTCTCTGTTAATCTCTACTCAAGCATCATCAATGGTGCCAAAAAAAAAATTTTGTTTTTGCTTATAGATCAAATCTGACACCGAAGATACCCATAGATGAAAAATCCTTCTAAAATAGCGTTATTAACTGAGCTGTGAATATATATAAATTTGTATGAAGAAAACTGAAGTCAGTTTAAAAGGACGGGCATTTTGAGACAAATTCTTTGAAGTATAGGTTGTGATTGTAGTCACCATGTGTTATGACACTGTGTTGTTTAAAATGTTTTAAAACTTCATTTCATTTAAAACTTCAGAAATAAAATTCCTTCCATTTCCTGTCCTAGCTGGTCAGCCATCAGAAAGTTTTGTGTTTATTTGAAATCTGCATGAAGCACATCTCCAGATAATTTCAAAACCTCATCTACAAAACGTTGCATAGTAATTCCCAACATTTACTGTTAGGTCAAACCTCTACAGAACACAGAAAAATGAGGGAAGAAACTTGACTGTATCATAGATGAAAAAGCAAATCAAGACATTTATTTAAAAACTTGAAATGAGTTTGCTTAAATAAAAAGAAGAGAGAGAACTAAAAAACACAGCCCTGAGCAAAAAATGGCCAGTAGGCAATAACTACGTTCTGCTGATCCTCCCTCACAGATATTAAATACTAAGTATTGCTAATATGGCTTATGCTCTTTAAAGGAAAGCTTAGATGTCTTAAAATCTACAATTGTAGTCAACAAGTAAGAAAACCTACTTGCTTTTTCTGCCACTTCGTGAATCTGTGGTTGATGAACTTAATGTCTGTGTTAATGTAGATGCCAGAGCTGACGACGAATATCCAGCTGAATCTCTGGACAATGAAAATTCTCTTCCAAGTTGAAAGTCATTGTTTTTAAATGCTTCATAGCTGGCTTTTAGACTGGACGTTCGTCTTCCCTCCTTCATCTAAAAGGAATACTGATATTGTATCAGATTACAGAGTAAAGCTCTTACATAAGACATACCAGCCTGCTAACTGTTAATTATTGGCACAGGTTCATTAGTTACCTTGTTAGAAAAATGATGTAACCAGTAAAACGTATAAGAGTGTTCCCCAGGAAAAGCCAGAAAATAAGCTGTCCCTTTAAGCAAGTTCTATAGGGTGAAACTGTGCCACATAAACAAAATTATATGAAAACTGAATCACATCAGAGGAAAGTGATCATGGGAATTCAGATTTAAAAAAAAAAAAAAAGAAGTCACTAGCCTTTCTTCTTAATCAGTAGTGGATGGCAGAATGGCAAGAATATTTTGACATTACCTGTGCCGTGGCTTGCACTGCTTGAGCTGCTGCCATGGTAATTGCACCGGCCCCGGATCCTGAAGATAATGAGCCCAGGTTATATGATGCCAATGGTTGAGAAGAGTTTGTATTGTATGCATTGTTTGAAGAGGATGATGAATTACTGTTTCGACACCCTTGATGAATAGAACACATTTATGAAATTCAAAATGAAACTAAATTCCTTTGCATTTTAAGAAGAGTTATATATGACAACCAGTGAAAGCAGGAACTCTGTTTACGCATCAGATCTGACTAATCACTTGGAAAAAAAGATTTTAGAAGTAATTTGACATAGCCAGTATTTGTTTAAGAAGAAAAAAAAAAGAAGTTTGTTCCCTATCTATCCTCATGTGCAAGCAGTCATTTTAGAAAGACAGCTCTCACTACCATACTCAGCTATCAAAGAACAGATGTAGCCGCTCTATCTGTATATATTGAAACAATGCTGACTAATCATCAAGAAGAGAAAAAGAATTTGACTGTACACCTATACTCTTTCTGAAGAAAAACTTCAACGATCTTAATTCTAAAAACTACAAATCAGTTTTAACGCAACACAGATTTCCATGACCATCTACAGAATGACAGCTGCTCAAACATAGTAACATTTTATTTGTGACTTCATGTGAAGTTCCTTCAAAACAAAACTAAAATAGCCATGAGGGAGACTACTTAAAACTGATGAACACTACTAAATTCCACAATGTAAGGTAGTTTGCTGACTATAACCTCTCATAATCTTCCATTTTCAGAAAAGAAACTATGAAATGCCTTAGTTTTGAAAATGGGCAGAAAGTTGTGGGGGTTTTCTTTATTCGCTATTCAAACAGGCCTCTTGCCTCTTTTGACAGACAACGTATGAAAGGATTTTATTTTACTGTAGCAAATAAAAGTCAAAAGTCACATCAGATCAACCCTTAAAAACAAAAGGGGTGTTAACATTTTTTTCCCTTACTTTGGAAATTGGTGCATGCGTTTCTTTTTCCCAAAATAATAATCCTCTGATCTCTTACATTTCTACTACTGGCTGAATGAAACTGTACTGTTACTTTTTTCAAAGCAGTGTAAATAAAAACAAACAGCCAACATGCAGCTGTTTAATGACAGCAAAACTGACCCACTTCATGGAGAACAGAGATGAGTAACAATGCCTGCAATATCTCATGTTTCAAGTGACTGAAAATCCCAGAGGAAAGGGTATGAGCCTCTGACTGAACAGTGGTTGAAGGACAGATCACAGAGAGTTGTTATCAATGGCACAGGGTCTAGTTGGATGTTTGTCACTAGTGATGTACTCCAAGGTTGAATACTGGGCCCAATATTGCTTAACTTACTTATCCATGACTTGGATGGATAGGCAGATGCCTCCTCAGCAAGTCTGCTGATGACACAAAGCTTGAAGTGGCCAATACCCCAGAGGGCTCTGCAGCCCTTCAGAAGGACCTCAACAGGTCGGAGACATGAACAGAGGAAAACCATCTGAAACTCAGCAAAGGCAAATGAAGGTTCCTGCACCTGGGGAAGAATAACCCCATGCACCAGCACAGGCTGGCAGCTGACCTGCTGGAAATGAGCTCCATGGAGAAGGACCTTGGGGGTCCTGGTGGATAACAAACTGTCCATGAGCCAGCAGCATGCCCTGGTGGCCAAGAACCTGGGACATACTAGAAAGAGCACTGCCAGCAGGTTGAGGGAGGTGATCCTTCCCTGCTACTCAGATCTACTGAGGCCTTACCTAGAGTACCATGTCCAGTTCTGGGCTCCTTAGTACATGAGAGACATGGAGCTCCTGAAGCAGCTCCAGTGGAAGGCTATGAAGATGATTAAGGGACTGGAACATCTCTCTTATGAGGAAAGGCTGAGAGAATTGGGCCTGTTCAGCCTCAAGAAGAGACAACTGAGAAAGGACCTCATTAATGTTACATAAGTGTCTGAAGGAAGAGTGTCAAAAGGATGGAACCTGGCTCTCCTCAGTGGTGCCAACCAATACAAGAGGCAACAGGCAGAAATTGATGCCCTGGAATTTCCACCTGAATATGAGGAAGCACTTTTTTACTGTATGGGTGACTGAGCACTGCAAAAGATTGCCCAGAGAGGTTGTGGAGTTTCCCTGACTGGAGATATCCCAGAACTGTGTGGACACAATCCTGTGCCATGTGATCTACGATGACACTGTTTTAGCAGGTAGGTTGAAACAGATGACCCACTGAGGTCCCTTCAAACCTTATTCATTCTGTGACTTCAAAAGACTAATTCACAAGTTTCTCTTCTTCTGATTAAAATGCAATGAAATGAAAGACAATTAGGATTACCTGGTGTATTTTCTTTAGAAGCATCTGAAGTCAGGGTAGATAGAAGAGCTTCAGATTTAAACTTCTTTTCAGGAACATGATCTGTTGTACTATGGTGAGAAGATGGATTGTGTTTCCTTTCTGAACAAAACAAATGGAGGGAACTTAAATGTAAAAGCCATTCAGCTTGAAAGTCAAACTAAGAAAACAGCACTTTCAACCAATTCCCACTAGAAAAACCTTATAATTTCATTCTTGCACTTCTTCTTAACAGATATTATTTTCATCAATTATGCCCGTTTTCCCCCTTGCAATGTTTGGAAGGAAAACATTTCTGAACATTTTTTTTCCTAATACTACTCAAAAAAAAAAAGAGGAAACATAAAAAGTGAGCATTTTTTAAAGTCTCAAATACTTACTCTCTACTGGGGTGTGAGAATGGGCATGATGGTTATTCACAGGCTGTGACGGTGTATCCAGCTCCAGAGACCCTAGGAGGGAGGTAAAAGGATAGGAAAATTTCAGAGTTGTCATTGGCATGGTTTTCACTTTCAGATACTAAGTAAATTTTTATCATATTAGTCAAATCACTATGCATATATTTATTTTAATCAAAAGAATTTTTGCTAGAGTTGAAACCCTTCCTACAATACAATCAGGAGCCAGTGAGATTAGTTTCAGAATAAAAATCAGTGACTGCTACCATTCAACTGCAGAAATCAAGAAGTTAAAATCAAGGTCAATAAAAGAACAAACAACAACATTGCCCTCAACATGCCACTTTTTCAAATGAGTTGCACACAAGCTGGTGATAGTTCGAGGATGGCTGCACCAAAACCATTGACAATTCATACCAACATGAACTGAAGACTGTAACAGGTAAACTGTGTAAACAAGACATTTTGTTCCACTGAGTCCATCTTGTCAAAATGCAAAATAATAGCAAGATGATTTAACATTCAACAGGAAGGGCTTCACTATTGTTATTCAAATTTTCTTACCATTTAAAACACACAGAGCAATAATACAGAGGGAAAAAAAGGACAAAGTTGGGGGGCACAAATGCAAGTCTACATCTAAGAATAACATTTCTTGTAAGATGAGGCTAAATAATTGCAGGACAGGACAGATTTTCGACTATAAATTTCCATCAGCACAATATAAAATACTCTGTGCATGAATCTCTGGTAAAAATTTTGTAGTAGCTGCAATAGCTACCAACTTACATGGAACACCATTCAGAAAAGCAATTCATATTAATTTTTCGAAATCTGTAGCTTCGACATTTATGTCTTTCAGTGCTTCCAAAAAGCACTGAAATACATGAGCATATAAGTAATACATAAGTGTATTATGAAAGTTCAAATAAAATTATTCTAGAAGAGGTTCAAAACATAAGGAGTTATTTTGGCAGAGTGAACTTCAACCATGCTATTCACTCGTGCAAAGTCTGCCCTCTGGTGAGACCTCAACCATGCATATCCACCTTGAAAGTGAAAAACATTAAGAAGCTTCTACTTCCAGCTTTATTTAAACTAACCACCAAACCACCAAGCCAAAGAAACCTTGAAGGTCAGACATGCAGTTTGGTATTTTTTTATTTTGAGTTCTTGAAATCCTACCTAGCAACCTCTCTAAACACATAGCTCAACAGAAGATAGTATCACAACCTAGAAACAGCTGAGATTTCAACTACAATTAACTAATCCTTTTCTGTAGCTACTAATTCATTAAAAGCATTTAATTCACAGTCTTCTCTTTGTGCCTGATATTTGTAATACCAATTACAAATAAAATATCCCAAAACTCCCAACTGTAACGAAAAAGCCACAAAAAGTTCCAAGAAATAATATTTACACCCAATATCCTCAAGCGACTTAAGTTACTTTTCACTATCTTTGGCTATGAGGACAGCCACTGCTTCCATAATCACAGCAGTTAAATCAACTAAGAACTATATCATCATCACATTCAAACTTGATATCTAAATGCTGATGCATACAGAAAGGCCAGATGAAGTGGGTTAAACGGTTTTGAAACAAGTGGGAATACTGCCTGCCACTAACAAGTGTATATTTTAATTTTGCAAATTGACAGAAAGTCTATAAAGTTCATTAAGAAAATCATGCGTACTTACGTCTCTCTAATATTTCTGTAATTCCAGCATTATCTGCTTCAAGTTCCATTTTAAACTTAGCAAGTTCCTGGTCCAATTTTCTCAAATGACGGTCTACCTGTATTTTAGACAAAGCAACAACAAATAGCATCCAGTTCTGAAACATGAACATCTACATCCTTAACCTCAGCCAGCTAAACATTTCCCTTCCAGCAATTTTATGCCATGCAGCCCTAAGCAGGTACAATAACACACAGAAGCATATCTTCCTGGTCACTTCCATTTCCCTCCCTCAGCAGAGACCCTGACGTTAACACCAAAATAGCATTAGGCACTGCTCCAAGACACTGTGGTGTTTCTTTCACCAGCAAATTATCTGTATGTAGATGACATAAAAGTACTCATCAAAATGCTTATCAAAATGTTTAGAATGCCCTAGGGCACAAATGTAGGCAATTCACCACAAGCCTTGTGTCCACTTACCAGATCATATATTTGGTTAGCCAGTTGCACTTTTTCATCTGCATCTTCCAAAGCCTTATAATAATCCTGTTATGAAAAGAATTTTTTTTAAATTATGAACTGAATTCCAGTAATTTTAAGATATTGTTATCCAGCATAGAATATAAACTAAAAGAAGAAATTCAAGTCAGTTTTGAGAAAGACTATGAACTTCACTGTAAACAACAACTGGCTAGATTTCAAATGAGAGATATAACATATATCAATTTATTGTCTGTGCCTTAGTAAAAGTCAAACTACAAGATGAAGACACTTCTTCCTACAATGTTATTTACATCTCTGAAAGAACTGCTACAAGAAAAGAAACAATCTTGGATTTATTTTCTATTACACAGCATAAGGTTATGGACTAAAAATGAGATTATGTCTTTTACTTCCTATGGATTTTCAGGACCACTGCAGATCCTACTGCTCTTCAAAAAGATGCTGGACAGTACTGTGCAGGGAGGCCTTTCCAGCACTGCAGCTAAATAGAGACAAGATTGTATATAGTTTAAACTATTTTAAAATAAATAAGTGTATTATTATTTGACTAAAGCAGTCTAATTTAGAAGTCTGCTCTAACCAATGAAATTTCAGACAAAGCCTTCTCTTTTAAAAAAGTATGTTTTCACATGTTTTTACTTTAGATTTGAACAGACTGTACTGCCTTTTAATTCTCAATTTCCACTGAACACTATCTTGCTTAGGCAAAAAATAATTGAAATTTTGGTTCAGCTAAAGTCAAAGGCAAAACAGAGTTTTGACTTCTTTTTAAAATACAGAAGCCTATTTGCAGTAATTAAAGAGGAAAACAACCAAATAAGAGACTGAAGTAGCCAGTGTAGGAGACTACAGAGTATTTTGTCCTGACAAAATGATGGACTACATTGCTAACAATACCACAACCAATACCCAAATATTGAAAGATAAAACAGAACACAGCCATCTTCTTACTCCACCCTCCCTCAAGCTACACATACCATATATATAACACATACAAAGACAAAGGCAGAATCACAGGAAATGTGAAATTTAGCTTGAAAATTATCCTCTAAAAGAAAGCAAATTAACTTATGCAACTTCATGCCATGCAACCAGAAACAAAAAAATCAGAGCTGAAAATTTAGAACCTAGTTTCCTCACCATTTCAGGATCATACTTTTTAAAATGCTAGCAAATACTGGGTAAAGTTTGAGAGAAACACTTGATCAAAAAAATCTTTCAGTCACTTTTCTCCTCTGAGGTAGTTCTATCCATGTCTATGAATGTACGAGGGAAACCACAGTTCTGAATGCTTAAGTCTCCATCAATCACAAGCTATTTTTTCCTAAGGTTATCTTAGGAATAGTTTGCAAAAAAAAATGTGACCCACTTCTGTGATACCCTTACTTTTTTGATTGATGTCATTTGTTCTTCTCTCCATTCAGGTTTGTTTTTCTTTGCGTTCATGAAAAATTCATTTACCCTCTGCTCAAGCTGATCCATTGCATCTGTAGCACAGGAAAAGATTAAGACAAATGTTATCTTCTCATGTACATAAACGTTAAGAAATAAGGGGAATTTTTTTTTCTCAAAAAAAGTTGACAGGACTGAGATGCAAACTATTATAGAGGGAAAAAAAGAAAAAACCAAAACAACCAAGCGACAGTGGACAGCGGAGGGAAATATTTACCTTAATTTCCAAGAAGCAGAATTGCATTCTGGTAGGATTCTCATCAAGGTTCTTGTGCTCTCCACCATGGGACAGGCAGGACTCCAAGTTCTAAAGGTTTTTTGTCCCTAAGAGCAGTGGTAGTGACTTAAAGCATGACCCAAACTCCTCACCCAGGGCTCTAGACTGCTGACTTTGGAACATTCTAGCCAGTTACAAACTGAGCAGGAAACAAAATTTTCTCCTAAGAGAAACAGTCAAATACAAAACCAAATAATTGAAAAAAATTAGTGCCTCAAAAAGGTAGAGCAACTGAAGTGTAAAGTCAGTGACTTTAAGTCAAGGCCCTCTCCACTGTGAGATAGGAAGGGTGAGGGCAAATTGAAAGCACTCACAAGTTATTCCCCCCACCCCCACAAGGGTAAATGCACTGATGAAATACTATTTGGGCAGGATTCTCACTTACATGAAGTTGAGAAATAACATACAGGGGAAAAAATAAAACCACCAATTTTCTAACATTAATTAGCTCTAGAAAGGAAAATGTCAACTACAAGTTATTTCATTGCTTATCAAGACAGGGACAGGGATTGTCTTCCCTTTCCCTCCACCCTCTTCCCACTGAGTTTACTACTTCCACAGCTGGACACTTGTGCACACAACAGCTTACATATTTCCCAAACCATGCAGCTGCCTCAGTCAAACTAGCTTTCACAGCCTTGCTAGTGTCTGTACTGTCAATACCGATGACAGCACTGAATTTTTTTCACAGCACTCTCAGCAATACTGCCCAGATGGCAGTTTCCAATTAAATGTGACAATCCACCAGCTACCTACAGACTTGAGGCTCTGGGTGTAAAACACCTAAGAAACTTCCCAGAAACCACCATCCAAACTGGATCACAGGATGGGCATCATCTCTTGTTAAAAAAAAAATGAAAGTGAATTAACTAGTTGAAGAAGCTCATGAATCCCCAAGTATGATTAACTCTTAAAATCCAGGAGGCCAAAGGTCTCCTCACGCTGTGAAAATTCACAGCTACAACTAAATATTTACATAAAAAACTAAAAATAATTCATACTAAATGATCCAAAACACTCATCAATTTTCCCTATGCTGGGAACATCCAGCATCAAACCCAACAGGAACCTAACAACTGATACCATTAATCCCAAGCCAAAACAGTTGTGACACAGGCTGACATCAATTTCATTTAGACCCAGACAAACAAAGCAGTCAGTTTGGTATGAAACAGGCTAAAGATGGGAGAATCTGTACAAGAAGCATCTTCCACTTGCACCATGTTATCCAGGGAGAAAATTAAGAAGCTGAGAGGCAAGCAAGAAGCATAGACTTTACATGGAGATTCTGAATTCTTTGTTCTTTGACCAAATGACTGTAATCTAGTCCACAAATCCAACACACAAAATGTTCTAGCCCCTATTCCCCAAGCTCAAATACCTTAGGTGACAAGAAATGACAAAAAGTATCTTTCCTCTTTGATTTTTATTCAGAACATGTTATCAGTCTGTGTGAAACTGCGTAAGAGAAAACTTCCACAGAAACCTGGTCTCTCTTGAAAGGGCAGAAAAGGCAAGGGGAGTGCAGGTCAGATCTATCAAATCAAATGAAAAGTTTTCTCTGGTAAAGTTCATCCACCTTCACCCTTTTAATCCAACTGTGGTTCTACATCCTGAGATACTAATTTCTTAGACTACACTTTTCGAGAGAGTTAAGAAAAACTCTATTAGAAGAGAGGCCTTTTTCCAGAGCTTTACATTTTACTATTAAGGCCTGATAATCTATGATTTGAACTTAAACAGAGAAACAGATTTTATGCTTCATGTGGAGCTCAGCTAAGGCTCAAGACTCAAGTCACAACTCAGACGATCTTTGCTTTTCCCACAGCAGTCTTATCAGAACACACAGCAGGTACAATCTGGTTTATTATTTCTTCCAACAACAAACAGCAGCACCTGCCCCATTAGGAGTCCACGTGGCCCAAACAGGACAGAGTATAAAGTCAACATTGACTCTAAAACAGAGCAACACAGATATCTCTGAATTACACATCATGAAGATTTCTGGGACAGCATCACTCATGAAAGTACTGTTTTCAAGTACTTTCTGAGTTCTGAGACACTGAATCTTCACAGCAAATCACTATGTCAGAGCATGAGAATCACCTCCAGGTTTGCACGTAGTGTTCATCAGGCAGTTTGGCAACTGATGTTGAAGAGGTACTAGTCCAGAAATTTTGTACAAGTCTTTGGATGCTCTGTCACTCGTGCAAAAATTACAGAAGTCCTAAGGTCTGAGAGATTTTTTCCTCTGGGCCCAAGGTCATAGTATACAATACTCAGAGTCATTTGCTACTTCCAGTAATACAATATAGAGTATTATTTGTCATTTCCAGTTAAAGCAGAGGAAATGACACTCCTGCAACCTTGGCAGTGCTAGCTGGCTCAATTCAGAAACACACTTAAAAAAACCCTACTAGCTTCTTTGCCTCCCTATGGAACAGAAGTAAAATTTGTAAACTTCTTCCAAACTATTAAGTCAGTGAGCTGCTCACTCCCTCTCCCGGTGCTGCCTGGCAATACTGACTTCAGAGGTATCACCTCCCATGAGGAGCCATGATTACGTTCTCACAACTTTAAGCACTGAACCCAGGACAGCACTTATGTCATAGTATACCAAAAAATCACGTAGCCAGTTCTACATGTGTCAATAGCGTCTGTTAAACAGACCTGCTGGGTCTACTAAAGTAAATATCCAAGGGAAAGCCTGAAACTGCACCTTAATAGGTTAAACTAGTTTTCAAGAACTGTTCCCACTTAGTGCTGCATTGTGTATCACTATACAGCACTCCCGTTTGTTCAACCTTTGCTCTTTCTCTCATTCGCCTTTACAATAGCCCAACCCCTCTGTATTGATGAGTCCTCTCATCTTATGCGCAGGAACAGTTTCATTAACGAAGACCTTTGGATCACAGTTATAGACAACCATATTAATTGCGTGTTAAGTGACCAAAACGGCTAACTAGGTGTTACAGGACACCTGAGTCCCAGATGAGATTGCATTACAAAAGATGAAAACGCAGTGCATCCTGAAACCAGCATAAGGCAGTGTCTTGTATGGGGATACAAGCAGAGAGCTACAAGTTGATCTACAAGAAATCTGAAATAAATTTGTAGAAAACCTAAAGTGTATTCACAAATACACTTTGTATAAGCATACGATTATAAATTTATACTAAATATGTATTTATTTAAAATATAACTTGTATAAATCCTCAAGTATATTTGGTTATGTGTCAGCTACGGCACAAGCAGAACAAGCACCTTCACGTGTGAGGGAGCAGCTGGCTGGAAAGTTTCAGGGACAGCAAGCCGCTGCCTGCTGAAGGAGCGGGACATAACTCACGTTCCAAACCACCATCACTGCTCTTAGGGATCAAAAATCTAAAGAGTTTGGGACGTGCCACCGAAAATGCCCTTGGGAGCAGCACAAGCCCGGGAGCTGAGCTCCGGCAAGATCCTCCTTGCGCGGAGACCTGGCGGCGGGCGGGGGTCGGGGCG
>WEIV01017109.1:131257-149043 GCA_013390005.1 Calyptomena viridis
CGCAGCCGCGCCCCGATTGGCTGCAGGCGCCGCTGACGCACGGCGCGGCCCGCGCACCTCCGCGCAGCCTCATGGGAACTGTAGTCTGTGAGCGGAGAGGCGGCGGGAGAAGTCGGTCCCTTCATGCCTTGTTCCGGCGGGTCCGCGACCGCCGGGGCATTCCCGCGATTCTGTCGGGCTTTCCCACAGTACTGGAGGCATTCCCGCCTTGGAGGGGCTGCGAGATTCTTGTCTGGGAGCAACTCTCGGCCTTGCTTGGCTGCTGGCCCTCCGGAGCGTCCCCTACGCGAGCGCAGCGTCCCAAGTCAGGAGAATGGAAAGGGAAAACTTGCAGCTTCTTGGCCAGACTTGGGGCTTTTAAATGTTGTTTTAAATTCTTGCAACCGGCAGTAGTGCATGAAAATCATAAGAAATGGGAAACTAATGAAATTGCTCCAGTTCGTGTCCTCTCACGAGTGGCCCAAGGTAGACAAGCTGCCCAGTTCCACACAGGTCACAGGCAGTGACAACCTTGGGAGAACAGAAACTTAACGTGAGCTTTAGAATTGCTGTTCAGAGTGCCAAAAATTAATTATCTGATAGCATTTATTGCAATCTATTTAGAATACTTAGTGCAGTAATTTACACTTGTGTGTTTGTGGCTGAGGTTTTTTTTGTAGTTTCTATCTCCCAAATTATTTATTTATCCCTCTTTTATTGTTGATATTTATTGGTCTACTCATGGACTGAGACATTATCACCTTGTAACTTTCCTTATGCTCCAGTTTGCAAGCCTGAGTGCCACATTGTCATCTTTGCAAGCTTGGGAATAGTCAGCAAAATTCTTGTTGAGGGCTACTCTGCCACAGGTCTTTTAATTTGGTTTCTATATGTTGTGGTGCCCAGATCAAGCAACCCAAAAAGAAAACACAGCTCTCCGAGATGTATCTCGGTCATTCCCATATGCAATGGCATGTGCCCTGTCTATATTAGTGAAAAGGCAGAAGGAAACTCAGCTATGCCAGTAGAATAACAAAGTACAAGGCTGTGCCGTCTCCAGTGAGTGGCCCCCTTTATGTTTTATGGCTTTTATAGCGACCTGCTTCAAAAACTGTTCATTGTAGTGCTTTACAGCTGGAGGTGAGAGGGGACTATATAGTACAGTAGAAATGAATATACAATTAAACTTTGTTCGGTATTTAAAAGAAAACAGGAATTTATTTATCTACCTATAGTCCTCTTCCGTATTTTTTTAGACAAATGGAGAAACTCACAGTTTTCATTTCTGCCAATGTTGATTCATATTGTATAATCAAATACACCCCAACTTCAGTGGGATTACTTGTGTAAATGGTGCTTATCATGACATACTGATGGCACTGAGTTTAAACTGACATTTAAGGAGTGATAAGCCACTCAGGCCATAAAAAAGAAACTGTTTTTACAAAGGAAAACTTCCTGTTGTGTATAAATGCAAAGAATTAACTCTATTGATTAACGCAACTTTTAGAACAGCCTAATTAGAACACCTCCCGATAAGGAAACATGGATTAATGACTGTTTATTGGAATGCAAATACAGTGGAAAAAAGACTAAACACCAACTGTGAGCTCAAGGTAAAAATAAATTCAATTTGTGAATTGCAGTCAACATTGCTCAAAAAACTTCCGTGCATCAACAGAGCTGCTTAGCAGAGGAAAGGAAGGGAGGCCACAGGAGCTGCTGTTTTCTCCTGTTTATATAATGTTATTAATGTTGATGGCATTTCTCCACCAAATATTTCTCATAAATCATGTTTCATCACTTTGACAGAATGATGGCATAAAGGAATATTACATTTGCCCTGTGATCTACCTAAAGGTAATTGCTTGCATAGGTTTCATTAGTTTTCAGCTGACAGGAAAAAACCTGATTAAAAACATGGAATTATGTTCTGAGGTGCACTTCTCAGATGGGGTTAAAACTTTCAAATCTTCTCCCTCTCTTCTGCCCTTACTCATTCCAGATCTATGTAATTTCTTTTTTCATTATTCTAATTTCTTCCATTTCTTCCCATGTGTAGGGTTGTTTGACACATCTAACTCCATCATTTCCATCTCTATTTCACCTGCTATATCTCTTGGTCCTTCCCTTTCCTTGTTCCTTCCTAATCTGTTCCATCTTCTAAGCTATATGATTGGCAGGGCTTTTTGTACCCATTTAGGACCTTTGCAGTTGCGTATTTACTTCAGTACTCTGATTTTTAACTTTTGTCTGATAGATACAGTGTTACTGGACCTACAATCCTTATGTTTTGTTTCATTGTTTTCAAGAAGGACACATTTCTAATGCTTTAATTTGAAAAAATCAGGAAATACCTACCTAGCCCATTCTGAGATTGATATGCCAGGTCTCAGCTACTGTTGGTAAGTTCCCTTGCTTCAGTTTCTCGTAAGGGAGCCTCACTGCCTGTGGTACACAGAGATTGCAGATGTACACGTGTGTTTCTGAGGGCTAAACTGCCCTCACAGAAGAACTTCAAGACAAAGTGACAGCTAAGTGGCATCCACCAGTGGTGCAGCAGAGCCTACATACAACTGCAAGCCTGCGTAGTTTTTACACTGCTAGAAGCAAGCAATTTACTTTTCTTTGGCACCTGCTCCTGCTGTACTCCAGCAGTCCTGTCTAGCAGGCCAGAATTGATTCACCACGGTGCACTGCTGTGAGCATGTGTTGTGGGTCGCAGCATTCCTAGCAGTTTTGTCTGGCAGTGTCAGTGTTAGGCTTTCTGGTCTCCTCACATGCTTTCAACTGTTTTATTGTAATTCCTCCTCACTTCCTGTATGTTGACTGCTATTTTTGTGCTGTTGTGGCTGTTTTTCCATTCTTTTCAGTCCTCCCAGTTTCGCAGTCCAGCTGTCCGTCCCAGCTGCCATGGACCTCACCATCTCCCAAATTCCACCCCGTTTGCTGCTGCAGGGGCAACACCCACAGTTTCACTGTCCTTCTGCAGGAAATAACTATCATTCCTGCTGTACTACACACCATGGCTATTGGAGGACATTAGTTAAATAACCGAATTGTCTTGAGACTGAGCACCATCTAAGGGTTACAGCATGATCATATTTTTTCTGGGTAATCAACTTTATGTAATGGGAAACTCCATCCAAAGCAGGATCCTAGGAAAAAGCTGGGTCAGAGTACCAAGGACATAATGTTACCCTCGCTAGTGTAGCGCTATGCAGAAACTTCACAATTCCATGGCATGATCCTCAAAAGGGCAAATTTGGCCCAGAAATACTGTGTCTGGATGATAATCTATCTAAGAAATCACTTTCCTTTTCTGCTTATTACTTCTGGATTCTGAGATTAACATTCCTATTTCTGGAAGCAAATCCATGACCCCAGATAATTAATTTGCTTTAACAGTCAACAGGAAAATGGAACTGCCATTTATCTTTCAGCTTGACTTTGTGTACAGACTCAGGCAATTATATCTCCATCTTTTACTTAATTTTATCTGCTACAGACTCAGTTAAATTTGCTTGCAGATTTCAGTTATTTCCTGAAAGTCTGCAGGATATGAGCAATTGCTGTTTATATATTAATCACTGAAATGTTTTATCTTGACTTCCTAAGGAAATAAAGCTTATATGAGCAATCCATATGTTTGTGTGCACATTTCTTTAACTGTCCTTTCACTCTGCCCTGTCTTTATTGAATTAATTGACTAGTTTCAATCTAACTGAAAAAAAGTCATTCTTTTAGAGAGGAATTTTAGAGAGGAACTGGATGCTGTGCTGCCCCTAATAGTTTTGGGTTGTTTTCTCCCTTTCACTGAGGAAAAGGCTGCAATATAAATGTTCCATCTACTAGACTCAAAAAAATCCACACTCAAAAGCAATGAGGGCTCCAACCATAAAAGAAGCTTCAATTGGTGAACATACCTTATGCACAAGGAACCAATGTAAGTAGTTTTTCTGCTCTTAGAATATCCAATTTTGTTTGTTTCATTTTCTTAAAGTCCTAAATGCTGGATCACGTGGCATGGATGGCAATAAAGTTTCAAAGTAATTATGTTAGTGATTGTTTAAATGCTTCTAGTAAAGTTTAAGTTTCAAATGCCTTTAGCTGTTTATCTCTGATGAAAGACATTTCCTCCATGCTTCTGTCAGATCATACACATGCTTTTTTCTGTGAGATCAGCTACATTCTTGTGACTAGAACCAGTCCATATCTCCTAGCTTTCTACCAAGAAATGCTATAAATATCTGCTAAGCCATGAATGGCACAGAAGAATGTGGGATATGACACCCATGCTGCTCAGAAGATGTGTCCTCTGAGATTTGAGGTCTACAGATGGAGCAGGTAAAAAAAAATAAAAGAGCTGAACACTAGGAGATGACAATGCAGTTGTATTACCCTCCACTCAAATTCATGCTCTTGTAGCTTTCTTTGTCCCTGGAGGAAATTCACAGAAGTTGAAAGTGGCATCAGGGAAAGGAAATACTTGAGAAATTTTCCAAAATAGTGACATTATGATTGAAGGAACACAGCTACCACAGGAGAGGATGCAGACTTTAAAGGCAGTATGAATCTTTGCTGCCTCTGGGCGTACTGTCAGATACATGAGGATAACCCAGAAATCACTTCCTTTGTGATCATTACGCAAGAGCTGTGCAGAGATTAAGGCGTATGAGAAACAGAGGAGTTGCAGGACAGGGCAGTCATAGAGTCAGAAAACATGCTGAATTGGAAGGGGCCCACAAGGATCATCGAGTCCAACTCCTGGCCCTGCAGAGGATCATTGTCATGCACCGTGTGCATGAGAGTATCATCCAAATGCTTCTTGAACTCTGTCAGACTTGGTGCTGTGACCACTGAACCTGGGGAGCCCGTTCAGTGCCCAACCTCCCTCTGGGTGAAGAACCTTTTTCTAATATCCAACCTATTCCTCCCCTGATAGAACTTCAGGCCGTTCCCTCAGGTCCTGTCACTGGTGACCACAGAGAAGAGATCAGTGCCTGCCCCTCCTCCTCCCCTCACAAAGAAGCTGTAACTGCAGTGAGGTCTCCCCTCAGTCTCCTCCAGGCTGAACAGACCAAGTGACCTCAGCTGCTCCTTGCACAGCTTCATTTTGTGACTTCTTACCAAAGGAGAGAAGATGTGCTGCAATTTAGCATAACATATGAGTCTACCTCTTTGCTTTGATAATGTTAGGCAAGATTTGAGGAAAAAAAGAACAACTGACTTCCTTTAAATTTTATTACCATATGTATTCAAGGTGGTAATAAAATTGTACCTGTGATGCTCTCAATGTACAATCAAGTGCTCTTTCTGGTGAAGCTAATTTACATGACAATTATATTTTTAGAGATATATAAATAAAAAATAAAACAATTTGGAGAGCACAGAAGGTCTTCTCCAATTGTCCTATTGACTTTTTTTGTGTGATTTTTTTTTTTAACTTTTACAAATATTTCATGTGATCTAAAAATACGTATTTTATATGTCTTTGGTCAAATTTGGGTCACAATTAAAAGTATAGCTTAACTTACAATTAATTTTTTCCTACTGACTTGCATCAGCATATTTTCAGATTATTATTGTTTATAATTTTTGTTCTGAAATGCAAATTCATGGTCCCACATGTGGTGAGCCCTGTCATATTATCTGCTGCAGAAATAAAGAATAAAAGTTGGCCACAGGCTAAGTTAATACCTAATTTGTTTTTCATCTTATGCATTGGGGAAAAAACTTTACCATATTTTTAGACGACTTCTAAAAGTTTTCAATCAGCACATACCGTTACGATGTAACAAATTGCTTCATGTTTGCATATATGCAAAAAATGTAAGAATGTACTATGTCATTTGAAATTGCACTGTTCAAGCAGAAGAGTAAGCAGTAAGCACCATTGCAGTCCATTTTAGGATTCATCTCATTTCAAGTTTTCAGACATCTCCACAATTCTCATGTATTTCAAGGCAAATTTTTTCCAAAAGAGAAATCTACATCTTAAGCCTTCAATATTCTTTTATTTTTGTGCACATGGAGAGTTTACCTGTTAGACACCTACCTTGTATTAGTATTGTATTTCAACAAAATATGAAGAAAATTACATAGTCGCTTTGGACTTCACTGGCATTCATTGCAATGAACAGCCTACTTTCAGGTTAGCAAGTGACAGGAATGTTGCAGCTTTTCTAACATGAATGGAAGATCTCACTTTAACTTTGGTGAATAGGTTCTAATACAAGAAATTTTCTGCTTCTCATTTTCATGCGTGTTGTTGCAGAACTGTCTGGTCTTTTACATTTACATCCATTATATCTATTAAATTTGTCACAGAAGTTATGAGAAATAATGGCTTTACCAGAAAAGAGATCTACTTTATGATAGGCCACAAGTTGATTTTACAGAAACTCTAAGCTAATGTGGCAGGGCAACATATTTTTTTAAAGGAAAGAATTCCTTTATTTGCTAATTAACTGTCAATAATTTCTAAGGAAAGCAATAAAATAACTGCATTTTTTTTACTCCAATTCAATTTGAAAACTAAGAGTAAGTATTTTTTCCCCTGTTAATGAGAAATCCTGTATTCCACTTAGTTACAGTTTCAGATCTTCTCAGAATTTCTTTATGTCTCTGCCGCTAAAAATTAATGCAAAACACTTGGGAATGAAGCTGACTGAGAATTCTTCAATGAAACATTTTTTTACCTGGAAAATACTCATTCACTATATACTAACACACTTACAAGAACCTAAGTGCTTGAACAGGGCTTTTACTGAAATGCAATACCCAAAGAAAGTGAGAGGTATAATAGGTGATAGCCTTGCGATCATGAAACTTTCTTGGGAGTTAAGCAGAAAACTCTGGAGTCTCTTCTGTCTTATTTAGGTGTTGGCCCTGAGATTTTTTTCTTCTTGATCTGCCTGGATGTGACTGCCAGGTATGAGAGAAACCACTATGGAGCTAGTCCAATGATTGTTCTATCTGTGATGCTGGGGACTCAAATTCACAGCTTTGTTGCAGAAAATCTAAACAAAATAGGCAAATACAGAAAGCCATAATATATCTCTACCTTAGGAAAACCACTACAGAATTGATTTCCTGGGAGCTGGAGCAGATTTTTGGGACAGGGAGAAGTGGCAGACCTGCAGACTGAACCCAAGCCTTTCATGTCTTAGATAAATTCCTCTCATTGCCAGGCTACTATCTGCACATTCTTTAAATTGAAAGTGTTTAGTGACATTTAATAGAGAAAAGGAACATTTAAGAAACCTTAAAATGTTTTACAGGATCAAAAAAACATTTCCTAGTCTAATCTGATATTGAGCATCTTTCATTGATAGGGGACAGATTTAAAAAAAAAATCTTATACATGATTAAAAACTCATTTCAGTTTGCATGTGATTATATCTTGATACCATTAAGAGTGACTTTTGTTAGCAGTGAAATCTGGTATTCTATGAGTGACACTGTTGTGTATATAGAAAGGGAGAATCTCTCTTGAAAAAAATGACAGAAAACATGAAGAACTTCATATACCTTCCAAGAGAGTGTTTTATAAATTTTTAAGAAAAATCTAATGACCTCTAGATTATGTGCATAAGCTATAATTTTAAAACTATCAGGTAATGCAGTGTTGTAATTTCATAATAACATTTAGCTGCTAATTAACATAGTAACATAAGTATTGGGTAAAAATAGAAAGAGGTCTTAATTAGTTTTAAAATCATAGATGTCAACATTGCTGTAATTATGTCTGGGCTATTTTTCCATTTTGAGGCTAAATGCAAATTCACATTACAAATGATTCCTTCTAAAGAATATTTACTGGAGGGAGAAAAGCCTAAAATAGTATGTCTTATCAGTTCTCTTCTTTTGTAAACAAGGTTAACACAAATGGTGCTGCCAGATGATGATGATTAATGGTTCTAAACACTATAGATCTGCATTATGTAATGCATCTCATATCCTTGAAATGAGGATTATAATTTGTCATTGTTGTCTAGAGCTAGAATTTAAACAGGTAATTTACAAGAATAGATTGTAATAGATTATAGTGGTTTATAATTACATTTTTTAATTCATATGGTCTAATATTTGAATAACTATTAGATCTCAGAGCAATGCATTAATTTTCTGTGTAGTGACTTGCAGTGGCTGGATAATCAATTATACATTATTTTAGCTAAAGTGACTTCTATCATATATCTTCTATAGTGTGGTACCCTGTAAGGTAGTACCAGAATAAAATCACACTCCTCCCAACAAGAAGTGTTCATTTTCTACTTTTATTTCCTCGTCTCTACTCAACCATGTGACTGGCAGGGTTCACAGCTAACTCTTGGGGTTAGAGTATATTCTGCCTGCTCATGGGAATTACTTTCTGGTCTTGTCAGCATGCCCTTACAGTGGGGCTGTTTTCTCATGGGCATCTTGCCTTGCCCCTGCTGTATGTCCCTATTTTAAACAGTGGCCTTGGCTCATACCATATATATGGTTCATTGTAGGCTGCTGAGTCCATTAAAAGGCATATAATAATTCATAATCAAAGAATTTCTCTCTCTGAACCTCTCTGTACTTATTTACAGAATTAAAAAAAAAATTGTGTAAGAGATGACACACAGGAAAACTTGATTCACAGCAGTTTGTTCAGTTGGGGTTTTGTTGTTGTTGTTATAACGCACTAAGAATACGATGTTTTGGCTTGTGGTATGGTCTAATGTGCCCTAATCATTTGAATGGGAAATTCCATTAAATCACTGACTTGTGGGTTTGGAATTGCTCAGTGACCTCAAGTCCTGGAGGACAGCTGTAGCTTTCCTTCTTAATTTACTGATGCTGGCTCATAATTGTATCTTGCTAGCTTGGACAACAGAGACAGGTCCCTTATGGGCCCCTTTGTTGAACTTGACTGAGGAATGTCTGCCCCAGAAAGGAAAATATTTGGTTTCCAACAGAGAACTAGAAGTTTTCGTGCCAAATGGGACAGTGTTTGGAATAAGCTAGAACAGAATGGAAAGAAGATTAATTTATCACGCTAGGACTGAATGTTATCATATAGATACCTAAAACCAAAAGACACCTACATGGGTATTTGTCTACTGTGAATGTTCTTCATTTTCTATCTTTAATCTGTGTTAATTACGTGAAGATAATGTATAAACATTCCTTGGCACTTCCTTTCAAGAATACAGACACATTTTGTTAAATAGGCAGCAAGCGATATGGGCACATCAAGCACATCTGTTTAAAAGAAGACAAGTGCAGGTCAGATCAGTCTTCAAAACCTTTACAGAGCCCTGCGAAAATTCATAGTACCAGAGCTAAATGTCTTTGTATGTAGTGTCACATACAATTAAATTATAGTCTGGAGGTACTCTGTATCTGCTGCCCATTTAAGAGATATGGGAATTTTATTCACTTTTAATTTAATCAATATATTATATGTATTTTTACTTCAAGATCAATATATATGAATCAGGGACAAATATTGTCCTCTGGTGATGATTTCATCTTTAATCACACTCATATTTGAATTTTAATCACCTTCTTGTAAACACACATTCGCTCCATATATGTGCATATATGTGTGTGAATGCGTATGTTTATATACCTGTGCTGTTTTGGCAATGGTACTTAGCTCTTGTTCATAAGACTATTTTCTATTATCTGTCCCTGCATAACTCATTTCAGTTGAAACAATATAGACTAAAAAATTTAAAATTTGAAAGTGATAGGAAAAGGATGCATATTTTTGGTGAAGACATCTGTGTGGTTTTATGCAAAAATTTTATATGGCTGAATTGAGAAAAAGCAAAGAAAACATCATAAAGGTAAGCCTACAGAATGTAATGGAATGTTATAACTTTGTTGTTTTAGTCTTATAGATTTCATGAGAATGTAATAAACGTATTACATAATTTTGTAAGATAGTGTAAAAAAACCCACACATATTCATATAAGTTCTGTAAGTTCACAGAAAGGCTGAAGGCATGGATACAGCTGGACAAGACACGTGCCTTACTCAGTGAATTACTAGTAGCTATCATTTACTGCCTCGCTACAGCAGTGACAAAATAGTAACAGAAAGCAGAACTCCCATATTGGGTAACACACACACTCCAGCTGTCCCTTTAACCCACAGCTCTCCTCCTTTCTCATAAAATTTTTTTTTTCCATCTTTAAAAATTACATGTTTTCCCCTTATAATAGTTTGTTTACAATGTCACATTTTAAGTAAACAGTGAATTATGGAGAATTCTGTGTTTGTAATGGCAATAAATACTCACTTCACACCGATATAAGAAACATTGAAGTTTGCCCTTCATATTAGTGAGTACCTGTGCAACTTTAACAGATTTCTTTGCATCATATACACACGTGCCATGTGATGCAGAAGTTACCATGGAAACAAAACTATTGAATGGCAAAATCAGGCTTTATAATAGTTTTATCTTAATTACCTTCAATTTTTCCCTGTGTTCCAAGTATTTTACTCTGTTCATCATGTAGTGAACATAAAACATAACAGATCTGTGGATTGAAGCATGATAAGCTTCACTTGCACAACTTTTCAGTCATTGCTGTCCTATTTTAGTAATAAATTCCGTTTGTTCCTATCATTACTTGTAAAAAAAGACAAGTAATGGACAAAGCATACATGTACTTTATCTACATATCTGCAGAAGATATTGTAAGGCAAACACCTCCCAGTGAAGACTTTATTACTTTATTCAATATGAGAAATAAAATAAGAACGGAAAAGCGTATAGTGAGGACCTCTAAGTAGCCATAAGATTTGCCTAGCAGAATTAAGGATACAGAAAATGAAAGGAAGTTGTTGATCATAGCATTGTGAGAAGAATAAAAGAAAGATCTATAGGTATGAAAGAGAAGAGGGAAAACACAGCAATTGAATAATGCAAATAGAAATAAGAGAAGACTGTGAAAGAGGGCACTGCAAAGTCATGGGCACTGTTGAGCGGCCAACATACAGCCAGTAAGCATGTTGGGAGCAATGGTGGCTGGTCAAAAATAGTTTGGATTGTCATCTTCTAGACTGATCAATGTATAGTAAAGTCAAAACTGAATGGATACTTTGGTAAGAAGAGCAATCACTCAGGCTTTAACACATTTTTCATATTTTCTCTTCTGAAGTGATTGCTCTTCCTTCATACTTAAAAAATTAAAATGTCTTATTCTACTGTTGAAATTGTACTGCCACCCAATCAATTCCCTTTAGCTCTAGTCTTCTCAAAATTTGTTGCCAGCACAGCTTTTCCCTCTCAAAAAAATGTTCTGTGCTTCTCTTGGCTTGTTTAATAGTCAAACATAACATCTGGCATGTGATTTTTGACACGGGTGTGGACTCATTAGCTTATAAAGCCATATAAATAAAAAGGATGTAATGCACAAAAATTTCCTTGTCCTTGTAGTTAGTTATTATTTAGGACAGGGATTTTATAGGCTATAGAAGATTTTTTATCAAAATGGAGTTGAGTATTTTGCAATGAAAACTGCCATCCTAAGTTCCAGAAACTGGAAAGCTTACCCTTGCTGCTCAGTGTGAGGCTGTGTCCAGCCTTAACTGTTGTAGCATCAGTACCAAGAGGTTGTCATGATGACACACAGATGAAGTTCTTTTTGCTTGTCTCCCAGATCCAATAGCTCCTTACAAATGTAAGACATCTCCAGAAGTGTCCCCAGAAGGTCTATTAGTATTTTAATCAGTGTTATGTCTAAAATATTGCTGCATGTATAATTTGTTCTGCTTCTACTTTTAAAGTCTTACTGGATTGAATTAAATATTTTTCAATAATTAGGAAGCATGAATAGCAGTCTGGGTATTCACCTGCTGATAAACCTGGAAATGAATTACAACTTGAAAACCAGATTGACTTCTTTTTCTTTCACAAAAAAAAAAAAAAAAAAGGAAATCACAGGCTAAAAATGTTACCTGAGGCAGGTCTCATTTGCAAAAAAAGTAGCAGCAATATAGATATATATTACATAAAAACCAAAGCAATTAATATTTGCACAACAAAGTGCTTAAAGAAGTAGTTCATACACAACGAGAACTATGGCTATTAAACTAGCCTATTAATCTATGCTGCAAACTTTGTAATCAGTCCAGCAATTTTTCAGTCTCGAATAAGACATTTTATGGGAGTCTAATTAAATTTGTGATTCAGCTCTGGGAATACTGTTGTGTGCACTTTTTCTACTGCTTTATAGGCCATAACAAGTTGTTCCCGTGACACTTAACAGACAAGTCACACTTTCATCATTCACTGGAGCCTTGAGTACATTTAGAACACGCTTGCAGAGCTGTTCACTGTAGTGGTTCAAGGACACCTGGTGCTGTGGAACAAATGCTTTATTTACAAATATACATTTAATGAGTTTCTGACTTGCAGTAAGATATCCTTTGATCCTGAAAAAGAAGAGCTAATACATACTAGTGTGGTGCAAAGAGAGAACACAATTTAAATTAACGCATGTCATAGCTATCAAAAGCATCCTAATGCTGTAGTACTGAAGTAAGTGTTCTTTAATAAACAATCCCCCAGGATTGTAATGCCATTTTAAGATCTTCCATGGACAATCATGGATAAATAACAGTAAGTGTCCAAGTCACTGATGTCATAGCTCAGAGCAGACTATTCCCTTTAATAATGCAGTTTTGGTGTTGGACAAAATTGAGCTTTAAGGCGTTTGGCTTTCTAACTGTACTTTTCAGAATTGCCTACACAGTCTATTTATCCTCACTCTGGAATTGCTAGGATGCTATACTAAAGTTGTACAATAGTTCTATACTCCTGTTTGTGCCCAGTTAATCTTATCTGGTGGATGATGTAGCTGTGTTCAGCCATGTCAGTGCCAATGGGTAGCGGCACAAGAAGATAATGCCCTGCACCACTGAGTGGCAGTCCAGTTCTGCTTGCTTATGTCTGCATCAAAAATCCAGCACCCTCCCTCACCAGGGTGTTTGGTCCATGGAAGTAATGCATCAACATTTCAATAACACATTGTTTATGTGACAAACAGCCAATTCATTCACTTGAAAAATGGGCTACATTTAGGAAAGGTATTATAAACAGACTCTTTGTGGTGGAATTTTAACAAATAAATGCCATACATTCTCAGCTGCCAATTTAAAATACAAAATACTTAAGAATTACAAGTACTTGTGAAAATAATGAGCTGTACAATAATCCTGCTGAATATACTTATGAAGTATTGCTGTTTGTCTTGCAGAAAGCATACAGAGGCTTCAAGGAAAAAGCAGAGCCTATGGAGACTACTTCCTATAGAACATTTGCACAGAGATGGCTCAGATTTAGGGCACAAGCAGCCTACCTCAGATAATATGCAGGAGATAGAAAAAAAAAGGAAGGAAGTCACAATCATCCACTGTCCCATGAAATGTCATTTCTGATTCTGACTTTAACAAAAGTTAGTTACTTACTGATTCTTATGATAATACACTAATATCTCACATGAAGAATCCTTCAGATTGCCAAAACATGAGACTGATTACAATGTGAAGGAAAAACATGGTAGTAACCCTTGTCTCGCTCATCGTTCGATGCAGAAAAAAAGTTTTGGCTTAGATACCTAAGTATGTTCACTTCTTCCACACATAAGTTCAAAGGAATTAAAACCTGCCATTTGGCAATTTAAGATATTCAGTAAAAGAAAAGATGCACTGAGAGGCATCCTTCTCATAAAAATTTTTCATGCCTTTTATAATTTTTCTGTTTAGATAAGCATCTTGGCAGGCATGTACATTTGTCTGATAGAGATCTAGTTATGATACATCAGAATTAAAAAGTCATGGTAAAATCCGTGTCTTCTGATACATAAAAAAACCTTTATTAAAATGAAGAAAATTGTAGCCAGACAGCTTACTTTTCTTTCCTTCTCTGAGGCTTCAGTCTAAAGCATCTTCATACTTCCTGACAGACTTTGTAATAATAGCAAAGTAACATATAGTTCAGATGTCTTCTAGTTTTCTTTTCCAAGCCTCAGCATCCCTCCACCATTCTCTAGATTTCCTCTAGATTCTCCTTTATCTTACCTTTCTTAATGTCTTTTAATTTCCACTCATCTCTGTCATTTGTGTGTCCTGCTTACTCCTGCATCTCACTCAAGCCTCCAACGACAGTTTCAGCAGCAATTTTCATGGGAACTCTGATCCATGTAGGAGAGGTTTCAGATCCAAGGGGAAGGGAACACCATTTGTGTTAAGGCATCTCACAGATTGTATGTCCAGACTTTGTCATCAGAAGACTTAGACATAAGTAATTGACCTGGTTTCAGACAGGAGAGAGTTAATTTTTTGCAATAGCTGGGAGGGGGCATGGCCAGGAGTCTGATGTTATTAGATACCACCTCGGGTCATTGTCAGGGGTGAGGGATTGGTGGAAAAAGGAACGATCTGATACTTATACCTTTTGTTTTTAATATTGTTGCTGTTACTGTTTTCTTACCTCATTGCAGTTTCTAGTAAATTGTTCTTATCTCAACCACTGACCTTTGCCATTTGTGTCTCCCACTGAAGGGGGAAAGGGGAGCAGGGCATAGATTTTTTAGGGGAAGTACTAGATGAGAGAATACCATTCCTAAACCATAACAATGATCCAGACACAGCCTCACCTTAGACATTTCTTTATCCATATCCTGGATAAAAATCTCAATGCAGACAAGAATCTGGACAAGCTACTGAAACTAAAAAGGAAAAACAGACTTAGTAATAGAGGATTATTCAGAAGAGGAAAAAAAAGGTGGAGATTCAAAGAAGGATAAGGAGAAAACCAAAGAAGATGAAACAAACAGAAGGAGAAGACTTGTCCTCTTCCTGTAAGGCTACAAGGAAACTGACGACTACTTAAATATCACCAGATTTTACTTCATTGCCTCTAGTAAGTTCTCTGCTAAGTCTTAATCAGTCTTGAGCTCTGAATCCTGTAAAGATATGTGTAATTAGATAAACAACAGGATGTAACAGTAATTGTACTGAATGACAACTATGTGCAGAGCAGCATATTCGTCTTATCTAGAAAGAGTATCTTCTATAAAATTATATTTTGTATGTGCCCTGACCTTCCCAAAGAATAACCACCCTAAGAAATAATTTATCAAACACTGAAAAATAAGGAAATGTCAGAGTTAAAGATGTCTGTGAATCTTTATTCTCTTATTAAATTATGATGCTGGCTTTAATTATACTATCACACACATTTTTCTCCTTGATCTCTGCTTCAGTATGTGCAAAGAATGAACTTTTTAGCTTTATTCATCATGTGGTCTATTTACTTCCTGCTATTCCATCTCAGCTGCAAGGATGGCCACACATTTCCTGCTGGCCTGTTCTGTGACTCTCATAGCACACATATGTTCCAATATGTCTCACAGATATTCCTCCCCACAACATTTCCCTGAAATAATGGTGTTTTATCATCTCCACCCTACAGCTGGGAAACTCGGGCTGTATGACACAAGCATCTGAGAATTCAACCTGATCCATCTGCATAGTTCACAATGGATTACATTTCATATTTTTAAAGGACAGTTCCCAGTAGCTTCAGATAGAGTGGTGAATGTTTAAGCATTTCTGCAAACCAGTCTTTGAGTTCTTAAGACAGACAATGAAAAGAGAAAATCAAATAACTGTCTGGGAAAAATGTGATTAAAGAAACTTGCCACACAGGAACTTTGCAGTGGAGACTGACTACAGTTCTCCAAAGCAGTGACTGTCTAGTGATGGGATCTCCTTTGTATTTCCCTACAGCAGCAGGGCTTTATGATAAGAAGTGTCAGGCAGCCTTGATAACTAGTAGTGCTGGCACATCACAGATAATAAAATGTGCTCTTTGTTCACATAAAATCTCCTTTTGTGCCTGAAAAGGAAGTGTGGACTATAATAAACGGGACTCTGAATATCACTGACAAGGGACCGAAACTTAAGAGAACTGAGAGATGGGTGTGTGCAAACCTCATGAAGTTCAACAAGACCAAGTGCAAGGTCCTGCATCTGGGTCAGGGAAATCCCAAGAACAAATGCATGCTGGGCAGAGAATGAATCAATGGCAGCCCTGAGGAGAAGGATTTGGGGATATTGTTAGACAATAAGCTCAACATGACCTAGCCATGTATGCTTGCAGCCCAGAAAGCCAAATGTATCCTGGGCTGCTTCAAAAGGAGCATGGCCAGCAGTTTGAGGACGGTGATTCTGCTCCTCTGCTCTGCTCTGGCGAGACCCCATCCATAGTACTGTGTACAGCTCTGGGGCCCCCAACATAAAAAGGACACTTGTTTGCCGTGTCACTGCTGCTGCTGTGCTTTAATTATGTAAGAAGGATATTTCTCACCAGTTTAAGTGTAACCCCAAGGAGCTTGTAGAGGGACACCCATGGCCAAGACAAGAGTAAGAAAGGAAATAAGCAGAAACATGGGTTTAGAGTTGTGAGGTCAGACGATGTTGCTCAGGGATTTATTCATCCTGAGCTCTGCAGCAAATCTTCTGAAATAATAGAGAGAAGGAAAAGTTGTGCTAGATCCCACCAAAAGGAAAAAATCTACTGAGGTGTTATTTCAATACAGGAAGCCCAGGGAAGTTGCTGAGCTAGGAAGCAGGGAAGACCCTTCACAATAGCCCATTAAGCCAAAGTGTTTTCAAGAGCATGATTTTAATCTCTTAATCTTGCTAGTCTTCCATATTTTATTCATTTCAAGTGCTATCTTATTCCAGACTGTTGTTTTCATGTTCAAGTAAAACAAAGTTTTAGAGACAGGAAGAAGTTGATGCCTTTTGATGTCTTTATTTCAAAAGAAAGAAGGGCACTTTCATGTCATGATAGCAACACTGGGTCCAGTTACAAACAGGCATTTACAAGATAGATTATTCCTGAGCCAACTAGAATGCCTTCCATTTTAAAGATGGATATTTTTGTATCTGTTAATTTCTTTCTTAAACAAACCTCCGTCCTGCCCTTGACACTACACTTGTCATTAGAGGGGAATATTCATTGGGCAGACAGTTGTAACCAGCGCTGAGGACCAGGCAAGAGCCAAGCTTAAAAACACGACAAACCAGACCATAGAGAAGTTAAAAAGTGTACAAAGCAAAGAGCAGAAAAATGGAAACATGGAGAGAAGGGCTCTAGAGAAAACAACTCAAGGAGCGAAGACAGGGAAATGAAGTAAGTCTGCGACTTGGCCAAGAAGCAGACAGAGCCAGAGCAAAGTGAGCAAGAACTAAGCCAATCATTTAGGACCAAAGTACAGAATAGAATTACAATCAATTTACAGACTGAGAAAGCAAGATCAAGTCATGAGATGCCTACCTGAGACACTGAAAAACCACCAGCTAGCTTCAGAAATCCATCCTGAGTTCAGTGTTGGCACAGCTGGTTACACAAACTACTCTTTGCAGACAGAGGTAGTTATAAAAGTTGCCTGCCCAGGCCATACCTGGCAGGAGCTTGCGATTCAAAAAACCCTCCTTAAGTATTCTTGAAACTTTGCAAATACCATGAAAATTAAAGGGATCACAGAAAATTTTACATCTAACAGGAAATGCGGCTGGAAAAAAGTATTCACTTGTTAAGAATTGCTGTGATGCTACTAAAGGTATTTCTAGCTTATACTAAAATCTTGGAAATAAATCTGTCCATGAAAAATTTGCTGATTGGAGTAGACCAAGTTGAATAGATATCACTGTGGTGGTTTGACCCTGGCTAAATGTCAAGGACTCACACACACAGCCACACTCCCACTCCCTTCCCTGCTAACAGACAGAGGATACGAAA